>OZ010799.1:32225646-32825646 GCA_963932465.1 Maratus speciosus | reverse complement strand
TCAGGATCATAATTTCAGAAGTTATAAATAAAAATCTGAAAATGTAATTTAACATTAGAAGCACTAAATTTTGAATGTTTATAATTCAAAAACTTATCATTCAAATGACTTGAAATTTGGTGTCTAGGCATAGTTTGAACCAAAGATTTGAAATATCTCGTTAAAAAGGGGTATTGCCATTGAAAAAAAAATGAAGTTTGGATTCGTTTTAATATGTAGATTGCCCCCTAAGCAAATTTTTTATACGTCATTTAAAATTAGACTTTATTTCCAATCGTTTGGTACCAGTATCTTTCGTCTACGATAATTTGTTGAGGAGTTAGTAGGGAGTGTTTACTTTTTTTTTCCACGACTGTACCTTAATTTTAATTTATGTTCTCTGACTCCGGTGAAGCAATCGATATTGCGGGAAAAAAATCGCGTAGTATCGACGATTTTTAATGTTAGTGGTCTCATAGACACAAATAAACAAGTCGGAAATTGTATGTCAAACGGGGGTAATGGGTTGCGTTCATATTATAACTAGTTTTATAAATATTCAGATCTTGGTACAATAGCTGTTGCACTCTTATACAAAAATGCATGAATGCAAAAAAAAATCCCTGCCGGCCCGGCCTACAGGCGGAGGTAGATTTCGAAGTTAAGTATACTAATTTCATCAAAAAAAACCTAATCATGATTAGTGATTTATTTACTTTAAGGGGACGGTGGAGCTTAAAATCCTTAAAAATATTTTTTTTTATTTTTGTAAGTTTCAACTTAAATATTATTCAAGGGTATATTATATACATTATAACATGCATTTATCCCCAAAAAAATTTTTTTTTTAATTTATTTTTGAGAAAAAAATGGAATTTTACGCTTTGTGTTAGAAATTTTCGAAACGCCCCATGCGTCTTCAATATCAATGAAAATCCCCAATATTTTTTATAAAAGTTTGGTTTATATACAGAAATAAAATAGAGCATCGAATTTTACATATTTGAATTTAAAGGTTAAAAAAAAAAATTGAAAAAATTTGAAATTTTTTCGAAAAATTTTCAAAATTTCAAATTTTTTCAATTTTTTTTTATTTTTTGTAAATTTCATCTTAAATATTATTCAAGGGTACATTATATGCATTATAGCATGCATTTATCACAAAAAAAAAATTATTTTTGAGAAAAAAATGGAATTTTACGCGTCGTCTTAGAAATCTTCGAAGTGCCCCCTGCGCGTTCCATATCAATGAAAATCCCCAATATTTTTTATAAAAGTTTGATTTATATATAGAAATAAAATAGAGCATCGAATTTCACATATTTGAATTTAAAAGTTAAAAAAAAATTTTTTTTGAAAAATTTTGAAATTTTTTCGAAAAAATTTTGAAATTTTGATTTTTTTTTTTTTACCTTTAAATTCAAATATATAAAATTCGATGCTCTATTTTATTTCTATATATAAACCAAACTTTTATAAAAAATATTGGGGATTTTCATTGATATTGAAGACGCATGGGGCGTTTCGAAGATTTCTAAGACGACACGTAAAATTCCATTTTTTTCTCAAAAATTAATTTTTTTTAAATTTTTTTGGGGATAAATGCATGTTATAATGTATATAATGTACCCTTGAATAATATTTAAGTTGAAATTTACAAAAATAAAAAAAATTATTTTTAAGGATTTTAAGCTCCACCGTCCCCTTAACAATTTTATCTGGCCGCTTTTGACGAGTTTTTATTTCATTTTTATATAATAGCTGGTTTTATCAGAATCATGTTAAGGAGGTATTAAAAAAAATACTTTTCCATGCCCAACAACTCGAAATTTTCTGCCACATTTTCAGATTCATTTTTAATAGAAAGTATATGAAACTTGCTGACGTGATTTTTGAAGAGATTTATAAGTGACCTGTGTTTTTATTTTTCGTTCAATTAATTAAAACTTGATTTATGAACAATTATTTTCTCAGTAGGACCATATTTTTCGTTTCTAACACAATCGTTTCGGGAAATTACAACTTTGACATCATTTTTTGAAATATATTCTGCCTCTATGAAAAAATCGATCACTACGGTACATTATATAGTTCCTGAATAAAAGAATCTACCAATTGGATGCGTTTGAGAGCAAAAATTAATTTAAAAATGAGTAAGAAAATAAGCAGTTTGGATTTGAATACACCCTTAATAAGATGATTTTTTTCTTCAACCACTATGTATTTTTAATTGTTTCTGCTGTAACAATTCATCCTATCACAAACTTGTCTATATAAATGTTGTAGACAATATTAAGAAGATATATGATAAATTCATGGGGATTTTATATCTTGTGAATTGACGGAGTTATGGATTTTTTTCTCCTTCAACCCCCCCCCCCCCTTTTTGTTTTCGTCTTTAATTTTTTTTGGGGTACGAATTGGTCCTATCAAAAACTTGTGAATATAAAAGTTGTAGATAATATTAAGAAAATGTATAATAAAATTAATTGGATTTTATGTCATGAGAATTGACGAAGTTATGAATTTTTTTCTCCCAAAAACCCTATTTTTGCGCCCCTTGAGCCCATTTTTAATTTGATCAAAAATCTGTGATACATAAACTTTTGGCCCTATTTTTAGAAGTAATAAAAACTTTAAATTGATTTGATATCTAGAAAAATTAAGAAGTTATGGAGCTTTTTTGGTTTTCACAAAACCCCTTACTATTTCCATCCCCTTCGTTCAATTTTGCCCATTAACGAACTTGACCGAGATTTTATGCCCCTTGATTTTATGTATCAGTTTGGACGAGATTTGTGCAGAATTGTGGAAGTTATCGTGTCCAGAAGAAAGTAATATATATATATATATGTAGAATAAATGTACACTCATTTTGGGGAATAAATGTACTTCTGCTCTGGGTCGGTGTCTAGAAGTAATCAGTCCAGGCAGATTTTTGAGGAAATCTTAACACTTTAATATTCTTGGATATTTGATGAAATATTTACAGATGGGGTATTTACATTAAACATGAAAAATATAGCTGGCCGGGGACATTCTGCTTAACCATTTCCGCTGACCCGGCATTCGGTTGACACGACGTTTCAGCTAGTCTGTTCACAAGCACAGTCAAATGTCGTCTCTCTCTTTTCACACAAATGTTTTTGTAGGTTCGGCAGTTTTCCGTAGGCTCAGAGGTTGAGGTGGATCTTCCAGAGCCTCATTTAAAGAATTTGCTAGTCTTTGCAGTGCAGAGTTCAAATTCTGTCATCACAATTTCGGCCTACCTGACAGAGCTCGGTCCTCCCAGTCACCATCTCCTTTACATACCTGTCTGGTACTGGACTACTTTTTCCAGAACGTATAATATACACAAAAAAACCACACAAACAATATAAAACAAAATAATAGTAAAATCAACCACTAAATACTGATGATCCAAAGTTTTCAGTCCTTAAATAATGTTTTTAGAGTTTGATAAATAGTAAAGTTTTTTTGCTTGTCACTTGGACGCAGTTCTTTTCTCAGTTTATCCATAATAGTAAAAAAATATCAATAACACACAGTTTAAAAAAAACATATATATAAAATCACTTAAAATACAAATATTTCGTCTTAGACAGTAGAAGTCCAAGGCTTCATGTGATCTGCAGCGCTCGATGTCGCATTTGGACCCTCATGGTGTCCAACTTTGCTTACATTGTAGAGATCGTTTCTTTTTACTGCAGTAATCTCATAGGGACCAAGAAACTTAGGCTTTAGTTTGGTACCTGTCCCAAACTGTGTTTTTTGAATGGCCAACAAATCACCGAGTTTATATGTGTTGGCCTTTTTTCGCTTTTTGTTATACGTTTTCATGTTTTCCTGTTGTATTTTTAATATGTTTTGCTTAGCTATTTCTCCATTCGAATTTCTTTCCGATATGAACGAATTTAATTCCTCATCATCTAACAGCGTTTTGATTTGCTGGTCGGTTTTCTGCCGCAGTTTCGTTCCTGTCAGTAATTCAAAGGGTGTAAATTTTGTACTTCTCGATACGGTTCTATTCATGATACGTTGTACCAGCGCGACAAATTTGTGCCATTTAGTGGGGTCTTCTACGCTAAGTTTTTCTAAAATTGGGATAATAATCCGGTGCATTCGCTCTATTTGACCGTTTCCTCTAGGTATCCCTGTTGTTATGGGAATATTCTCTATATTCTGTTCCTTACAGTATTTCTCAAAATCAGCAGAGGTGAATGCCGGTCCTTTGTCGGTAATGATTCGCGATGGATTTTCGAAAATATCATGTTGTCGGCTTAACTTATCGATGACTTCTTAAGCGGCTGTAGTTTTGACGGGGTATAGCCAAACAAATTTGGTAAATGCGTCCACAACAGTAAAAATATGATTGTAATTTTTATTTGTAGAAGGCATGGGACCAATGTGATCTATGTGATGCGAGGGGCATATTTTGTTTGGGGATCGGGTTTAATAAACCTTCTCCTTTTCCTTGCTTTTTATTACAAAGTATACACTCTATGCAGTTGGCAATGACGCTTTCAATTTGCTTTCTTAATTGGGGTATAAAATAATTTTCTTTTAAAATAATTTTAGTTTTAGCGACTGCGTAATGACCTTTGTTATGAACGTCGCGTATTATTTCCTTTTGCATGTTGGTAGGAATCATTAATTCTCTGTCATTTTCATATTTGTATACGATGTCGTTTCTTATAAAATATTCTGAACTTTCATTTTTTTCAATTAACTTCTTTATCGCTTGTTTGTGTTCGTCTTCTTGTTGTGCATTCTTTATTTTCCATGTTAATTCATCTTGCGATCGGGTAACTATTAGTACTGTATTTCTACTCATTGCGTCTACATATTTCATTTGGGATCCTGATAGGTGGGCAATTTCATAATCAAATTCCTGTAAGAATAGTGCAAATCTGGCTACTTTTGGCGTAATGTCTTTTTTGTCTATTGTCTTTTGAAACGCGGAACAATCTGTCACAATTTTAAGTTTCGTGCCTAATAAGTAGTTTCGGAATTTTTTAACCGATTCTATTACCGCGAGTGTTTCCAATTCGTAACTCGAATATTTTGCTTGAGTAGGTGTGGTTTTACGGCTCATGTAATGAATAGGATGTAAGTTTTTGTTCTCATCTTCTTGTAGTAGGACACTACCAAATCTTATGGCGCTTTCATCGGTGCGCAATTCTAGTCTAGCGCCTCGTCGGAATGTATGCAATAATGGGGGGTTAACTAGTTTTTCTTTAAGAGTCTCAAAAGCTTGTTTTTCGGGGATTCCAAATTTAAATGTATTTCCCGCTTTTAATAAATCACTTAAAGGTCTCGCTATAGTTGCATATGTGGGATGTATTTTCTGAAATAAGAAGTTAGACCCAAAAAACTGTGTAATTGTTTAAGGGTGCGGGGTTCGGGAAAATTCTTTACTGCCAAAGTTTTGGCTTCCGAGGGTCTAGTAGTTCCGTTTTCGATAATATAGCCTAAAAATTCAATTTTCCGTTTAAGGAATTGGCATTTTGCAAAATTAAATTCAAGTCCGTAATCCGATGCAACTTCTAGGACGCGTTTCAGTTTTAAAAAGGCTTCTTTCTCAGTCTCCGCAAGTACTATGACATCGTCTAAGTAAATTAACATTACCTTTTATTTAATTAACTGTTTAAAAACAGCTTGAATATATCTCTGAAATTGTTGGGGCCAATCGATAATCCGAATGGAAGTTTTAAATATTCGTACTGGGAGTTATGCGTGAGAAATGCTGTATATTTCCTACTCTCCTCTGCTACGTCTATATGAAAAACCATTTTTTAAATCCAATGTAGTAAAAACCTTCGCTTCCTCAATGTTATCTAAAACGTCTTCTATTCTTGGCAAAGGAAAATTATCTCTAATTATTATTTTATTTAAGGATCTATAGTCTACACAAAGTCTCCAAGAGTTATCTTTCTTTTTCGCTAACACTATAGGCGATGCATAATTAGAGTTACTCTCAGTTATAATTCCCATTTCCAACCATTCTTGTATTTGTTTGCCCACAAATTCCTGTTCTGGATATAATAATCTGCGCGGTCGTTGTGCAATCGGAATATCATCAGTTAATATTTTGTTTACTTTTAACTCTGTGTCCTTAACCTTGTTTGGCTTATAATTAGTGATCAGTTCCGTTAACTCTTTCTTAATAGTGTTGTTTGTTATATGATTTAGCTCAACTTCCTGAAAATTAATAGAATTAGCTGTCTCAGCTAAATAAATATCTGTGGTTTTCGCTAAGTCTAACCGTGGGACAGAACACTGTTCACTTTCTAAAAACAGCTTTTATCAGAGCTTAATTGCATGTTTATTTTTTCACTAAAGTTGAAAGCTGTTTCACTTTGATTAGTTTGTTCCTTTTTCACCAATTCAGCTGTGGAAATCATTTTTCTTATCGTGGGATTGTTTTGCTTTTTTGACCGCAACATCGCATGAAATCTGGGTGTGACATAGCTGACGCGTCTGGTTTTCGTCATGACTGTTTCTTGTGGGAAAGCAGTGACGCAATTCATCCTAACTTCCTCCAACTTTCGTTTCCCTGTAATTTGCAATCCTTTTTCTGAAATATTGAAATTTACCTGTTTCAAAAAGTTATTTCCTAAAATTATAGAATGGTTCAAATTTTTTACGACGTATAAATCTGCATTCACTGTGTAACCATCTATTTCAATTTTTACAGTCGTAAATCCGATGAGTATTATTTGGGTACCACCAATACCTGACAAAACCAAATCATTTTCATGCAGTTTAGGACATCCCAGGGCTGTATAAGTATCGTTACTACGCATATTAACATCACTTCCTGTATCGATTAAATCATCCATATTTCCCCCTAAAATCCCCACGCTTTTTATTATTTTATCAACCGGATTTGAGTTATTGCTTACGGCAGCGTTTGCATTTTTAGGGGAATTATTTGTACATTGGTCAGACCTGTGACCAGGAATTTACACTTCCAGCAGACCGGACTTTCTTTTTTTCGGGGGCAATCCCTCAACGGTGAGAAAATTCATTGCAATTGAAACAACGGATTTTTGTATTTAAATTCTTTTGGGGGATAGGTGTGTAATTTTTTTTGATATGGTACGCGACTTATGTCATTTCGATGGAACGCTGTACTACTTTCACTACCTTGACGTTTTCTAAATTCCGTGTTTGGGTGTTTAATTTTAGTTTTCCTTAAGTTAATTCTGGCGGTTTCAAAATCGTTCAATTTATTTGTCAATTCCTCTACGCTCGTAACTTTGGGTAGTTCGTCACAAAAGTGTTCCTTCATTTCTAGGGACAATTTTCGCCTAATCTGGTCAAAAATTAAAATACTTTTTATTCTTCGAACGTTGATATGTGTAATCCCGACAACCATTCATTCAAAAAATTTGCGATTTCAAATGAGAAATCTTTCCATGACGATGAATTTTGCTTTCTATGTAAAAAGAATTTTTGCCTGAATTGTTCTGGTGTAAGTTTGAAACGTTTTAAAAGTCTTTTCTTCACACAGTCGTAATCACTGGATAGTTCTTCACTTTCTCGGTTTATCAAACTAACTAAATCAAGCGGTAACAATGCAAGCAAATATGTAACCCATTCAATTTTTTCTATCCCTATACGCTTTGCCTAACGTTCGAAAAGGGTTAAGTAAATGCTAATTTCTTCCTCATTATTGTATCTATTTATCAATTTTAGAACATCGGAACCCTTTCCGGCAATTGTCGATACTGAATTATGCAATTGGGTATTTTGTGTATTTTCCAATTGTAACTTTTTTAATTCAAATTCGCGACTTTCGATTTCTTTTTGTTGCAACAATTTCTCGTTCTCCTCTCGCTCACTCACGAGTCCCACTAGCAAATTTTTAACTAGATACTCATTATACCCATCGGATTTTACAATTAATTCAGTCAGTTTACTTTTGTTAGCATCATCCGGCGGAACTAAACCTAATTCAATTACCGCAGTAACAAGATCGATCTTTTTCGACCTTATTAAGTGTACCATAATTATATCTGACCAATTAACACATAAAAATAAAATATCTCAATATAAATCAATAATATATATATATATATGCACCCGATAAATCAAATATATCTATGTATATATCTATAATATTTTGTAACAATTTTATAAAACACACATACTTTGTGCCAGGTATTTCCATAAAAAAAATAAATATATATATATTTTCTTCACTACATAATAATAGAAAAAAATATTATTTAACACCAGTTTTGTAACACTTACTTCCATCTAAATATTTTTAAAGGAATATATATTTCTTTCTTTCACATAAAAAATAACAAGATAAAAAAATATATCGTTATCACTTTTTCTTCTCGAACTAGAAGCAAATAAATATGTAGCTTTATTAGGAAGCAAAAAAAAAAAACAAACACCTTCCCATATTTATCAGCAAAAGCTCATGCGTCCTATATTCCCTTTTCAATCTGCAAAAAAAAAAAAAAAAAAAAAAAAAAAATCACTGCAGATGTTCTTAATGCAAGTGCCACGACCTAGCTATTTTTCTTTATTAAAAAAAATGCAGAACAAAAAAAATCACTCTGCATAAATCACTTTCTAAAAAGCTCACTAAAAAACTTCACTAAAAAAAGATACTCTTTCTTCTCTGCGTACAAAAAAAACCCCTTCACCGTACGCTTTTTATCTCCACTATTCAAGTAATTTTGAGAAAAACAAATAAAACACTTTCCCATTTTATCACAAACAAGAAAAGAAGAAACTGAAAATCTTGAGATGATTTCTCGTGACTAGATCAACGGGTGAAACGAAACAGAACTTTACGAGAAGATGAACACTCAGTTGAAATTTCGACTTTCTTCCTTCCTTTAATTAACGAACTTTATGGACGCTGGAGCTCACGAAGCATTTTACACAAATGATTCATCACAGGACACCCCCACTTCGATGAAATACGCAGTTGAAAATTCGATGAAAGAAACTTTCCTTTTCTTTTCTTTTTCAGAACATCATTTAACTTTAAAACATCAGAATTTTTCGTACAAGTTAAATCCACACTTTGCATGTAAATCGCGGATGTGAATCATATCCCGGACGAGATCTCCAATTTGTAGAATAAATGTACACTCACTTTGGGGAATAAATGTACTTCTACTCTAGGTCGGTGTCTAGAAGTAATCAGTCTAGGCAGACTTTTGAGGAAATCTTAACACTTTAATATTCTTGGATATTTGATGAAATATTTACAGATGGGGTATTTACATTAAAACGAAAAATATAGCTGGCCGGGGACATTCTGCTTAACCAGGTCCGCTGACCCGCCATTCGGTCGACATGACGTTTCAGCACGTCTGTTAATAAGCACAGTCAAATGTCGTCTCTCTCTTTTCACACAAATGTTTTTGTGGGTTCAGCAGTTTTTCGTGGGCTCAGAGGTTGAGGTGGATCGTCCAGAGCCTCATTTAAAGGATTTGCTAGTCTTTGCAGTGCAGAGTTCAAATTCTGTCACCACATACACACACATATATATATATATATATATATAGATAGATAGATAGATAAATTTTTTACTGAGGGTGGTTTTGGGTTCTAATGGGTCATGATCAGTGTAGATCTGCAAAAAGTTTTTCAGGAATTCCAACATAGGGGGGCATGTAATATGCAGTATTTTATACGAAATCTACCTAATTTATTAAGATTATATATATTAAAATCAGCAATACGGAAATAATAGGACTCTATCTTAAATAGAACGTAATCACCAAGGCAACCTAGAATCATTACCTATCACAGGATATCATTGAATTAATTACGTATTATAGTATATAATAAAATAAAGAAAACTTTTATTAATATTTTTTTACGTTTTGATTCGATTTTCATGAAATTAGAAATGACTCGACAAAATTCTACAAGAATTAAATGTATTACATTTGGAATCTTTCGTTTGGGTAGTTTTTGCGTTGTTATAGGTGGACAGACCAGACGACGACTATAGGTTCTACGTATTTATATAATTACGAGCACATCTAATAATTGTAAATATAAAAACATAATAATAGTTTATTAACCTCTTCGGTCCTTGGGTCCCCAAACGGGGACGTCTGTTATTTTGCTTATAAAAACTAAAATGTCCGATTTTCTTTTACATTTTCACATCACTTCTTAATAGCTGATTGTTTTTTGCGTCCAAAGCAAACGAATAAATGGCAGCATTCGAAGTTGATTCCCACATAAAATAAATGTCCTTTTCATCTGAGTTTGCAAAATGCCTAAAAATGTTCAAAAGACAGTATGACCAAGAAAGTGAGACATTTTCATAAGTCACTAGATTAATATTAACACAATTATTCTAATTGGTAAACAAATCATATTAGATGTAAATTTCCAACTGGGCGAAAAATGTCCGGACCAGTATTCGAACCCGGGACATCCTGGCTGAAGCCGCCAGTGCTCTGCCATCTGAGCTATCCCGGACGATTCTGGTCGAACTTTTTCATCCAGCTAACCTTGATGATTACAGCATCTCATTACAGCACATTATAATTGTGTTAATATTAATCTAGTGTAATTTCGTATCCAGCGATTTCTGGAGTTCCATTACCTGAGATTTATTCTGTTGAGCTGAACCAGGTTTCAGACCAGATGCTGTAATCATCAAAGTTAACTGGGTGAAAAAGTTCGAGCAGAATATTTTCATAAGTATTTAACTTAAATTTGTTTCAATAAAAAAACTTGAGGATTTGTAGAATATTTACTTGTGTAAAGCTCTTAAATTTTTGATTTCGTCAGTTTAGGTTATAATTATTAAATTGACGTTTTAAGGGGATTTGTAGTTTTAGATTCATATTTTTGAACCTAAATTACTAAGCGCATTAAGAATCCATTTCAGGAAAGATATTTTTCTGTCATTTACAATGTCATTTTATTTGGAAAAATTCAATGTATAAGCATTTGTATTATTATTTTAGCTTACGAACTGAAGAGGTTAATATATTACACATACAGATGGGTGACAAAATAATACGAACATTGACATCGATGGCACCGATGGCCTATGACACCGATGGCTTACGAATTGCAAATCTTCCATAAATATTCGAAGCACAAAGTTCCCTTTGGGCAGTTCATGCTGAAATGGGATTCTGGAGATGACCATTTATCTCTGACATTATCTTGGATGAAGATTGCCTGCGCTTTTCGGACCGTTCAGCGGGTCAACTCTCTTTTATCCCTCTCAGAAAGCTTTCTTTTCCGTCCACTGCTGTACTTCGCAGACGACACTTTACCGGATTTCGTGTACGTTGTCATAACGACTGACACAGTACTCCTTGCACGTCCCAAATAATTGGCCGTTTCCGTCACGGAGCAACTAGCGCACCACATTCCAACAATTATTCCTTTTTCGAACTCTGACAAATCAGTCCTTATTGAGTTTTCCAGAGAGCATGGTAAGCGCATACAACACCTATGACTGATGTTGAGCGACTGATACCTTTACCTTCCATAACCACTAGGTGTCAGGATTGAGTGCAAAGTGACATGCGCATTCTGCTTCTTTGAAATGGACCATGCCTTTTTCATGGTTGTTCGTATTATTTTGTCACCCATCTGTATATTACACATTGTAAATTATCTACGTATTTTTAATGGGATTTTGCTCATCTGCCCGGAAAATATAAAAATTTTAAATTTTCAGTGTTATATTTTTCTTATCATAACTAATTATATTTCTTCCTTTACGTAATCAGGTCACATTTCATAACGCGCCAGAAAAAAAAAAAAAAAAAAATATTACGATAATTTATTCAGTGTGACTTTCCCGATTACGAAAGATTTAGAAAAGAAAATTTTAAATGAAATACAAAATAAATCCCCTGAAAAAAGCCCACTCCCTCTGAGGATTTCTACGTTTTTGTATTAAAAAATTCGAACAATAAGCAGCTGAAGAATATAATTGCATGAAATTGAGTTTAATAAAATAGTTCTTAAAAGTTTAATTTTCCGAATCTTTGAGACTTACAAGGAAGGTCTCCATACGGGCATACTCCGAAAAATCTGAAAAAATTATAGAATTTTCTTTTCATGAGAATAGATATGTTTATAAGAAAATTTCGGCGGAAACTCGATAGATTGTCCGTAAAAAAAAACAATGCAAATTTCGTTATTTGGAGATGGAATGAAATTTCAAAAAATACTTTTTTATGTTAAATACTCTTTAAGGTAAAAATGTTTCATATTAAACTTGTTTAAATAAATTTAATGTAAATTACTTTAGTTTTGTCAGTTTTAGTTTGTTTTAACTATAGTTTTGTCATATATATAGTGATAATGAAAGTTAACTATGAAATTTTATGAATTTAAATAAAATTTAAATTAATTAAAATTGTTTCACTCTCAAAATCAAGTCCAACTGAGCACTGTCGCTTCAATTTTGTTGCTATGAAAACAAAAACTTCTCCGATATTGAAATGTATAACTGCAGCATTCTTCATCTAGCCTTTATTTTGGAATACGTTTAAATATGTATTTTGGAATACGTTGGAATATAGTTTAAATATATGAAACTATATTTTTCAATATGAAATTTTTTTTATATGAAATTATTTTTAAAGTAATAAAATTAAATAACTGTGCAACAAGCAACATAAATACATACAAAAAATATATGCATTAAACTCTCATTATTTAAGTTTAAATTCATTAAATGCTATTTACTATACATTAGTATATATACTAATAGTATTATACTAATCAATTACCAAGCAATTTTCAGATGCATTAAAATCGTTTGCTTTTGGCGAGGTAAAGTGCTGCTCACCAAATCGGGTGACGCTTTCGTCTTTTCGCGCCAAATACTCGAAAGTGATTTATTTTTTTACAGTCTTTCTACTGTAATTCCGTCGCTAAATTTGACTGATTCTTTATTACATACATAGGTAGTTTAATTAGTAATTTTTTTTCAATATATTTCGAGTATGCCCGGTAAGGAGCCTTCCTTGTTAGAAATATACTTATAATTAACATTTTAAAATTGCGGATTTTAAGGTGTTAGATTGAAGGGATTAATTGATGAAGTGAAATGAAAATTAAAATGTCTTGAAAAATTGTCACTGAGACCTCTGCTCTGAAGTTTACTAGTATTTTCACTTTCTTCTATCTCTACAAGATGGTTGTACAAAAGAATTGGAGGGAAATAATTGGGCTATGGACGGTAATTGATGAAATCAGTCGTTACAAGACGAAAGTATTGGATTCGTGAAAAATTTAAATTTCCGGTTTTCGGTGGATTTATACATTTTAGAAGGTTCTGAACACGATTTGACGGTTTTAGAAAATGCCTGTCTGAGACTCTGTGGTTCAGAGTCTGTATGTCTGTACGTGAAAAAAATTTTGTGGGCGCTCTATCTCAAGAACTAATGCGCGGAATTTAATAAAACTTTAAATTCAGTTACACATTGAGATAAATTGGTGCTGATTAGTTTTTGATGTAAATCGCCCAACAGGTGGCGCTGCTCTGCTGCATTTTTCATGATTTCCGCAATAGCTCTATCTCAAGAACTAATGCACGTTTTTTTTTTAAATCAAACTTCAGATACAGTAACTCGTTGGCCCAAGTTATTGCTAATTAGACTTTGGTGTATATCGCCCAACAGGTGGTGCTGTTATATACATTTTTCACGATTTTCGCTGTAGCTCTAACTCAAAAACTAATGTGCGGAATTTAATCGAACTTCATATTCTGTTACACTCTCACATAAATAGATCATTTACAATCCTCATGATGGACATAGATTGACATTTAATTTCGGCACTGTGATGGCAAATTTTGAATTATTAACATATATGAGACAGAAGAAAGTTTTGGGATTGGCACATCAGACTAGTTAGGCTATAGTTTATGATTGTGATTTTTGCTAACATTTAGTTGAAATATATTTTTCGAAAACTACGCAAAATTATAAGTCGGTTAAAATAAGACCTTGTAAAAAAAAAAAGAAGGTTTATTTTAAACTTTGAATAAAAAGGAATAACCAATCTTTTCTTTTTACAATTTTATTATCGAAGTTTAAGTAACTCCACTTTTATGTATATTCTTACTTTTTTTCAGTAACTCAAAGATTGAGAATAAATTCAGAATTTCTTTGTGTATTCAGTTGCTTAAAAGTGTTTATAAAAGTATTTTCCTACTTACATTTCCGTTTACACAGTTCAGCAAATTTTTAAATGTATTCTTTTAAGAAATATTTCTTGACTATTTTAACGTTTTTGTAACTTGAAATTTTAATCATGTTTTTTTTTTTTTTTTTTTTTTTTTTTTTTTTTTTTTTTTTCATATGTTTAGAGGAGAATGCGAAAATTAATTCGAATATGCGCTTCATCTACTTTGTCATACACATAAAAAAGGTCATAATTGTGATTAATTAGGTGCGTTTGTAATTATATGAATACGTACCACTTATAGTCATCGTCTGGTCCGCATATAACAGCGCAAAAACTACCCAACCGAATGGCTTGAAATTTTATACATAGAATCGTTGCAGGATTTTGTCGAGTCATTTCAAATTTTGTGAAAATCGAATCAAAACTTAGAAAGATATTAATAAAAGTTTTCTTCATTCTATTAAATCTTATCATACATAACTAATTCAATGGTATCCCATGATAGGCAATGATTCCAGGTTCCCACGGTGATTATTCCATTAAATCATATGATACATAATTATTTCAATAATATGCCATCTTACGTAATGATTCTTTGTTTCCATGGTGATGACGTCCTATTTAAGATGGAATCCTATTATTTCCGTATTACTGAATTTAATATACAGAATCGTAATAAATTTTACATTCATGCCTTTTTGCATAACACTGCAACACAGCTATTGCACCAAGATCTGAATATTCATCAAATTAATTGAAGTACGAACGCACCTCATTTGCCACTCTTGACGTACAATTTCCAACTTGTTTCTTTACACAAGCAGTGTCTAATTTTTATCTTATTTGGACCACATTTTAAGAAAACAAAAAATCCCTCGGGCGACTCGTACACTTTTCTAATACAAAAAAGTCCTTCCGGCCATGCATTGCTGGGAGGAAGAGATATCTTTCATATTACTTATTTTTTTTAAAAAAAACATCTTATATTATTCAAACACACGAAGCTCACATTAATGGAAACCGATTACGGAAGATTCAGTAACTAGTTTTTGTCAATACGAAATATGAATGAGAATTTTACGAAATTAGTCAGCTTTATCCAAGCTGGTTTTATTTAAAGTGATTTATATTTGGTCGCCAAATTCTGCGATATCTTGTTGTGCCCGCCATTTTAAAACAACATGATGGGCGTAACAAAGCTAACCAATGAACTTGGTCGATACCTTAGTAATTCCTATGTACATTCTCACTCACATCCAAATCGGTAGATATATACGAGTGCTGTCACAGGCAAAAAATAAGATTTTTCAAAATGTCACACCCACATTAGAAATTTAAACTGCTATATCTCAGCCATATTTTAAGATAAAGACAAAACAAAAAAATGCTCCGGAATCCTTGTATCAAGACCAAACAAAAAAAAAAAAAAAAAAAAAAAAAAAAAACTTTTTCAATTTCTAATTTTTTTGTACCTCATTTTATATTTTTAATAAAAAAAAAAAAAATTAAATGGCCGCCATTTTGAAACAAAACTTGAAATCCGTTTTATCCACTCCCACAGTGAACCAAATCTGTAATCAAATGACATATATGAGAAAGTATGTGAAAACAGCCTTGGTACTCTATGGGAGTTGATAAAATAGATTTTATGCATCTTCTAATTGTACTATCTTATTTATTAATATTATATATTTTTTTTTTTCAAAATGGACTTGGTCTACTATGGTTGTGAACCCCTCATATAATACATATAATTCTCAATAATGTACTGCCTGTATCTTTCCCCGGTATCTAAGATTTCCCTGAGCAATTTCATCTGAAACTAATAAAGCAGAAAAGCATCTTAAAATATTTATGGTTTTTATTTTAAAATTTGCATTTTTATAAAAATGGCGAAATATTATTGTTTCGCGTAATGCCCTTGAAGATTATTGAAGATTAATAAATGTTATTGTTTATAATCTAATTCTAATGATAATTTATTGTATGAATAACAAAATCTGTTTATATTATGAAACATACATGATAAAATTGATAGATTGATCATGACAGAAAACCTAATTTATTTACATTTTTGGCTCTTAATGGTATTTATGAGTAGTATAATGGTTTGAAGGTCCTTTAATATAGATTTAGTTAGCTTTTATAATGATTTTGGAGTCTTAATGAGGATTTATTAGTAATTTAATGACTTTGGGATTTCTTGATGAATATTTTTTAGTTTTATATTGATTTTGGAATAATTAAAATAGATTTATTGGGTTTATAATTATTTGATGTCATTAAATGAAGATTTAGAGCTATTTATAATGATTTAGAGCTAATTTAATGTGGTTCATGATATTGGAATGAGAGTAATTGCAATTAATTTTGTAAGCAGCATATTGTAAATTTATTTTGATGTTTCTCTTTGTAAAAAATATGAATCTGTTTGAAATAGTCAGTCCTGGCTCTGTATTCAGACAGAGAACATGTAAAAATTTTTGGCTCTGTAGCTACAGAGAGTATAAGTGTAGGATCATGAAATTTAATATGGTGTAATTTTACTTTATTTAATAAACTATTATAACCTAATGACTCTCCTACCCTTTTGACTTTGACTTTGTTTGAAATAATTTTGGATAATAAGACAATTACATTTTATGCATCAGTTTTAGACAAAAATATCTCATTTTGTTTTCTTTTCAGAAACAAAAGATTTGAAAAAAAAAAAAAAAATCGTTCAAGAATTATAGAAATATGCAAAGCGTCCCTGAACTCTTCAGGCAAACTGTAAGGGTTTTCAGGGGGCACTGTAGGAATCGTTTATTGTATGGGACTGTATGACCGGAAATGACGCTTTAGGCATAAACTTAGAAAAGAGACGTGAAAGGAATGTTTATTTACAGCGTCATTGACAAGTGCTATGTTGAGAACAAATGTTCAAAATTGCGTTAACTAGCAGTAATACCTGCTTGGAAGCGGCGATGAAGCGATTGGCGTAGAGATACAAAGATGCCACTTGTTATAGGCACACATGCAGCAGCGATAGATATTCACAGAGACGAGAGCGTCAAGAGAGTTAACTGGAGTCCCTTAAATAAGACTCTTTAGATGTCCTCATGAGAAATAATCAAGGTTCGATAAATCGGGAGATCGGGGTAGCCAAGGAACTGGTCCAGCACGCCAACACAGTCAGTTGTGATCATAGACTTCTAGGTTGTGATCGTACTTTTCTGGAAGAAGTTTTACCAGAACTACAAGATGTCCCGATCATTTTTCGAAAGCGACTGTGGGTTCAGAATGATGGGCTGCCATGCCAGCCCATTTCAGTACTGGTGTTAGTACTGCAATTACCTGGATGCCACCTTTGAGGTGCGATGGATCTGGGTTAAGGATTTATGCCACTCCAGGAAGATCTCTTCTCTCGAATATCCGTTGCTACTGTACGTATGTGTGAAATACTGTCTTTGAATCTGTACAAGTATCCCCCGAATTACGTAATACTCGACTTACGTAAATTCGCACTTACGTAAGAAATTTCAAAAATTACATTTATGAACATACTAGCGCGTTTGATACGCATTTGCATACTTTTGATAATTGTTTTATAAATAAAATAGGCAGATAAAAACCACAACAATAATATAGTTTTATATATTAGATATAATTATATTTTTATTGGGATACACAATCAAATCTTTAACAAAACAAACACAAATCTGATTAAAATGAGCCAAAAAAACTCTAGTTTAACCGTTACAATTTTGTTAGCTGAATTCCAACCATAACGAAACCTAATTTTAAAATTTCGGTGAAGAGGAACGAGTGTATTTTTTCTTCCAGCTTAAAAGCTGTTCGTTTGATGTAGATTCAAAATTGAATTAAATTAATTCATGAATGTTAAATTTATAAATCCCATATTCCACAAGATACTTTTTATTTGAAAAGTGTTCTTTCGGTTTGTTTATATATTTTTTCATACTTTTATAGTTTATACCCAAGTAAATACTGCTGCATGCTACTTTATTTATAAAATAATATTATGTAAATAATGTATATATTATATATATAATAGATATTGTAGTTTCTGACGAAATTTTACCTAAGGAATTTACGAATTCGACTTACGTAAAAGTTTACGGAACGCATTACTTACGTGAGTCGGAGAATCCCCGTATACCACTCGCTTCACCGACTCTTCCAGGCATGTATTACTTCTGGTTGATGCAATTTTGAACTCTTTTTGTAAACAAGTAAAAATTAAATTTAAATAATCAAAAAAACCGACTGCGTAAAAAGTGAACTACCGTATATACTCGTGCATAAGTCGACCCCAAATTCGAGAGGAATACAGATTGAATACCAGTAATTAAAAAAAGTGATATTTGTCTTATATAGATGCAGAATTTGCTGATATTAAATGAGGCGAAGATGGCTACGAGAAAATATATGTATGGAACATATTTTTTTCACGAAATTAGGGGACGACTTAGGCACGAGTATATACGGTAATTAATTATTTCTCATCAATGTGAAACTATTTTTAATATTACTTACCTATTTTTTTTATTTACTTGTATTGATGACTTTTAAGTTGTGTTTAATTGTTAGTTCCTATCTATAAACACTGCTTTGATGAGACCTATAGATGTCCATGAAGATTAGAGCTGCAGCAAAGCTAGAGATCCTACCTACACAACTTTCAGGTTGCGTAACATTTAAACGGAGCTTCTTTCTGACTATAAAATAGTCAATGAAACATCGTCTTCATTTTGAAAGACCTATCCTATGATAGTCCACTCAAAACGTTGCGTAAAATTTTTTTTCGTCACTACCACCATTTTGTATTTTACGGCCGCCATTTTAAATTTATAAAAACAAAATCTAGCCTATAACCATCGGACGGTTAAAACGAATCGATAGAGACCCCATTCATTAAAATCCATCCAGCCGTTGGGATGTTTCGAGGGTATAAAGAAATCCACATACTCAGATAAGCGTGAAACACATAACCCTTCTTGGCAGTCGGGTAATATAGCACTTGCTAATGACGCTGTCAATAAACATACATTTCATGTCCCTCTCTTTTGTTTGTGCATCAATGCGTCACTTGCGTCCGCACATCCCTATACAATAAATCAGGGGTTCCCAAACTATGGTACGCGTACTATTACTGGTACGTGAAGGTCTCGATACTGGTACGCGAAAGTCTGATACTGGCACGTGAAATGAAATGCAGTATATTATTATGAAATCAAAACCGGCTAAAATTTATCATCCAGGAAATTTTTTAATGCAATTTAGGGACTGGAAATCTCTTTGTGGTTGTTGTTGTTTTTGTAACTAGAAATTTTTTGTTATAGCAGACTCTTTAAAGTATGGTACATTTGGTTTTCCAGAATTAAAAACGTATAATTTTTAGATTTTTATGTAAAAAAAAATTTAACTTTGTAAATAAAGACCTAATTTTAGAATTAATGAATTAAACACATTTCAGTACTGGCGGAACTATTTTTCAAAATGTTTTTTTAAATTGAGTTATCTGAAGCTAAAGTCTGGATGCGTGGAAGTAGAAGGAGGTTTTACGAATGGGGGAGGAGGGATCAAACAAAAACAAAGTAAAATCAAGTGCAAATTATAATCTACTTTTAGGTAGCTTTCATTACAAAAAGCTACCTAATGCAGCCGTTCGGAGGAAAGCGATTAAAAAAAATTTTGGTATATTTTCATCGATCATGACCCCCCGACCCCGAAACCACCATCCGTTCAAAATTGACATATATATATATATATATCTGACCTTTGTCACACTGTAACTCTCGTATTTATGAACCGATTTGGATGTAATTCGGTGCGTACATAGTACATACCAATGTCTCGACCGAGTTCGTTGGCCAGCTTCATCCGCCATCTTGTTTAAAAATGGCGGCCATTTAAATTTTTAAGAAAAATATAAATTCGAAATGTGGTACCAAAAAATTGAAAATTGAAAAAATAGTTTTTTCTTATGTGTTTGATTTTGATAAAAAGATTCGGGAGCAGTTTTTGTTTCGTCTATATCTTAAAAAATGGCTGAGTTATAGCATTTTGAATTTCTAGCGTGGCTGACATTTTGAAACGTCCTGATTTCTGTCACGTGATAACGGGCGTATTTCTGAACCGATTTAGATGTACCTTAATGTGTACATAGTACATACAAATACCTCGACCGAGTTCGTTGTCCAGCTTCATCCGCCATCTTGTTTCAAAATGGCGGCCATTTAAAAAATTTAAAATAAGATACCAAAAAATTGGAAAATGAAAAAGATTTTTTTCGTATGTGTTTGACTTTAATACAAAGATTCCGAAACAGTTTTTGTTTCGTCTATATCTAAAAAAAAAATGGCTGAGTTATAGCATTTTGAATTTCTATTGTGGCTGACATTTTAAAACGACCTGATTTTTGTCACGCGATAACAGGCGTATTTATGAACCGATTTGGATGTAACTTGGTCACATAGTACATACCAATGTCTCGACCGAGTTCGTTGGCCAGCTTCATTCGCCATCTTGCTTCAAAAGGTTTGCCATTTAAAGAAATAAATTTAAAATTTAAAATGAGGTATTAAAAAATTGGAAAATGAAAAAGATTTTTTTTATGTGTTTGGCCTTGATACAAAGATTCCGGAGCAATTTTTGTTTCTGAAAATTTGTTCTTTTGTTTATATCTTAAAAAATGGTTGAATTATAGCACTTTGAATTTCTAGCATGGCTAACATTTTGAAACGATCTTGTATTTGTCACGCGATAACACACTTATTCGCCTATTTCGATGTAAGAAGGCATGTGGATAGTATACATCAATATCTCGACCAAGTTCGCTGGCCAGTTTCATCAGCCATCTTGTTTCAAAATGGCGGCCATTAAATAAAAAAAAAAATATATTTAAAGTGAGGTGCAAAAAAATTAGAAATTGAAAAAGGTTTCTTTCTTAAGTATTTGACCTTGATATAAGGATTCGGGAGCATTTTTTGTTTGTCTTTATCTTAAAAAATGGCTCAGATATAGCAATTTCAATATCTAATGTGGGTGACATTTTGAAAAATCTGATTTTTTTGCCTGCTACAGCACTCGTATATATCAATCGATTCCGATGTGAGTGAGCATGTGCACAGCAATTACTAAGGTCTCGACCAAGTTCACTGGTTAGCCTCATCCACCATGTTGTCTTAAAATGGCAGGCACTTCAAGAAATCGCCGAATTTGGCAGCCAAATATAAGTTACTTTAAATAAAAGCAGCATGGATAAAGCTGACTAATTTCGCTAACTTCTCTCTCATAATGATTTAGTATTGATAAAAATTAGTATTGAATCTCCTATATTCGGTTTCCACTAAATTGAGTTTCGTGTGTTTGAATAATATAAGTTGGCTTTTAGGTAGCTTTCTTTACAAAAAAGCTACCTATTGCAGCCGTTCGGAGGAAAGCGATTTCAAAAAATTTTGGTATATTTTCATCGATCATGACCCCCAGACCCCGAAACCACCCTCCGTTCAAAATTGATATATATATATATATATATATATCTGACCTATGTCACACTGTAACTTCCGTAATTATCAACCGATTTCGATGTAATTCGGTGTGTACATAGTACATACCAATGTCTCGACCGAGTTCGTTGGCCAGCTTCATCCGCCGTTTTGTTTCAAAATGGCGGCCATTTAAAATTTTTAAAAAAATTTAAAACTTGAAATGTAGTACCAAAAAATTAAAAATAGAAAAATATTTTTTTCTTATGTATTTGACCTTTATACAAAGATTTCGGATCAGTTTTTGTTTCGTCTATATCTGAAAAAATGGCTGAGTTATAGCATTTTGAATTTCTAGCGTGGCTGACATTTTGAAACGTCCTGAATTTTGTCACGCGATAAAAGGCGTATTTATGAACCGATTTGGATGTAATTCGGTGTGTACATAGTACATACAAATCTCTCGACCGAGTTCGTTGGCCAGCTTCATCCGCCATTTTGTTTCCAAAATGGCGGCCATTTAAAAAATTTTTAAAAATTTAAAATTTGAAATGTGGTACCAAAAAATTGAAAATGGAAAAATATTTTTTTCTTATGTATTTGACCTTTATACAAAGATTTCGGATCAGTTTTTGTTTCGTCTATGTCTGAAAAAATGGCTGAGTTATAGCATTTTGAATTTCTAGCGTGGCTGACATTTTGAAACGTCCTGAATTTTGTCACGCGATAAAAGGCGTATTTATGAATCGATTTGGATGTAACTTCGTTTATACATAGTACATACCAATGTCTCGACCGGGTTCGTTGGCCAGCTTCACCCGCCATCTTGTTTAAAATGGCGGCCATTTAAATTTTTAAGAAAAATTTAAATTTGAAATGTGGTACCAAAAATTGAAAATTGAACAAATATTTTCTTCTTATGTGTTTGACCTTGATAAAAAGATTCGGGAGCAGTTTTTGTTTCGTCTATATCTTAAGAAATGGCTGAGTTATAGCATTTTGAATTTCTAGCGTGGCTGACATTTTGAAACATCCTGATTTTTCTCACGTAATAACAGGCGTATTTATGAACTGACTTGGATGTACCTTGGTGTGTACATAGTACATACAAATATCTCGACCGAGTTCGTTGGCCAGCTTCATCCGCCATCTTGTTTCAAAATGGCGGCCATTTAAAAAAATTAAAAAATAAAAAAATTTAAATGAGATACCAAAAAATTGGAAAATGAAAAAGATTTTTTTTGTATGTGTTTGACCTTTATACAAAGATTCCGGAACAGTTTTTCTTTCGTCTATATCTTAAAAAAAATGGCTGAGTAATAGCATTTTGAATTTCTCTTGTGGCTGACATTTTAAAACGACCTGATTTTTGTCACGCGATAACAGGCGTATTTATGAACCTATTTGGATGTAACTTGGTCTGTACATAGTACATAATAATGTCTCGACCGAGTTCGTTGGCAAGCTTCATTCGCCATCTTGTTTCAAAAGGGTTGCCATTTAAAAAAAATGTAATTTAAAATTTAAAATGAGGTATTAAAAAATTGAATGGAAAATGAAAAAGATTTTCCTTATGTGTTTGGCCTTGATACAAAGATTCTGGAGCAGTTTTTGTTTCTGAAAATTTGTTTTTTTTTGTTTATATCTTAAAAAGTGGTTGGATTATAGCACTTTGAATTTCTATCATGGCTAACACTTTGAAACGATCTTGTATTTGTCACGCGATACCACACGTATTCGCCTATTTCGATGTAAGAAAGCATGTGGATAGTATACATCAACACCTCGACCAAGTTCGCTGGCCAGATTCATCAGCCATCTTGTTTCAAAATGGCGGCCATTAAATTAAAAAAATATATATATATTTAAAGTGAGGTGCAAAAAAATTAGAAATTGAAAAAGGTTTCTTTCTTAAGTATTTGATCTTGATATAAGGATTCAGGAGCATTTTTTGTTTGTCTTTACCTTAAAAAATGGCTCAGATATAGCAGTTTCAATTTCTATTGTGGGTGACATTTTGAAAAATCTGATTTTTTGCATGCGACAGCACTCCTATATATTAACCGATAACGCATGTGCACAGCAATTACTAAGGTCTCGACCAAGTTCACTGCTTAGCCTCATCCACCATGTTGTCTTAAAATGACAGGCACTTTAAGAAATTGCCGAATTTGGCAGGCAAATATAAGTTACTTTAAAGAAAAGCAGCTTGGATAAAGCTGACTAATTTCGCGAAATTCTCATTCATTATATTGATAAAAATTAGTATTGAATCTCCTATATTCGGTTTCCGCTAAATTGAACTTCGTGTGTATGCATGATATAATTTGGCTTTTTTTAAATAAGGATTATGAAAGCTACCTCTTCCTCCCGGCACTGGCCGGAAGGACTTTTTTAAAATAAGGAATATGAAAGCTACCTCTTCCTCCCGGCACTGGCCGGAAGGACTTTTTTTTCAGTTGTACTGGAAGATCTTGTAAGTGTATTTCAACACTGGAATAAAGATTTATTTCAGCGGATTTCAGATAAAGCATTGTAATATATTGTACGATGACTGTGATATCCGGCTGTTTACAAAAATATCAATCCAGTAACTAAATCATACAGTTTTGAGACTAAAATCTGCTTAGACGGAAAATAAAATGATCCGTTTTACACAGGTTTCGTTTTAAAAGTTTTTTATATTATCTTTACGTTTATTACTTGATGGTACGCGGAAATACGAACTTAGATTTAGAGATATGTCCGTCTGAAAGTTTGGGATCCCCTGCAATAAATGATTGTTATAGTGCCCTCTATCAATCCTTAAAGTTTGGCATTATGAGCTCAAGTTTACCTTGGTTAAGCTTTTGGCGTTCATCTATCACGGTGGCGGTACTGGTATCCACTTCCGATTATTCCATTCATAGATGAGCTCTTGAATAGTTTTCTTCCCATAATTCTAGAAAAAAATGTTTTATTTCTTTTTGTGAGAATAATGTCACTCACGCAGAAAGAAAGGAAATTTAACTCTAAGATTAATACTTACGACTTACTTTACCACTTAACGTATAATCGAATAACCCGCTTATTCAAATAGAATCCTCCGAAGCCGAATTTATTCCTATTGGTTCTGTGTTATTTTTCCCGTTTAAACCAAATCCTTTTACGAACTCTCCCCGCTCAATCGAATAACAACTGTGTGACCGATGTTTGATAATTGGTGCTGAAAGCACGTTTCAGCTGGTATTTCCTTCCACTTTTTGTCATTTTTGGTTCATTTACGCTGAAAACAATTTTTCAGTTCTTCCTGTAATGATTTCGGCCAGCAGGTATAAAATAGACAGATCAAATGATTTTCCCACCTTGATCTCGTCACCATCACTTCATACTATTAACCAGGCTTTAATGGCAATGCGCCGTCACTTCGATACTCGAGATGGTAGCTGTGATATTTTGCACTCATTCGAAAAATACTCGATATTTACTCCTTTAAAATTCCACTTAAACAAACCACTTTAAACGATTTTTTAAGGCAGCATAAGTAACGTAAATTAGAAATAGCAACGTTTTGACCAAATTCAAACGCGCTGCATTGTGATGTAAAATACGCATTTACTTTATATTAGCATTTGTATTTATTTTAGCTTACGTTATTCTATTAACGATTTATTATGCTGTTAATTAAATATACCGTAGATGGTTATTTTGCCTTTTTATTACGCAGTAAATATTACAGTTATTTTGCCTTCCGTTTAATCAAATACCCGTTTAATAGAATATTATTTCTGGAACAGTCAATATTCGTTTAAACGGGGACGACTGTAGTTAGTTATCCCAAGTATTATTTATTCTTAACGAAATAGAAGTTGCTATCCAAAATATACTGTATTCATAAATTTAAAGATGATGTAAAAATAAAAATATATGAATAAAATAAAACTCAACGTTTCGGTTTAATCTTCAAGAGTAAAATTTTCTAAAAACGCAAATCGGCAGGAAGCAATCTACATACTACATCATCAAAAATTATAGTCAAACTGAAAGAAGCAACAGAAATTTCAAAAATCCTTTAAAAATAACTCCAGTGGCGCCATCTGTTATTCAAAATAAATGAGAGAAGTGGAGTTGCTTTTAAAGGATTTTTAAAGTTTCCATTGTTTCTTCCAGTTTAAATATTATTTTTAAAGGTGTAGCATGCAGTTTGTTTCCTGCCGATTTGTGTTTTTAGAAAATTTTACTCCTGAAGATGGTTTTGAAGAATAAACTGAAACGTTGAGTTTTATTTTACTGATATGTTTTTATTTGTACATCATCTTTAAATTTACGAATACAGTATACGATGGATAGCAACCTCTATTTTGTTTAGTATTCGATTTTACAACATAAAGTCTTTAATGATTGTTATTTATTCTTTCATTTTAATAAATATAAATATATAATACCATTTAAGATTTAGCCACGAATATTTTCCATTTATTGGTTTAATATTCAGTTGCTTAAATATTTAGTTAAACACTGGACTAAAATTTCACAAAAGTTTAAAAAGAGATTCTAGAGAAATGCATCAAAATAAATTATTAATTTCCAATGGAACTGACATGAAATGTTAACCAGGCATTGCGGGTATTAAATCGCTTTAGTTATTAGTGTTTAGCAAAACTTTTTGCATTTTAAACTAACTTCGTGTCAGTCGTGACATTTTTAATAGATTATTGTATATCTGTCGTATCGTATATCTGCCGTAAAACTACTCGATCATGTGAAAAAGTATTTATTTTCGTTAGTAATTTTAAACCAAACGCCTGAAAATTTCTCTGCATTGAAAAATTTATGAATCCATATTCTATTCTTGAATCCCCAGTTATTGACACCTAACTAGTAACAGAGACGTCAGCAAAATTCTAATTCAAATGACTTCAGCAAAATTCTAACTCAAATAAGCATTTTCTTGTAAGAACTGCAAAATAATGTCATTTAATAGTCACTTAGACATTTATTACTTACTTCTATCTTTACAAGAAGAAAGTACTGGATTCGTGAAAATTTTCGACTTTTGGTTTTCGACGGATTTATATGTTTTAGGGGTCAGAGATTCCAAAAAACATGTTTTTACAAAATGTCTGTCTGTTAGTCTGTCTGTTTGTCTGTATGTATGTGACACAAATTTTGTGGGCGCTCTATCTCAAGAACTAATGCACGGAATTTAATGAAAATTTATATTCAGTTAGTATCTGATGTAAATTGGTGATGATTAGTTTTTGGTGCAAATCGCTCAACAGGTGGCGCTGCTATGCTGCATTTTTTACGATTTCCGCAACGGCTCTATCTCAAGAACTAATGGACAGATTTTCATAAAACTTCAGATTCAGTTAGTTCTTGATATGAGTTGATGTTCACTATGTTTTGGTGTAAATCGCCCAACAGGTGGTGCTGCTATACAGAATTTTCAAGATTTCCGCAATGGCTCTATCTCAAGAACTAATGTGTGGATTTTCATCAAACTTCAGATTTAGTTAGTCTTTGATATGAGTTGGCTTTGACTACGTCTTGGTGTAAATTGCCCAACAGGTGGTGCTGCTATGCCGCATATTTCCTGATTCCCGCAATAGATTTATCTGAAGAAGTAATGCACGGATTAATGAACTGAAACTTCAGATTCAGTTACCAAGTTGACTTAAATTGTTGCTTATTAGGTTTTGGTATATATCGCCCAACAGGTGGTGCTGCTATGCAGAATTTTTTACGATTTCCGCTCAACTCAAAAACTAATGCACGGATTTTCACGAAACTTCAGATTCAGTTAAAAGTTGACATAAGTTTGTTGCTGATAAGATTTTGATGTAAAGCATGTAACGGGCTACATTTTTCAGGAAGTATTAACATGTATGCGATAGAAGAAATTTTTGGGATTGCCACATCGACTAGTTTTATTTTGGAGTCAATTAGACCAAGAACATAATCAAAGAGGAAAACTTTTTTCTTTTTTTAATCTTTGCAAATAAACTGTCAGATACTAGTTCACTTTGTGGGAATTATTGGTTTTCCGTAATTTTTTAATGTATCTCTCTACTATCCTTTCACAAACAAATATAAGTATAAAATAAATGTTTTAAATTTTAGAATAGTGATTTGAAAAAAAAAAAAAAAAAGAATCCAGAAGGTTATCAGTTACTGGTGATTTCACCTATTATCACTATAGCCTGCAAAATTTGGGTTGTGTCATGTTTTTTAGCTTTTGATAATAGATTCTTATGTATTTTGTAGCGCTGAATTCGAAAATGACCTTCATTTTTAACTATCACGTCAGGCTTGTTTTTTCAACAAATCTTAAATTTCAAAGTTAAAAAGTTAATAAACAATTAAAGTTAAAAAATCAAAAAACCCGACTGAGTAAAAAGCGAACTAATTAATTATTTCTCATCAATGTGAAACTATTTTTTTTTCAATTCCTACTATTAGCTCACACTCTCGCTATATATATCTTGTTCAAATTTTTAGTCGTTAATAAAATACTTATTATTCGTCCAATCAAACTCAAATAACTTTTTTTAAACTTGTAGTGGATGACACGATGTTAATCCAGTTTTTTCAAATATAAATTAATTAATTAAATTAAATTAATTAATTTTCAATAATCGAGAGAGCCCTCTTCTTGATCAAAGCATTTTAAGCGCCACTCAAGAGGAAAGAAGAATGGAGAAAAAAAAATTCTTTCATTGACCTAAGTAGGAATTGACTAAAAATATATTTTTTTATATTACTAGCTTCTATTACTTACCTATTTCTTTATTTACTTGAATTGATGACTTTTAAGTTGTGTTTAATTGTTAGTTCCTATCTATAAACACTGTTTTGATGAGGCCTATAGATGCCTATGATGGTTAGAGTTGCAGTAAAGCTACAGATCCTACATACACAACTTCCAGGTTGTATAATATTTTAACGGAGCTTCTAACTGTAAAATAGTCAATGAAACATCGTCTTCATTTTGAAAGACCTATCCAATGATGTGCCACTCAATAGGGTGCGTATTTTTTTCGTCTCTACCACCATTTTGTATTTTATGGCCGCCATTTTGAATTTATAAAAACAAAACCTAGCCTATAACCACTGGGCCGTTAAGACAAATTGATAGAGACATCATTCATTAAAATCTATCCAGCCGTTGGAATGTTTCGAGGGTATAAAGAAATCCACTTTCCCAGATACGCGTGAAACATATAACACTTCATTTCAGTCGGGTTAAAAAAAAAAATAGCGAAATTCTGATACTATAATATAGATGTGATGGTTGTGTTTTTTTAGCTTTTCATAATAGATTATTATGCAGTTGTGTAGTCATAATAAGACCAGAGAGTATACGATCTAGGCAGATGGTATACGCTGAAGGCAAAGGATACCTTAAAGAGTGTATGCTATAGCTTTTTGAGAAACAGAGGGTATACGGTGTTCCTTAAAAAGGTCCAGAAGGTATACGACGTATACCACCGTATAACCTCCACTACATCCCTGTTCTTATGTATTTTGTAGCGCTGAATCCGAAAATAACCTTCATTATTAACCATCATGTTGGGATTTTTCGCAAATCGCAAATCTTGAAATTTTTAAAAAGTCGAAACATTGAAAAAATCTGATACTATAAAATAGATGTAGAACATTTTTTTTTATAATAAATTATTCATCTTTGGACTTGTACTATGCATTTTTACAGCGAAATACGTAAATTATTGTACATTTAACGATTTAACATCCTTACAATTTTATTCCACGTGTGGAAGTTTCTTTGAACCGCTCATGCTCTGCTTCACGCTTTTTCTTTTATATTCTCTGTGGAATTCGTCTGATTGTCCTCTTTTATTCTGGTTGTTGATACGGCTGGAAATTTGTCGCAGATGTACAGCGTGAATACAAATGATGGAACCGATTTAAAAAAATCCTATTTTCGAAACTACTGCACAAATTACAATCAGTGATACATAATTTTAAAGAGAAATATACCAATTTTTTTTCCAATTACAGATGTTCGATGTGTGACTCTCTTGTTACACGGCATATGGGGCATTCTCACAATCTTTTGACTTTCATGTCCATGAATAATAATTTTTTATTTAATACAATTTTTTGTGTTTTTTTTTCTTTCATATACTGGGGAACATCCCATTGCATGATTGCATAACAGTATTAACGAGATAAATAAGTTTTGGACGATGTTGGGGTTCCAAATACCAGGAAAACTCATCTACCGTCCCGTGTCCCTGATGCTGATTTTTACGTTTGGAGCTGTCTGGATAAAATTGTTTCAATAAAAATAATTCGATGTAATTTTTTTCTGAAACTGGAACTATTGTTTTATATAAATATGTAGCTAAAAATTAACCTGCATACATTTTTAGGGTTGTTATTCTTTTTAAAACTCTGTCCCTGGGTTTCAGATTCCTTACCATCCCTCTTCTAAAATTATACAGAAAATCATTTCAGATGCAGCCACATTTTTTTTTTTCAAGTTTTTTCTCATGCAGAAGTATGCTAGAGAAATAATGTCTAAAATTCTTTGACAGGAAATTTACTGTAGAATTTAAATCAGCATTTAAATATCAATTTCAAGCATCGTGGCTTTATGGGTAGTCTCACCGTCCCCAAGGTTTATTCCTGCACTTTTCGAAGTAAATTAAAAAAAAAAAAATACTATAATCCAATGTTAACAACTGTTTCTAAAAATCAATGAACATTGTGGCTATCACTTAGTCTTAACATGATTTTCCTAAAAATATGTGGTAATTTTCCTTACCGTTCCATCTTTACCGTCCCTTTTTTCCAATACCATCCCCTTTTTTTACCTTACCGTCCCTTCTTTAACACCCCTTTAAGACAATGTTATACAAAAATTCTGTATTAAAAGTACTACATTGTTATTATTTCTTATTTGAATGTCCTGTGGGTACTGTACAAATTCATTATAAGTAAAAAATTAGAAGAAAATAAAAAGTTATAGGGATAAAATGGTAAGGAAAATTAAACTCGCAAGTTTAACTTAAACCTCAGTTAAATGAAAAATTTATCGCTGCTGACCATTTTTTCTTTATTTTGCATCATTAAGGCATTCGTCTATGAGATTAAAATATTATTTAAGCAAGTTTAATTTTGTCAGATTTTTTTCCCCCAAAAGTCAAAAGATTGTGAGAATGCCCCCCCATATATGTATATATATATTATTATTGTTTCCTATGTATAATTTACTTCTCGTTATGTATAGAAATAGATCAACGGCTTTTTTTTGTATTAAATAAATTCGTGAATATTGAAAAATTTGTTTTGTATATTAAAGAGTAAATAAGTTGCCAGAAAATGTATTGCCAAATTTCCTTCTTCCGTCAAGGCCATTTTTTGTATCTCGCCAAGGCAAAGTGGAAAAGTACCAAATTTCCTTTTTACCATTAATCGTTAAATATTAAAATAAAAAATGGACGAACCAAAATGTTCCTTTTTGATTGAGAGAAAAAGAAAAATTTCCAGTTAAATAATTTTGTTTGATATTTTGGCCTAGAATCGCGTCGTTGTATGTGACCAGGTGATGTAAGCGGCAGAACATTCACTTTGTAATGGTGGTTATCTAGGTTCGAATCCTCAGGAATACCAAGCGATAAAAATCGTGTGTGATACTGTGCAATGCAAATATCTATTTCGTATAAGGGGCATTCTCACAATCTTTTGACTTTTGGAGAAAAAAAATCTGACAAAATTAAACTTGCTAAAATAACATTTTAATCTGATAAACGAATGCCTTAATGATTCAAAATAAAGAAAAAATGGTCAACCACGAAATTTTTTTTATTTAACTAAGGTTTAAGTTAAACTTGCGAGTTTAATTTTCCTTACCATTTCACCCCTATAACTTTTTATTTTCTTCTAAAATTTACTTATAATGAATTTGTATAGTATCCACAGGGCATTCAAATAAGAAATAATAACAATGTAGTACTTTTAATACAGAATTTTTGTATAACATTGTCTTAAAGGGGTGTTAAAGAAGAGACAGTAAGGTAAAAAAAGGGGATGGTATTGGAAAAAAGGGACGGTAAGGATGGAACAGTAAGGAAAATTACCACCTATTTTTAGGTAAATTATGTTAAGACTAACTGATAGCCACAATGTTCATTGATTTTTAGAAACATTTGTTGACATTGGATTAATTTTTTTTTTAAAATTTACCCCGAAAAGTGCAGGAATAAATCTTGGGGACGGCGAGACTACCAATAAAGCCACGATGCTTGAAATTGATATTTAAATGCTGATTTAAATTCTACAGTAAATTTCCTGCCAAAGAATTTTAGACATTATTTCTCTAGCATACTTCTGCATAAGAAAAAACTTGAAAAAAATCTGTGGCTGCATCTGAAATGATTTTCTGTATAATTTTAGAAGAGGAATGGTAAGAAATCTAAAACCCAGGGACAGCGTTTAAAAAATAATAACTATCCTAAAAATGTGTGCAGGTTAATTTTTAGCTACGTATTTATATAAAACAATAGTTCCAGTTTCGGAAAAAAATTACATCGAATTATTTTTATTGAAACAATTTTATCCAGACAGCTCCAAACTTAAAAATCTGCATCAGGGACACGGGACGGTAGAGAAGTTTTCCATGTGTTTGGACCCCCAACATCGTCCAAAACTTATTTATCTCGTTAATATTGTTGTGCAATCATGCAATGGGATGTTCTCCAGTATATTTAGCTGTTATTTAGATTTTTTTATATTGCGATATATTACTCTCATTTATTTCTAAAACCACAAAATTTCCCTCTTGAATAACGGAAACAGTCCATCTTGAAATAAATAACAAAACAGAAATTTTATGGAGAAAAAACGAAGTATAAACACTAACTTTTTTTACTCTTTATGAAACCGCGTTACATTCACATTCAGGTAGTGTCACGTTAAAATAGTATTTTAATATTAGTACTCCACTTTATCTTCATATGGCTGCACCTATATAACATTTAGAAAAGAAATATACATATTGTTTATGCTGAAGGCTGTTCTCACATTTAGATCACATTCATTCATTCACAAATCATAAATGTATAAAATTTTCAGATACTAACACCAAGTTCTAAGAAATCGAGAAGAAAATCGAGAGTTCTTTTCATATAAAACAAAGTATCTTTTAGAAAACACTGTCACATTTTAAACTGACTTTCGTTAGATAGAATTACGAAAAGGCGGCCATCTGACAATTGATTTCAATGATAATATATTATACTTATAAGAAAATAGAGGATATCTGAAAATTTCTTAAATTGAAGATTTATTAATGTTTCTTTCGTTATCGTGTATTTATTATTTTCCCTTTTTAGGTGCGTTCGTATTTATATAAATGCGTAGCACCTATAGTCGCCGTCTGTCCGCATATAATGGCTCAAAAACTACCCAAATGGCAACAAAAACTACCAATGGTTTGAAATTTAATATATATATAAGTATTGCAGAATTTTGTCGAGTTATTTCAAATTTTATGAAAATCGAATAAAAATTTAAAAAGATATTAATAAAAGTTTTCATCGTATTATATTCTTCATTCTATATTAACCCTTTGCACTCCGCGTCATTTTGACTGTGGGCTACCACGTCGCTACACAAATATTTTATTCAGTCGGCATCACTTTTAAAAAAGAAGTTTCCTTTAAGTACAACATTTAAAAAATGCTCTGATTAAATAAGGCAAATTTCATTTCCCTTTGTTACTGGTGCCAAAAACAAATTTTGCAAGGAAAGATGATGTCGCCGCAGCGGCGACAAAGGAGTTTTTCACTTACCTTACCATGTCGCCACAGCGTCAACCACGGAGTTTTTCACTTACAATGTCGCCGCAGCGGCGACAACGGAGTGCAAAGGGTTAATATCCTATCATACGTAATTAAGGGGACGGTGGAGCTTAAATCCTTAAAAATAATTTTTTTTTATTTTTGTAAATTTCAACTTAAATATTATTCAAGGGTACATTATATACATTATAACATGCATTTATCCCCCAAAAAATTTAAAAAAAAATTATTTTTGAGAAAAAAATGGAATTTTACGCGTCGTCTTAGAAATCTTCGAAACGCCCCATGCGTCTTCAATATCAATGAAAATCCCCAATATTTTTTATAAAAGTTTGGTTTATATATAGAAATAAAATAGAGCATCGAATTTTATATATTTGAATTTAAAGGTAAAAAAAAAAAAAAATTCAAAATTTCAAAATTTTTCAAAAAAAATTTTTTTTTTAACCTTTAAATTCAACTATGTGAAATTCGATGCTCTATTTTATTTCTATATATAAATCAAACTTTTATAAAAAATATTGGGGATTTTCATTGATATGGAACGCGCAGGGGGCGCTTCGAAGATTTGAAAAACGACGCGTAAAATTCCATTTTTTTCTCAAAAATAAATTTTTTTTTGTGATAAATGCATGCTATAATGCATATAATGTACCCTTGAATAATATTTAAGATAAAATTTACAAAAAATAAAAAAAAAAATTGAAAAAATTTGAAATTTTGAAAATTTTTCGAAAAAATTTCAAATTTTTTCATTTTTTTTTTTTAACCTTTAAATTCAAATATGTAAAATTCGATGCTCTATTTAATTTCTATATATAAACCAAACTGTTATAAAAAATATTGGGGATTTTCATTGATAATGAAGACGCATGGGGCGTTTCGAAGATTTCCAACACGACGCGTAAAATTCTATTTTTTTTCTCAAAAATAAAATTTTTTTTAAATTTTTTTTGGGATAAATGCATGTTATAATGTATATAATGTACTCTTGAATAATATTTAAGTTGAAATTTACAAAAATAAAAAAAATTATTTTTAAGGATTTTAAGCTCCACCGTCCCCTTAATTCAGTAATATTCCATGATAGGTAATGATTCCATATTGCCATGGTAATTACGTTATATTTAAGACGGTGTCATATTATTCCCGTATTACTGAATTCCATATATATAATTGTAATAAATTTTGTATTCATGATTTTTTTCGCATAAGAGTGCAATAGCTATTGCCCCAAGAGCTGAATACAAAATTAGTTATAGTAATGTATACACCTCATTTACCCCGTTTGACGTACAATTTCCGGTTTTTCTTCTTTGCAATATTACATTTCGATTATGGGGCATTCTCACAATCTTTTCACTTACGGGAATAAAAATCTGCTGAAATTAAACTTGCTAAAATAACATTTTAATCTGATAGACGAATACCTTAATGATTCAAAATAAAGAAGAAATGGTCAGCAGCGAAATTTTTTTTTAAATTGAGGTTTATGTTAAACTTGCGAATTTAATTTTCCTTACCATTTTACCACTAAAACTTTTTATTTTCTTCTACATTTTTACTTATAATGAATTTGCATAGTACCCAGAGGGCATTCAAATAAGAAATAATAACAATGTATTTTTAGTACAAAATTTTGGTATAATATTGTCTTAAAGGGGTGTTAAAGAAAAGACGGTAAGGTAAAAAAAAGAGGACGGCATAGGAAAAAAGGGGACGGCATAGGAAACTAGTATGTTGTGGCCATCACAAAACTTTCTTCTATATAAATCACGTCAATTAAATCATTTAAATAGTAAAATAAATTACATCAATTTATTCATATAAAAGTATACCTGAATTTGAAATTTGATGAAAAGTCGTGCATTAGTTATTGAAATAGAGCTGTAGGAGAAATTTTGAAAAATGTAGCATAGCAGTGCCACCTGTTGAGCGATTTGCACCAAAACACAAACAGTACTAATTCATATACCGGAATCGTAAACCGGAATCGCCAAAACACAAACAGTACTAATTCGTATACCGGAATCTGAAGTTGGATGAAAATCCGTGTATTAGTTCTGGAGCTAAAGCTACTGTGGAAATCACAAAAAATGCAGCACAGCAGCGCCACCTGTTGAGCGATTTACACCAAAAGGTACAAAACATCAATTCATGTCAAGAACTAACTGAATCTGAAATTTGATGAAAATCCGTGCATTAGTTCTGGACATTGAGCTATTGTGGAAGTCGAGAAAAACGCTGCATAGCAGCGCCACCTGTTGAGCGATTTACAGCAAAACATAAACAGCACTAATTCATATCCAGGTCAACCCGAGCATAAGTTCTTGAGATAGAGCTATCGCGGAAATCACAAAAAAATGCAGCATAGCAGCGCCACCTGTTGAGCGATTTACACCACAAGGTGCAAAACGTCAACTCATGTCAAGCACTAACAGAATCTGAAGTTTGATGAAAATCCGTGCATTATTTCTTGAGATAGAGCTATTACGAAAATCGTGTAAATGCTGCAAAATGCAGCATAGCAGCGCCATCTGTTGGGCGATTTGCACCAAAACGTTACAAGCACCAATTCATATCAAGGATTAACTAAATATGAAGTTTGATGAAAATCCGTGCATTAGTTCTTGAGATAGAGCTAGTGCAGAAATCGCGGGAAATGCAGCATAGCAGCGCCACCTGTTGAGCGATTTAGACCAAAAACTAATCAGCATCAATTTGTATTAGGGACTAACTTAATATAAATTTTTATCAAATTCCGTGCATTAGTTCTTGAGATAGAGCGCCCACAAAATTTGTGTCACATACACACAGACAGACAGACAGACAGACTCACAGAGTCACAGACAGACATTTTGTAAAAACATGTTTTTTGGAATCTCTGACCCCTAAAACGTGTAAATCCGTCGAAAACCGAAAGTCGAAAATTTTCATGAATCCAATACTTTCTTCTTGTAAAGATAGAAGAAAGTAACAAGTTGGAAATTGCTCGTCAAACGTGGCAAATGAGGTGCGTTCGTACTATAACTAGTTTTATAAATATTTTTTTCGCCGCATATTGTACAGAATGTATATTTTAGTGTACTTCGAAAGGCTATAACATCATTAATTTGCACTTGAAACAATTTTTTCCCATTGGCCGTAATGTAACGGAAAACTTATGACTGTCCCTGTAATTAAACTATACATCCGATTTTCATAAAATATGAAATGACTCGACAAAATCTTGCAACAATTATATATTTATAATTTCAGACCATTCGGAAGGCTGTAACATCATTAAAATGCACTTGCAATAATTTCTTCCCATTGGCCGTAATGTAACGGAAAACTTTTGATTGTCCCTGTAATTAAACTATACATCCGATTTTCATAAAAATTGAAATGACTCGACAAAATTATGCAACAATTATATAGTTTAAATTTTAAACGATTCGGTTGGGTAGTTTTTGCTCTGTTATATGCGGACGGACAGACAGACGGACGGACAGACGGACGGACAGACAGACGGACTGAACGACAACTATAGGTGCTACGTATTTATATAATTACGAACGCACCTAAAAAGGGACGAAATGGGAAAAAAAGGGACGGTAAGGATGGAACGGTAAAGAAAATTACCACCTATTTTAGGCAAATTATATTAAGACTAAGTGGTAGCCACAATGTTCATACAGTTTTAGAAACAGTTATTTACATTAGATTAAATTAAAAAAAAAAATTGATTTACCTCGAAATGTGCAGGAATAAACCTTGGGGACGGTAAGACTACCAATAAAGGCACGATGCATGAAATTGATATTTAAATGCTGATTTAAATTCTACAGTAAATTTCCTGTCAAAGAATTTTAGACATTCTTTCTCTAGCATACTTCTGCATGAGAAAAAACTTAAAAAAAATTCTGTGGCTGCATCTGAAGTGATTTTCAGTATAATTTTAGAAGAGGTACAGTAAGGAATCTAAAACCCAGGGACAGAGTTTAAAAAACAATAACAACCCTAAAAAAGTGTGCAGGTTAACTTTTTGCTACATATTTATATAAAACAATAGTTCCAGTTTCGGGAAAAAATTACATCGAATTATTTTTATTGAAACAGTTTTATACAGACAGCTCCAAACTTAAAAATCAGCATCAGGGACACAGGGCGGTATAGGAGTTTTCCTGGTATTTGGGCCCCCAACATCGTCCAAAACTTATTTATCTCGTTAATATTGTTATGCAATCATGCAATGTATGTTTCCCAGTATATATATATATATATATAACACAAGAACATGTGCTAAAATAAAAATTATAATTCAGGCACATAAAAGTCAAAAGATTGTGAGAGTCCCCATATCTGGGAATATGTTGATATTTTTTTTAATTCTAAACTTAGGCTCCACGAATTTTTCTTTTGGAAGTACATTTTTTTATATTCATATTTAGGTTACATAGCACTATTTTTTAAAAGTAAATCCATCAAAGCGTGACGTGAGAGTGTACACAGACAGACAGTCGCATAAAGTTTTTCTTTCACGTGTCCGTCACATGGAATAGAAAATAAAATAGATTTAGTCTACTAATAAAAACTTTATGTGACAAACAACCTTTCAGAATCGAAGATTTATTCCGGAATTGACAAAATATATTATTCTGAATCTTCTTAACAGAGATGTTTAGTTTATGCGGCATAAAGCATTATTTATAAAAATCCCATTTAAAATTCACATATGTGTCAGATGTAAATTTTTATCAAAAAGTCTGACATTTCGAAAGGAAATAAATCGCATAAGTTATTTGACACGTTCACTTTAATATAATTTGATTTTCAGTAAGTGACATTTAAGAAAACTATTATTAGGAACTGAACATATATTATAGTTATTGTATACGAAAAGACTAGTAAAATTTTTAATGTTTATGTTTAAAAAGTCATAAATAATTTGTTGAGTAGATATTTAAATAAATATTTTCTATTTTAATTATTTTCGTATTCTTTTATACTCGTATCTTTCCGTTATTTAAGATTAAATACAAAAGATAATTTCACAAAAAAAAAATTCCGTAATGTTTATGATATGCTCAGCATCCTAAAATCTTATTTTTCGTAATTGAAATTTAAAAGAAACTTGTAAAAATTATACCAATATAACGGATAATTATAGCGATTATTTTACTATCGTTTATTAAACAAGTTTTTAAATATATGTTTATTATTTCTATTGTTTTTGGTCTAATATTTAGTATTTTTCTAGTTCTTTTTTATCGTCCGGAGGAAAGGAATTCCGTAAAATTTTAATACATTTTCACCGATCATGATCCCCAGATTCTAGGACAACATTAAATTCGTTGAAATGTCGATATATATACTAATATTATAAAGAAGTAACGTTTGTGTGCATATTTGTAGATGTAATCTCTGAAACTACCGAACTGATTTGAAAAGTAATGGTAGCAAATTGATGGTGACAGCCCCTCTTACAACATAGGCTGTATTTTATCTCGTCGTCACTACCCCAAAGGGGGTACAGGAGCAAAAAAAAATTCTAAATATGCAATTTTGTGTTAGTGAAAGGCCTAGGAACTTGAAATTTGGCATTGTAGTTACATATAAGACATAAATGCTTTCTAAGAACAGTTTCTAAAATATTCGAAATTTAATAGATGTGAAAATGCGCGAAAATCGTTCTAAACACTTCTAAATTACGATGTCTATGAAATATAAGGAAATACCTAATCGATTTCAAAAGCAGTGATTGCAAAATGATGGTGCCAGTCCTTGCTCCAACAAAAGCCATATTTTATGTCAGTGAGAGCGTACACAGACAGTCGCACAATTTTTTTTCTTTCACGCGTCCGTCAGATGTAATGCAAAATAAAATAGATTTAGTCTAATAATGCAATTCGTTATGCAACAAACAACCTTACAGAATCAAAGATTTATTCCAGTACCGTAAAATTATATTATACTCAATCTGCTTATCAGAGATGTTAATTTATGCGGCATGAAGCATTACTTATAAAAATTCCCATATGTGTCAGATGTAAATTTTTTATCAAAAGGTCTGACATTTCGAAAGAGAATAATTTGCATAATGCATGTGACACGTTCACTTTACTGTAATTTTATTTTCCGTAAGTAACATTTAAGAAAACTATTATTAGGAACTGAATATATATTATAGCTATTGGATACGAAAAGACTAGTAAAAATTTTAAAATTTGTTTTAAAAAAGTCATAAATAATTTGTTTAGTAGATATTTAAATAAATGTTTTCTATTTTTATATTTTTAGTCTTCTTTTTTACTCGTATTTTTCTGTTATTTAAGATAAAATACAAAAGATAATTTCATAAAAACAATTCCATAATGTTTATGAAATGATCACAATCTTATTTTTCGTAATTGAAATTTAAAAATTGTTTTGCAAAAATTATAGCAATATAACGGATAATTATAGCGATTATTTTATTATCGTTTATTAAACGAGTGCTTAAATATATGTTTATTATTTGTATAGTTTTTGATCTAATATTTAGTATTTTTCTAGTTCTTTTTTACCGTCCGGAGGAAAGAAATTTCGTAAAATTTTAGTATACTTTCATTGATGATGATCCCCAGACCCTAGAACAACATAAAATCCGTTGAAATGTTGATATCTAAACTAATATTATGAAGAAGTAACGTTTGTGCGTTTATTTGTAAGGGTAATCTCTGAAACTACCGAACTGATTTGAAAGTAATGGTAGCAAATTGATGGTGACAGTCCCTCTTCCAGCAAAGGCTATATATTTTATCTCGGCGTCACTAACCCCAAGAGGGTACAGAAGTAAAAAAAAAACTTTCTAAAAATACGATTTTTGTGATACTGAAAGTCCTAGGAACTTGAAATTTGGCATTGTAGTTACCTATAAGACATAAATGCTTTCTAAGAACAGTCTATAAGGAATTCGAAATTTAATACATGTGCAAATGCGTGAAAATCGTTCAAAACACTTTCTAAATTAAGATTTCTATGAAAAATCAGGAAATACCAAATCGATTTCAAAAGCAGTAGTTGCAAAATGATGGTGCCAGTCCTTGCTCCAACAAAGGCCATATTTTATGTCAGTGAGAGCGTACACAGACAGTCGCACAATTTTTTTTCTTTCACGCGTACGTCAGATGTAATAAAAAATTAAATAGTTTAGTCTACTAATGCAAATCGTTACGTAGCAAATAAACTTTCAGAATTGAAGATTTATTCCGGGATCGACAAATTATATTATACTTAATCTGCTTCACAGAAATGTTAGTTTATGCGGCATGAAGCATTACTTATAAAAATTCCCATATGCGTCAGATGTAAATTTTTTATCAAAAGGTCTGACATTTCGAAAGAGAATAATTTGCATAATGCTTTTGACACGTTCACTTTATTGTAATTTGATTTTTTGTAAGTGACATTTAACAAAGCTATTATTACAAACTGAACATATATTGCAGTTATTGGATACGAAAAGAGTAGTCAAAATTTAAAAGTTTGTATTAAAAAAGTCATAAATAATTTGTTTAGTAGATATTTAAATAAAGGCTTTCAATTTTAATATTTTTAGTCTTCTTTTTTACTCGTATTTTTCCGTTATTTAAGATTAAATACAAAAGGTAATTTCACAAAAACAATTCCATAATGTTTATGATATGCTCACCTTTCTACAATCTTATTTTTCGTAAATGAAATTAAAAAAAAAACTTGTAAAAATTATACCAATACAACGGATAATTATAGCGATTTTTTTTACATAATTTATTAAACGTGTGTTTAAATACATGTTTATTATTTCTAATTGTTTTGTCTAATATTAGTATTTTTCTAATTCTTTTTTTACCGTCCCGAGGAAAGCAATTCCATAAAAGTTTAGTATATTTTCACCGATCATGATACTCAGACCCCAGAACAACATAAACTCCGTTGAAATGTTGATATCTATCCTAATATTATAACGAAGTAACGTTTGTGTGTTTATTTGTAGGGCTATTCGCTGGAAGTACCGAACTGATTTAAAAAAAAAAAAAGGTGGCAAATTGATGGTGACAGTCCCTCTTTCAACATAGGCTATATTTTTATATCGATGCTTACTGTCAGAAGGGGGTACAGGAGCAAAAAATCTTTCTACAAATACAATTTTTGTTTTGCTGAAGGGCCCAAGAACTTGAAATTTGGCATGGTAGTTACTTATAAGATATAAATGCTCTCTAAGAAGATTTTCTAAAAAATTCGAGATTTAATAGGTGTGAAAATGCGCCGCGAAAATCGTTCTAAGAACATTCTAAATTACGATTTCTATGAAATATCAGGAAATACCAAACCGATTTCAAAAGTAATGATTGCAAATTGATGGGGCCAGTCCTTGCTCCAACATAGGCCATATTTTATGTCGGTGTGAGCGTACACAGACAGTCATACAAATTTTTTCTTTCACGCGTCGCCGTCAGATTTAGTACAAAATTAAATAGATTTAGTGTACTAATGTAATTCTTTACGTGGCAAACAACCTTTCAAAATCGAAGATTTATTCCATGGCCGACAAATTATATTATACTGAATCTTCTTAACAGAAATGTTAGCATTATTTATAAAAATTCCATTAAAAATTTACATATACGTCAGATGTAAATTTTTTATCAAAAGGTGTCTGACACTTTGAAAGGGAATAAATCGCGTAATGTTTGTGACACGTTCACTTTACCATAATTTGATTTTCTGTAAGTGACATTTAAGAAAACTAGTATTAGAAACTGAACATGAAAGTATAGTTGTTGGATATGAAAAGAGTAATTAAAATCTAAAAGTTTGTGTTAAAAGAGCCATTAATAATTTATTTACTATATATTTAAATAAACATTTTCTATTACTTCTTTGTTGTTTACAGTTGAATTTTTTTCGTGTTCTTTTTTACTCGTATTTTTCCGTTATTTAAGATTAAATACAGTCGAATCCGGTTAAGGCGCGTTTCAAGGGAGTGGACAAAATTCACGTATTAAGAGGGATCGCGTATTAAACGTGATTTGTATAATGTTGCAGGAACTGGATTTATTTACATATCTAATTGTCTAAATACAGTTTTCATTTATAGGGCAGACGAACAGACAAACCGAAATCATAAGCACTTTTCAACATAGTTGAAAAGTGTTTAAAATGGACATTTGTGAGCGTTAATTATTTTATATTATTGTATTCTGCAGAGCATCTCTTTCGAAATTTTAGGATGCTCGATGGAGGTTGAATCATTGTACCTATTCTCGCTGCGTAGTTCTTGGATAATGGATGGCAAATAAAATCTTCAAGGATAAATTATTTTACAATTTTTAAAATCAATCTGTAACGGTTCTTTGTTATATAGTCTGACCAAAGCTGTAGTTTTTTTTTTGTTGTTGTTGTACTTGATGTCTGCTATACGTTCTTTGATCCTTTGAAACAATAAAGAACCTTCACAGATTGATTTTAAAAATAGTAGAATAATTTATCCACCAAAACTTTATTTCCCATCCGTTATCCGAGAACCAATAGAGATCTTTTTACGCAGCGAGAATATATACAATGATCCAGCCTCCATGGAGCTACCTAAAATTTGGAAAGAGATGATCTACAGAATAATAAACAAAAGTATAAAATAATTCACGTTCACAAATATCCCTTTTTAACACTTTCCAACATAGTTGAAAAGTGTTTGATTTCGATTTGTCTCCCTGCAGTATGTCTGTCCGTGCTCTAACTCGCGTAAATATACTCGGATTGACACGTAATTGATATATGTTATTGAGGTTTGCCATGGCGTGTTCGGTATTGCAACTAAAGTCTGTAGCATTCATGCATGGTTCATTTACAGGTGTACTCAAAAGTATTCCGTTACATATGGTCTATGGGGAAAAATTATTCCCAATGTATTATTATAGTGTTACACTGTTTGAATCATAATGAAATTTTTGATACATTATTGGGATGCACTAGAGGATGTTTACTATAGAACAGGCCTGTCCAATCTCTCAGTAAGCAGGGGCGCACCTCAGCTTTTGATACTCAATGAAGATGGCCATTATTCACATGACTGAAAACATGCGACAATATTATCGCACAGTATTAGTATACACGCACGTGGTAACAGAAGACTCGTACGGTTCTGGAGTAACACGCATTAAATTTAAAATTATACATTTTTCTATGAGAGGTCTATCTCAAAAATATTTGTAGGGTAATGGGCAAGAAACTTTAATCGCGACTATAATAACAAAAATAACAAAAGCAAACAAACAGGGAAATCAGAGATATTGCTAGGTTTCCTTTAGGATGTGAAAATATGCTTTAACTTATTTTGAAGGCGTGAATTTAGTTTTATAAAAAGTAGGAAAACAAAGACAGGCATGATGGCGACCAATACCTTATGGGTGGTTCCAAAAAAAAGAGAGATAGTCTGGAAGAGATTTGAAATTGTTACGTTTATTGCTGGTCCCATGGTCTTAATTATAATCGTTTTTATTTTGCTCCTCGAGACGATTTTTTTTTGTTTGACGAAAGGAACTTGCTAGAATTCTTAGGAACTAAAATGTAGCTATGAAATACAGTCGGACCTCGTTATCTCGATATTCGGATTTCACGTCATTCCGCTTATCACGTCAGGTTTTCAAAGTCCCGATTTTCTGTATATGATTTTAATGTAAATAAACTCCGGATTTTACGTCGTTGAATAATTTCGGAACTCCGGATATCCCGACGGTTTAGAAGAATTGTCCATTTTTCATAATCCATCTTATAAGCACGGAAATTAAGCGGCAAGAAATGTCTTAGCCAAATTTTTCACAAAAATGTCTAAAATACCCATTGAGATAAATGAGAAATTTTGCTTCAATCCTTTATCTGAATAAATAAACCCACACATTATCAATGACCCACCTAAGCTCCAGATAGACGTATCAGACTACTCGCGGTCTTTTTGATCTGGTCAGGTGGCGCTTTCTTGTAGTTATACACTGTTTTTCATCCAACTAAAACCGAAGCATTGCATTGCATTGAAACGATCAGAAATTATCTAATATTCTGAAACAAAGAATATTGTTTACAATTCATTGTGTAATATTGAAAAAAGAATTGTAAGAAGCACATCTAGGGATAAGCAGATCTTAATTCATTAATATTTCATGTAACAATAAAAAAAACAAGTCATCTTAAATCTGATTTTTATTCTTTTCAATTTTGTTTTTGTGTTTATTTTGTTTAATAATAATTTTTTATTATTTAAAACTACAAGAACAGTTATGAATTTTAAATTGTCTTAAATTAATTAAAAATACAGCTTTTTATAAACATATTTTCCTCCAACTCCGGTTACGCGACACTCCGCTTATGACGACACTTTTATCTGGTTATAGAGTGTCGGGATAACGAAGTTCGATTGTATATTATATTTTAACTCTGAAATGAATATTGATAAATAAATATCAATATAATAGTATTGAAGGTAAAATTTTATAAAAATGGACAGATTCAATACAAATCATTCTGCACTGTTTTATTAATTTTTCTAAGGAAAAAAAAAAAAAAAAAAAAAAAAAAAAAAAAAACGAAAACAATAATAATAACAATAACAAAAAAAAAAAAAAAAAAAAAAAAAAAAACGAAAATTTTAATAGTCAAGAAAGAAAAATTAATCCTCTTTCTCCCTCGTAAAAAACAACCATTGGGCCGGCAAAAAGATAAAAGCTGAACTTTCATACGCATCTTCAAAAGGGCGGAGGATATGGGAAAACCTTTTATTTTTCTGTTACTTCTTGAGTATTAAAAAGAGCTTTTTCCAATTATTATCAGATTTAACCATCATAATTACACTTTATAAACAATAACTACAAATCTTGAAAATAAGCATGATTAAATTTTCAAAGTATGTTTCTGGTTTTTAATGCGTTTTCACAGATTTTGAAGTAAATAATAATAATTTTAATGAAAGCCATTTTTATAATGGAATTTTACTTCAAAAAGTCTAATAACTGAAAACCTTTAATAGGGCGCCAAGAAAATCTTCAAAGAGCGCCATGGCGCCCGCGTGCGCCGCGTTGGACAGCCCTGCTATAGAATATGTTATTGTGACACATACAGAACTCGTACAGGGGAATTCAAAAGTATTCCGCTATATTATGGTCTATGAAGAAAAATCGTTTGAGGAGTATTTTAATGATGCTACCCAGTTTCAAACATGATGAGATCGATATGAATTTTTGAAGAGCACTAAAACATGCTTCCTATAGAATATGGGGTGCAAAGCAATTATCATTCATTTACTGGGTCACAAAAAAGAGTCGGTTGCATAGTAATCTACGAGCGTCTACGGAGAAAAACTGTTCGCAGCATATTTCAATTATGTTGCACTATTTCAAACATGATGAGATGACATGATGACACATTACTGAGTTTCACTACAAGGTGCTTGCAGTTGAATATAATGTGCATCACATTTATCGTTTATTTACAGGGACACATAAAAAATGTTTGTAGCATATAAATAAAATCACATACAGGACTAAGCAAAAAACTGGATAAATGACCGCCTTTTGTTTTTAATTCCTGGAAGTGTGATTTCAGTAGTTTAAAAGTGTTTTTGCCTCAATTAAATTCCAGCTTAATATCTAGCTTGTATAAAAGTCTTTGCATACTGTGTAGAAAATATACAAATTTACAGTTCATAAACAGAGCTGTACAAAAGAATTAAAGTACTTTTCCGGCTATCGGCGGTAATTACTGAAAACTTATTTTCAAATGTGCCAAGCGTTTTCTAAAATATTTTCTTGGGTATTTTATTTAGATTATTAAACGATAAAAGTTTTGTTAAAGTATTCATGAAATGTTGGAAAGTGTTTCATAATCTATGCCTGACGCATGATTTTTCGTTCTTGTTAGGTGCGTTCTTAATTATATAAATACGTAGCACCTATAGTCGTCGTTAGGTCCGTTTGTCTGTCGTCCGTTCGCATATAACAGAGCATAAACTACTCAACCGAATGGTCTGCAATTTTAAATATATAATTGTTGTAAAATTTTGTCAAGTTATTTCAAATTTTATTAAAATCGAATATATAGTTTACATACAGGGACAGTCAAAAGTTTTACGTTACATTACGACCGATGGTAAAAAAAATATTTCAAGTGCATTTTACTGATGTTACAGCCTTCCGAACAGAATGAAATGGATATGCACTTATGGAATGCACTAGAATATATATTCAGTAAAATATGAGGTGCAAAAAAAAATATTTTTTTAACTAGTTATAGTACGAATGCACCTCATTTGCCAAGTTTGACGTGCAATTTCTAACTTGTTATTATTCCACTTGATTTCATTATACATGAGATCGCGTGATTTTTGTTTACTAGTTTTCAATAAAAAAAATTTTTTGTGAAAATATTTATATCATTATAGGTCTTGAGAATGTCGCTGTCAGAACTCTGAAACATGTCGATCTGAATAAATAAAAGTATTTATTTCTCTTGAAAGTGTATTTTTATCACTGTTAGCAAGTATTAACTTATATAAATAAATAAATAACAACGTTTAAAGCCCCCAAAAATTTATATCTTCTTACAAACTAGTTTCGGTAGCCATAGCGTACCGTCATCAATGCAAAATAAGATTGCTCAGAAAAAAAAATTGCTGAAATATATGTAGGAGATAAGGATTCAGTGATAAAGTTTATTAGCCATTTAAATTACAGGGAATTTTAGGAAACAGCCAATATAAGAGAAGCGAATTCAAAGGTAAAGTTTATTAGCCAATAGAATTACAATAAGAAATTTTAGAAAACGGGCCATGTAAGCATATTCAAAGATCAAGTTTATTGGCCAATAGAATTTCAGGAAAGTTTAGAAAGCAGCCAATAAGATATAATAAATGTAATGTGAAAACATGGAAGTGGAATTTATGAACAAGAGGTTTTCATATAATTTTTCCAACAATCTGACAATGGAGGAATAGCAAAACCCCAATTAACAATATTTTAAAGATTTTTACAAATATAGTATGAATGCTTCAAGAAAATCAAGTTCATGCATGGAAATGGTTTTTGAGATAATTTTTGAGGAGCTAAAGTCAAAAATGTGATTCATCTGAGCAATCATATTTTGCACTGATGTATGCAACGGCTACCAAAACTACTTTGCAACAAGAAATAAATTGTTTTGGTGCTTTAAGCGTTGTTTTTACTTTCTTTTATCTTTACAAGAAGAAAGTATTGTGAAAATTTTAAGCATTCGTGAAAATTTTCGACTTCTGGTTTTCGACGGATTTACATGTTTAAATGGTCAGAAATTCCGAAAAACATCTTTTTACAAAATGTCTGTTTGTGAGTCTGTGTATCTGTGAGTCTGTGAGTCTGTCTGTATGTGACACAAATTTTGTGGGCGCTCTATCTCAAGAACTAATGCACGGAACTTAATAAAAAAATATATTCAGTTAGTCCCTGATATAAATTGATGCTGATTAGTTTTTGGTGTAAATCGCCCAACAGGTGGCACTGCTATGCTGGATTATTCATGATTTCCACAATAGCTATATCTCAAGAAGTAACGCACGGATTTTCAGAAAATTTCGGTTTAATTTAGTCCTTGATATAATTAGGTGCTGATTCCCTTTTGGTATAAATCACCCAATAGGTGGCGCTGCTATGCTGCATTTTGCAGCATTTACACGATTTTCGCAATAGCTCTATCCCAAGAACTAATGCACTGATTATCATCAAACTTGAGATTCAGTTAGTCCGTTATATGAATTGGTGCTGATTGCGTGTTGGTGTAAATCGTCCAACAGGTGGCGCTGCTCTGCTGTCTTTTTCACGATTCCCGCAATAGCTCTATCTCAAGAATTAATGCATGAATTTTCACCAAACTTTAGATTTATTTAGACGTTGACACAAGTTGTTGCTGATTAGGTCTCGGTATTAATCGTCCAACAGGTGGCGCTGCTATGCTGCATTTTTCACGTTTTTCGTAATAGCTCTATCTCGAAAGCTAATGCACGGATTTTCTCCAACCATGAGATTCCGTCAGACGTTGACAGAAGATGTTGCTGAGTAGGTTTTAGAATAAATCACCTAATAGGTGGCGCTGTTAGGCTGCATTTTGCTGGATTTACATGATTTCAGCTATAGTCATATCTCAAAAACTAATGCACGGAATTCCATTTCTTTAGAATCCTCATGAGGGATATAGATTGCCATTTAATATTGGAAGTGTGCTAGCGAATTTTGAAGTATTGGATAGAAGAAAGTTTTGGGATTGGTACATCCGACTAGTTAATTAATTTATATTGTACTGCGGCAAATAATTTCTTATTGTAAGTATTAACTTAGTTCGAAAAAGTTTATTATAATATTTGTCATAAAATGAAGAATACAGAGTCCCATTAACATAAAGCAAAAGAAGTTTCCACTCGAATAAAAAAACAAGTTTTACAACAAACATGTAATCATTTTGGGTATGTCATGATTGACACTAAATTAATTTAAAATTCAAAAAGTTTTGCTGAACAATAATACCCATAATCCTTTAATACTTAGAATAATTGTTTAGAACTGCATCTCATTTTCCACTGGATACTAATGATTGATTTTGATGCATTTTTCTGTAATCTCATCTGAAACTTTTGTGACATTCTAATCCGCTGTTTAACAAAGTATTAATCCAAAAATTTGTGTTAAAAACTTTATATATTAGTTATAATAAATAACTTAAAATTTAAAATTTAAATTATACATCTATATTCACTTCAGTAATATTTTCTTTATGAAGTAATATTATATAGTAGCCTATTGCATTCAATTGATGATAAAATATCACGTTGTACAGGATGGTCATAAAGTCTTTCCCTGATTACAAAAAAATATATTACCAAATAACCATTGAATGGAATACTGTAAAATTTTTATTATCGAAAAGTCGAAGTTCTTAAGTTTTTTTTAGTCTATCAGATACTTAGATTCTGCTACTTATGCAGAAATTCTATTCCATTGTTATCAACATGGCGTCGCTACAAGAAAAAGCTCAGCGCATTTTTTGGATCCCCCAATCCAAATCCCCAATTACTGTTCAACGTAAATTTCGAAATTGTTATGGATGAACACCTCCAGACCGGAAATCAATAAAACAATGGTATAAGAATTTTAAATTCCTTGATGATAAATTTCCAGGAAGATGGATCAGTCGGGATGAACCAACGCCATGGCCTCTTTGCTCACCCGATATACTGTAAAAGCACTTATTTTCGTGAGCCGTAATTTTCGCGAAAATGAAGATATCGGTGATTTCGCGAGCTGAAAATTTCGTGAATTTTACACGAACAGATCCGAAAGTTGAAAAATCCCTAAACTACCTAAACAGAACCCCTTTTGCATAAGGCAGAAGAAAATTCCTTTTGTCTGAACAATTATTTCTATTAATTGTATTATTGTTTTTATTCAAGAAATAGTTGTATAGTATTCAAGAAATAGTTGTAAGTATTCAAGAAATTTTTGTTATTATTTCTTATTTAAATAGTAACTATAATCATTAAGTTTTGGATAAGTGAAAAATTTCTGATTTTTTATTATTATTTGAGGGGGGGGGGGGATATTTCGCGAGGCTTAAATTTACGCGATTACGACGGGCTCGCGAAAATAAGTGCTTTTACAGTATTACTCCTCTAGGTTTTTTCTTTTGAGGCTACATAAAGGGCAGAGTGTTTTCAACACCAGTGAAAGATATTCAGGATCACAGGGGTGAATATCACAAAATGTGAGATTTTGAAATCAAAAATTTTGAAAATTTAAATCGTTTCAAAGATTCTGATTTTTTTTTTTTTTTAATTTTGGTTGAACAGCTGAATAAAGGAATTTATATGTAAAATTGTTAAGTTTGAAGAGCTTAAGTTCATTTTTATGTAATTGTAATTATGTGTCATTTTCTTAGCATATGTATGCCAGGATAATGACAATTTCATTCTAAAACATTTTTCACATTCTTGTTTTTTTTTCTTTTTTTTTTTTAGATCTAACATTTTAATTTTGTTTAAAGGGACATGTTTCCTCTATAGTACCTCAAATTCAGCGTAATGTTCAGTTTTATTTGTAATTTATAGAAGCCAGGAAAATGACATAATAAAAATCTACTCAATTTTTACAAAGCCTTTAAACACATTATTTCCAAAGAAATATCTAAAAGATCTTGCTGGCGGCAATGATTTTACTACTTCTGACTTGAACTATGTCAATAACAAGAAGAATTACTCTGCAACGCCATCTTTGTGCCTCATAAAGAACTAAAATGAGCAGGCCAGGACAATGACATTCATTTTCAGTGGCAATCATATTTTAATTATGGAAAATTATTTGTAAAATACAGAACTTGTTACCTTCCACATATATGTGTTATATAAGGTATAATTATTAATTAGAAATTAAAAAAACTAGAAAAAGACTAGATAAAAACTAGATAGCAGAAAGCCTCTTACTACAGCGCCTAGAATACCTAGTGTGGAAATATGCTATCCAAACAGTGCTAAAAATTTGTATCCCTTAAATGTGCGACGATACTGCTAAAATCCCAAGTGTCGATCGCAGCGACATCTGCGGGATTTTCGTATTACTAGTATTACATTGTATAGACTAGCAATTTCTTGCAGTTGTAGAAAATATCCTGCAGATGTCGCTGCGATCTGCAAATTGCAGCAGTATCATTGCACATTTAAGGGTTGCAATATTTTAGCGCTTTTTTAAGTATTACAGGGATAGCCGATTTCCACACAAGGCGCTATACTCTTACATTGCATACATCACAGTGCGACAAGCCAGAAAAATGACAATCTGAAATTTTAAGTCTTTTAATTGCTTTATTTTTGTGTTATTATGAATATAATATCTCTTGAAAATACTTCTAAGAATATTTTTTATCAGAATGTAAAAAAGAAAATTGCATTATATAACATGAAATGGAAATTTTATTGTGTGGACTGCAATTTCCGTATTTTGTGATATTGACCCACAGATACTGGACCTAGTGTGACACTCCAAATGTTGGGCAATACGTGGCGAGAAATGGAATAGCGCTTTGACATTCTTCGTGCTATCAAGACTGCACACATCGCAATTTATTGACGTAAATACTTGTATTAAAAACTTCACAAATGTCTGTACAATATATTGAAACAAGCATATGCCTATTTACATTAAATTATTGTAATCAGGAAAAGACTTTATGACCATCCTGTATATTACTACCAGATCCACCAAGCATTGCTTGTAAAATACCAAATAGTGATACAACGTACAGAAGAAAGTTTGAAAAATACCGGTAATATTAAGAAAATTGTGGGTTTCAATATTTGCACGCATTAAAAGGGCGATTCGATCACGGCATGAAGCGGGTAGGTCAGTTAGCGCTCAGTTTTATTACATCATCACATATAATCAGGAATCGGAAGTAGAGCACTACAAGTAGATACAAGCACAACAGGAAAATACAGTAGTCACTACTTTTTACAGTAGTTTGTAGTGTAGCTAGAGGTGTAGTGGAGTGTATATGGGGGTATACGCCGTTTACCTTCTAGATTCTATTAAGAAGTTCCGCACACCCTCTGTTTCTCAAATAAAGCTATAGCATATATTCTAGCCACGAGCGTTCATGGCTCTAACGTATACCTTCTGTCTATAGCGTGTAATCTTTGTTTTTTTACGACTACCACATAGAGTGTAGCGCGTTATATTTTTTAAAATAACGTATTGTAGCGAGTAGCGATATACAAAACATCAGTAGTTCGTAGCGGGAACCGATGCTACTTTTAACGCTACTCCAGGGGTAAAAATGTGCCATTCTACGAACTAAGTAGGGGCCGTAACTTGCTTGTTTTGCTCAACAATTTGAGAATCTCAGTGGCAAATCTCAGCTGTAGCGTATAACAACCCATCGCATCAAGTCAGATATTTTGAACACACTTGCTCCTAAAATCAGGTTCTAACCCAACAAAGGAATTAGTTTTCTTGCTGACAACGCTTGTCTATTTACTCGTTATTAGATCTTCACGTTTTAATGCCATTTTTTTATTACTTAGAATTGATTTATTTGCAGTTTTATTTATTGTTTGCAGTCGCTGTTCTTCTTTTTAGCCCCGGGACGGTATGCTATTTCTTTCTCCCAGCTTATTTTGTCTCCAAAACATAACTTTAGCTTACAGAAGGCAGCAATAAACAAAGCAGATGTATCATTGTGCGATTAAATGCTCTATAGAAATTTTTTTAATTTCTAAGCATCGCACATTTTAAATTTTTATACCGTCGTATTGGAAAAAAAAGTACTTTTAAATGCAATTTGTTTGCAAACTGTATCTCCATTTATTTTTGAAATATTAATTTTTTTGCAGTTTTTAGCACCATTTGTTTAATTTTGGCAACTCAAGTACTCCATTTATACAGAAAGTAAAGGGAAAATAGTTGACAAATAGCAATTATATCTTTTTGTTGCCATTTTCTCATAACAACCGAAAGAAAATGTAATTAAAATACGTGCTATTTTGGAAAAATATAAACGAATAATTTCGTTAAAACATGGAGCTATTATAAATTATATTTAATTTTAAGTATCTGTAAACGCTTTCAGTGTGACCTCAGTCATGACGTTTTGGTTGGAAACTGACTCCAAACAAACGGTTGCTATGCGTCATTTCTTTTTAAGTATAAATTGTGGAAAATATTACCAGTACATATCAAGTATTAAAACACTTAGATGTGAGATATAGATATAAGATATAGCTGCAACACACAAACAAAATAGAAAATACAACATAGCAACCGTTTGTTTGGAGTCAGTTTCCAACCAAGACGTCATGACTGACGTCACTACTGAAATCGTCTATATTAATGTTACAAACAAATGAATGCCTATGAATCATTAGATAGCCATTTTTTTTGTCAAGTTTCTTTAATGAAGGCATCTTTTGCTGCATTTGTGTATTATTTTGCGATAGTGACATCCTTATGCATGCTCTACTGTGAATGTTTAAGAGTGGATCGTAAATGTGGAATTCTTAAGCGGATGCGAATGACGTCATTTTAGATAAAATAAAGTGTGTGCTTTAAGTCTTAAAATTGTAATAGGTTTTGTACTATTTATATATACATATTTTTTTTTTCATCGGAGGCGACACTAAATTCTGAAAAAGCAGAATTATTGTTTTCTAGTCACTTTATCTCTTGTTTTTTTTTTTTTTTTTGTAATTTTCTAGATTATACACAAATCAATATGATTAACTCTCAGTAGGACTCAATACGATTAATTTATCTCAATAACTCAATACGATTAACCTTTTGTGGTCGAATGTCGGCAAATAGCCGCACAAGCTTTATATAAAAGATTCTATTTTTATATTATATAAAAAAAGTGGTGTCAACGGAATAAATTCATGTATGAGATGCCTGTATCTAGGACAGGTACAGTACAGGGTGGTCATAAAAAACTTTCCCGATATATGTACCCCTAGCTACCTAACCGCTCAACCAATCGAAAGGAAATTTCAGATTTAGTTATTTGAAGGTATGCGCTCGATCGTGACGATTTTAACCAATAGAGCTCTCACGGTTACGGTTACAGTGAAAAAATTTCGAAATTTTCAAATGGTAACACCCTTTTTTTCCACCTTCGCAAATTTCTCAGCGCATTTAAAAACCATAAATGGCATCAGAACGATACACGTATGACTAAAATTGTCGGTGTAATATCGTGGCACTCAATCCTAATCAGTTCCTATGCAACGTAATATTCAGCACTTTAAAACAAATGATTACATTTATATTTTCACTATGTGTACGCAAACACAACTCAAAAGCACATTTTAAAACAAATCTTACAACATTACTCAGTTCACAAGTGAAAAAAAAAATCGGCTGCTGAAAAACATGTCTTTCAGCTACTCCTTCGTTCCTCGCAATGGTCTTTTTAGCAACTGTTTTACGCCGGCAATTTTCATCGTACGTGTATCATTTCAACGTCATTTTTGGTTTTTCAATGCAATGATGAAATTGCGCATGAAAAAAATGGGTGTTGCCATTCGAAAATTTCGAAACTTTTTTCACAGTAACCGTAATCGTGAGAGCTCTATTGTTTTAAATAATCACGATCTGGAGCGCATAACTTCAAATAAGTATATCTAAAATTTCTTTTCGATTGGTTGAGCGGTTAGACCACTAGGGGTTCATATATCGGGGAAGATTTTTTATGACCACCCAGCACTTCGACATCAAGGGAATTAGACAAATCTATTGGTAAATACGTGTCAACAGCAATTTTATATCTCAATGCAATAATTACTATAAGAATAGTAAATAAAATTTATGAAGTAGTATGATTGCTGTGCATGAATATGTTATATACAGTGTGTCCACGTATAACCTGACTGACCTTTATTTTCGCAACCGTTGGTCCTAGATGCATACTTCCAATTACAAAAATGGTTTAAATAAGGTAAAGAATTATTTTTAAAGCGATTTGGGTCAAGAAAAAAATTTATTAAAAAATTACGAAATTTAAATTTTTATACGGTCTTCCGGTCCTATAAGTGATGTTTAGTAAAACTTTACTGTGACACTAACAAGTAAAACAAGAAAAGTCAAATTCATCTAACATTAAAATTGACCGAGATATGAAACTTTGAACTGCACGACTTAAACCGCTTTTATGCATATCAAAAAGATGATTTCTGCCATGCTTTCAGGGATTGTATTTAAAGTATTTAAACTTATTTCATGGTATCTGCGCTTTGAAAGAAATTGTACAAATATTACGATTAAGTCTTATTAGTTAAGTTTCAGATTAGTTAAAATAATTGCACAACTTGTATTTTAACATATGTTTTATTTTGTAAGGATTTGACACCTATGATTTCTTTTAACTAAAATTGTGTTATTTTCATAAGGTTTTATTTAACTTGCAATGATCGTCTTTCCAGTTTAAAATTTGTTCTAGAACTTTAACTTACTTTCAAATGTCCGATCAAAGTTAAATTTTGCATACTGACTTAAATCCGATGACAATGCAATATTATTATGATTTTCGATACTTACCATCTTATACATACTTATATTAGAGGATAACACAAAAAAATTCGGATAGATTACCGTCAAGAAGTTTAAGGAAGAGTTTTAGATTAGATAACATATACCTGCAATGGTTGTGTTTTTTAAATTTTATAATTACATTTTATGTGTTTTTTAGCGCTGAATAAAAAAATTACCGTCACTTTTACCTATCATGTCAGTACCTTTCGCAAATCGTAAATTTCAAGGTTAAAAAATAGCGAAAAATCTGACACTATAAAATAGATGTAAGACTTTTTTATTCGGTTTAATTTTATTTAATTCAATAATTTATTAGATTTTTTGGCTTATACTGGATTTCTTACAGCTAAACAACTCGGGGGTCCGATGAGATTGGGAGGGGGGGGAGATCAATTTTAACTTTTAGTTTTTTAACTTTGAAATTTGAGATTTGAGAAAATTCCTGACGTGATGGTTTAAAATGAAGGTTATTTTCGGATTCAGTGCTAAAAATTACATAAGAATCAATTTTCAAAAGCTAAAAAACATGCCACAACCCAAAATTTGAAAGGCAGTGTAATCTAACAGCATTTTAAAATATGTATCATTTTGTAAAGAATTGAGGCTGTTGTTTTTCATCCTTTTATTTAACAAAAAAATCTGTTATTTTTATCCTCTTATGATGTTCAGTACAAATTGTGCATTTTGCAGTAATATGTCAGAATGATTAAGGATTTCAAATTTATATTGCAATGCTAATTTTACTCTCAATCATTTCTTTAATATATCTGACGAAATTATATTTCTACTAAATTTGTGAATGACACCTAATATGCAGCAAAAAGTATACTCCAATTTTAAACAGCTATTATTCGGTCAATTTTAATCGTAGAATAACGGGACTTTTTTTTTACCTTACTTGCCAGTGTAACAGGGAAATTTTACTAAATATAACTTATAGGACCGGGGACCGTATAAAAATTCAGATTCTGTAATTCTTCACTAAATTGTTTTTTCGCTTCAAACTGTTTTTATCTTAACCCTGCACTTAATTTTTACCATTTTTAGGTGCGTTCGTAATTATATAAATACGTAGCACCTATAGTCGTCGTTCAGTCCGTCCGTCTGTCCGTCCGTCTGTCTGTCCGCATATAACAGAGCAAAAACTACCCAACCGAATGGTCTGAAATTTGAAATATAAGACTGTTGCAAAATTTTGTCGAGCCATTTCAAATTTTATGAAAATCGGATGTATGGTTTAATTACAGGGACAGTCAAAAGTTTTTCTTTACATTACGGCCAATGGGAAAAATTATTGCAAGTGCATTTTAATGATGTTACAGCCTTCCGAATAATCTGAAATTTTAAAGATATAATTGTTGCAAAATTTTGTCGAGCCATTTCAAATTTTAGGAAAATCGGATGTATAGTTTAATTACAGGGACAGTCAAAAGTGTTCGGGGAATGGGAAAAAAATATTGGGAATGCATTTTAATGATGTTAAAGACTATGCACTTTATGAAGTGCAAAAAATTATACATTCAGTACAATATGGGGTACAAAAAATAATTATAAAACTTGTTATAGTACGAACGCACCTCATTTGCCACGTTTGACGAGCAATTTCCAACTTGTTGTAATTGGAAGTATGCATCTAGGACCAATGGTTGCGAAAATAAAGGTCGGTCAGGTTATACGTGGACACATTGTATAAGAGTAAGTACTCGTTATATAGTTCGTTCATCGATATACACTGGTGTCCAAAATTAAGGACCAATCACAAAATGTTAATTTTCAAGTACGCGAATACTCAAAAGGAAATAATATAATTCGAATAATTACTATCTCTACAGCACAGCTAGTCCATATAACATCTCATTCATGTCACACATGGTCACAAGTGTCACAGTCACTACGGTGAAGCAAAAAAATAGGAAATTGCATACATCTCATTATGAGTCTCAAATGATCACTATATGTGACTCCGCTGAGACGTCACAGTGGCTACTGCTTTGTGACAAGTCACCATGTGACTTTACAATGTAGTTACATTGTGACTCTCATGTGACTGTCATCTCTAGACTCAATTTCAAAGTCATCGTGAACGCTGCATTGTGATAAGTTACCAAATAATGTCACATTAAAGTCACATGATGACATTCAGGTGACAGAGAGACTACTGTGATGTCACCATTGTGCTCTTTTGTGAAAAGTCACCATGGGACTATAATGTGATATTATTTGGTGACTTATCATAATGCAACGTTCATGATGACTTTGAAATTGAGTCAAAAACTCACAGTCACATGAGAGTCACAATGTAACTACATTGTAAAGTCACCTGGTGACTCGCCACAAAGCAGCAATCACATTGACGTCTAAGTGGAGCCACATATAGTGATCATTTGAGACTCATAAAGAGACGTGTGGAATTTTCTATTTTTTGTTTCACCGTAGTGACTGTGACACTTGTGACCATGTGTGACATGAATGAGATGCTATATGGACTAGCTGTGCTGTAGGGTTAGTAATTATTTGAATTATATTATTTCCTTTTGAGTATTCGCTTACTTAAAAATTAGCATTTTGTGACTGGTCCTTAATTTCGGACACCAGTGTAGCTCTGTTTTCGTGACTCCCGAAAAAAAAAAAACTAGTCGTTAGGGGCCACCGTAATACTTACCTATCATGGATATGCATAATATAAAATATGGAAATAAAACGTGTAAACTATTTCTAAAATCCATTACAATTCCAAAATAAAATTTAAACGTATTTGTTGTCAATTTGTTCGGTAGACAGAGTGTTTAAAATCGTGTCTTGATGACGTCATTAACATTAAATTTTCTATTACTGAATTGCGTAAAGAAAACATCCTTATAACTCCTAAAAATGATAATCATATTAACTAACAGTTTACTGCGTCGGATTAAGCGTTTCATTTCTAATTAAAATATGTCTTTGAATTGAAATTTGAATGAAATACAGGGTCACGAAAAATCGAAGAGTGTGGAAAATTCGATTACAAATATCTCGACAACTAATTATCCAATCGACATCATTCTATATGCAAAATTTATGTTTTTTTATTGTCTTTTATATTCACTCCTTAAAATAAACAATTTCGAAAAAATTTATATACCTTTTATCAGAACGAATATTTCGAGATTCCGAAAAAAAAATAGTTCTGGGTAATCGAGATCCCTGAAATTCAATAGGCTTCTTCTCATTATCGCATACTAAGTACACACCAAATTTCAAGTCTCTATCTCAATTTGTTCGGGGGATAGAACGTTGACAGACACACACACAGACATACGGACGGGAATTTTTTTTTTCTTCTAAAAGTGTGTTTTTCGGAATCTCCAGTGTCTGAAGCGTGTAAATTCGTCACTTTTTTTAAAACGATTACAAGACTTACCCTATACTGCGTATGATGGGTAAGCAAAAACTGTACTTTAATGACATTTTTAATGTTTGTACACATACAGTGTAAGGAAAGTAATGTAATAACGATATTGTTAAGAATTGAGAAAGATATTATACAAGATATCTTTCTTGCATAATATCTTTCTCAATTTTTAATGGCCTCCATTATATCGCACTTATTTAATTGTATCTCGGCAGACATGATATAGTGAGGAGCAGATCACTGTATTATTTATTTCGTGTCTCCAGTTCACGATGTAAATTAAATCCTTTTACAAAATCTAAAAATAGTGAAGAATTGATTGCTTTCGAATAGTGTAGTCACTACACTGTAAAAAAAACCTGTAATTTTTACAGAAAAAACTGTTAAAGAAAAAACAGTTTTTTCTGTAAAAAATATGAATTATGGAATTTTTACAGATTTTTTTTTTTCAAAAAACACTGTCTTCTGTAGAAAATTACAAAAATTTCCTGTAAAATAAACGGTTTACCACTGGCGCTAAAGCTGACATTTTTTTCTTTCAATTTGAGAGATTTTCTTTCACAGTGTATTTTTTATAACAAGTAGTTGTAGTTGTCGTTAACTACATTTTCGATAAAGTATTTATAGTTACAGTTTGCTACAGTAAAAAAGTAAGTGAACTATAAAATATTGGGTATTAAAAATGAAGTGTGTAGCATTTAGACTTCGTTTACAGGGAATCACAAAAGAATTCAATTATATTATGATCTAAGATGAAAAATCGTCTGCAATGCATTTTAATATTATGATACTTCAAGCATTATGAAATTGCGGCAAGGTGAAATTTAAAACCATAAATGAACTGTAATAAGTCGTAAAATCGGCAAGTAATATACCGTTAGCAGAGTATACGGTTTAATTAATTTATATGACAGTATATTCAGGGTTCTCGCTGCCGTTCGCCATTGCACCAAATTGCGACAATATACTTCATTTGGCGAGTAAATGGGTAAGTAAATTCTCCAAATACCAAGTATTCAATTTTTGCTTTTTTTGTGTGTGCGTATATGTGCACAATCGAAGCAACACTCTTATTCGAATTACTTTAGTTCTCCTTGCAGAACCACGAATTTGAGCGATACCATAGATTTCAATCGAAAAAAGGACCTGAAGCAGCTTTATCCTATAAAACATACAACATGCTACACTTTGCTGCAATCTTGCCACAACGTTCCTGTAAAAGACTGTAAGAGAGTATTTAGAATAAGGAACATTGAACACAACGAAAATTAAATTTAGAAACCAAACGTATATAAAAAATGACAATAATGCCTTTCAGCACGTCTTCATGGGCCCAATAAGCAACAGTACATTTTTGAAATGTGGGCAATAAAAAACCCAAAGAATAAATAAAGAAAATAAAGTTTTTTTTTATGTGGCATGCATTTTGTTATTTGTATTTTGAATTTTTCAGAATTCATTAAATGTAATATCGTAATACTGAGTTATCCGGGGTTGAGAAATTTTATTTCATAATATTTTAATGAATTAAATTAGGTTTCGTATTTTTCCTCCATTGCGCACGACATTTAGAATGTACTAATTTTTATTAGCTTCTGTCGCACATAATTTAGTTTAGATGAATAACTGATCTACAAGCAGTTATAAAATATTTGGTTATTTTAGAACATATTGGGGAAAAAAAGTATATTAAGGGGTTAAAGATCGAGTTTTCAGAGTTTCACGACGAATCTACACTGTTAAAAATATCCCTGTAAAATTACGGACAGAGGCCGGCAGCAGAGATTCCAGTCTTACCCAGGGCTTAATTTCTATTAAAAAAAGTACCGGAGCCCTGAAATTCTGCTGTACTAAAACCGCTGTACGATCCGCACATATATATATATTTCATATATTATTTTCAAAATTTAAAGCATCTTTTTTTTCTTTAGTAAAATGAAAATTTTATCTATATGTACTTGCATATACTTAACTGTCCTCTTTTCAATTTATCACTCCTTCCGAATAGAAATCGTTGCCTTATTTTAATGTTAATTATTCGCAACATTCTGCAATTAAATAATGTAAGAATCATGATTAGGAAATAGTGTTAAAAAAAAAAGGAAAGATTCGATGCTTTAATAGAAAAATGCGAAACACTGCTCAATTGCTTTCAATCAGAATAACAAACAACACATAGCAATTATATCTACTTACAAATGAAAATGACTTCGTAAATGTACAGAGCAGAGCCTTGGCATGGGCAGCGTTCATGATGAAAAATAAATAGAAAAACCACTAACTTTTTTTCGTACTCGTACACAATAGAAGGCTAAAAACCTCAAACAAACAAAACCTCAAACTGATGCTCCTTGAATCAAAACAAAATAAAATATTCTTTTCAGGTTAGATATCTAAATTTTAAAAAAATGATCCAATTAAAAAATATCCTACTGTCACAAAAGAAAATCGAACTAAAGCACAATTTAGGCATCGGTTTTTTGAAAGCGCTATTACACTGGGCTCCGGAGCCCTGTATTTATGAGCTCCGGTGAATTCTGACCAATATTTACAGAAAACAGAGAAGTATCGGAGCTGAGCTCCGGTGGGCTCCGGTGCAAATTAAGCCCTGGTCTTACACCGTAAGAAAAAAAAAATCCATGCTTATCATTTTGTGCAGCCCGTAATTCTACGAGGCAAAGTAATACAATTCCTTAAAACAGGATATAATGCACTTTAAAACAGAATAATACTTTACTTACTGTTCCGTAGTGCATAGCACGTTAGATATTCATCACAGAATCGCTTTTTTGGCGGGTTAAAAAATGTGTTACGGTCGCTGTTAAGTGACATTATTTTTCGAAACACGACTAAAATGAAGGGTTATACCCTAGCGGAGGAAAATGTATGGGACCGTACCGTATTTTTGCTAACAGATGGGCTAGAACTGTAATAATATGTGGATTGCCTTTAATTTTCTAAGTATCTAAGAGATAAGGCCGCTTATTTAATGGATCAGCCCGTTTTTCATCAAATACGGCTGTTGCCCGTGAAAATTGAAGGGCAAACGCTCATAAATTTACAGTTTCTTCTGAGTGTGTATTTTGCTAACATTTTTCTTATTTGGCTACTGTTCTTCATTTCTGATTAGCCAAATTGCTAAGGTTGGCAAAAAGTCAGCGAGGACCCTGGGTATATTACTGCTTGTTTTGCAATTATAAACTGGCACCCCAGCTGCCAGTATTATACCATAAAATCAACATTTTTTTTCCCTTTCAGTGTAGCATTTACAGAGTCGTACAAAAGAATTCGATTATAGAGCAGATCGATATTATTCAATTAAAAAAAGGGAATTTCTTGATAATATCCCGTTAGTGTTGGAAAGTGTTTCATTATATATGCCTGATGTCGGATTTTTCATTCTTGTTTTTAATTTAAAGAGCCCTTATTCCAAAAAGAAAAAAAATCTGACAATTCTGCAGTGTTTATTATTATTATTGTTCTTAAAACTGATTTTTATGGAAAATGTTTTGCATATTTTTGTATATTTAGCATTAAAATCTTTTCATTATCACTTATGAAATTTTTTCTCTCTTTTAGGTAAGCTATATGTTCTGTTTATGCTGCTGTGCAGAAAGAATATTTGCTGTATGTAAAGAATATTTGCTGTACAAAAAGAATATTTGCACAAGTAAGGCATATTGAATTAGAATGACTTTTTTAATTTTTTTATTCCATAAAAAATAAATCTGTTTGAAACCAGAAATTTTACTTTGTTTGCTCAAACAATTAAACACCAGAGACTTTTACATTACATTTTATTAATTAAAATTTCTGGTTGGAACATACTTGTTTGGTGTTAAGATTATAGACCATAAATTATGACAATTAAAAAAAGTTTCATAAAAAAGGAATATTTAAGTACAAATTGTACATGTACATAGTCCTGCAAATGCATAATGAAAGTATTTTTAGTTTTGTTTCACGCACTATCTACCCTAGATATACAAAATCCTAATGAACCGAATTTATGAAACGACTGAATAAACAACTGATTATGTTTCACTGCGATTTCTCCTAAAATATGGAATATTTTGCGATGTAATTAACACCGAAATTTCGAATTGATCCGCAGATCTCAAAACTGGTATTAGAATTTTAAAATGCGAATTAGTTTCCGATATATTATTATTTTTTAAATTTTAAATACTTTTCTCTAATCATGGCTACTCAAATTTTAATCATAACAGATATTTTATCCTTCATATTTTAGAAAAGGTTATTATTTTAAACTAATTTAGCGACCAGTTTGGCCTCCTTTAAATGTATGCTAAGAAATGTATCATGTTACTTTTATTCATAATTCAATTTGTATTTCATTATTATTTTATTTAATGCAAAACTTTCATTGAAAATAAATAGCTTTCAGTTCTTTTTTTTTTTTTTTTAAACGAAACGAAAATAAAAACATTAGACACACATGTCATATACGCAAAGGGGTACCTAATTGGCGCCAAAATAGCGTTATTTTGGATAACATGGTAACCCGGCTGTTGTTGCTTATTTATTAATAAATATTTATTTGAATTTATTTTCTTTTTATTTACAAAAAATGTTATGAATTGTCTTGTTCCATAATTATTAATTAAACTTTTTTTTTATTTATAGTTATTTCATTTTAAAAATAATAGAAAATAATTTGAAAATACATGTGTAACTGATATTCGAAAACGAGGTTTTCGCCAAATTGTCGTAAAAAAAATCACGCCAAACCCGGTGTGTATATGACAATGCAACAAATCATGACATTTAATTTCAACTTCAAAGCAATGTTTTAATGGTACTACTTCTCCCGTCGACCAATTTCGCCAAATTATATAGATCGCCAAACCACTCAACAAATTATACAAATTGACATAATTTTTTATTTTAAATAACGAAAGAACAAATAAATTAGTATAACATTAATAAAAATAAAAATAAAACGTCTAAATAAAAATCACTTGATCGCGTAAACACGTGTAACTTCCTTAAAGTTGAGTGAATGTGACATTTACGATCAGCCACTATTGGCATTTAATTTTATAGTTTGGCGACAACTAGCATCGTTTTAATTTACCACTCGAAAAATAAAAAAATGCTAACTCGCGAGTTAAAAAAAACGCTATTGGCGCGATTTTCACCCGGCTAACATAAAAGTACCAGGAATTCTTTGCGATCATGGCAACTTTTAAGTAGTTTTATTCAAAAAAATAATTTTGATTCTTTAATCCAAAAAGGAAACCTTTCTCATGAAAAGCGAAAGGATCAGCCCGTAATTGTTCATGGCAGTTACATGACTTGGACTATTATAATATAAGTGAAATAATGGCGATCGAATAATATTTGGCGACTTATCACACCTGTGGCTGGCTAACATTAACCCTTTATCTACTGACGGTACTTATAAGTACCATTAAAATAACTTGTTATAAAATTCATTTAATACATCGATTAGTAGTAATATAGTTTAGAGTGAGTTATAGATGCATTACTTTATCTTGTTCCAAAAGCATTATTGGTTACACAAGGCAAAAACATTTTTAAAAGGATGATTTCTTTTGCCTTTACAACTTTTCGGCTTTCTTGGAATTGAGGAGGGGGGGGGGATTTTTCAATTCGGAAATTTCTCTATATTTCTATTGTAAGAACATTATATTTGTACATTTCCTAATTCTACAAAATAGTAAGAAAAATATTAAAAATAAAAGATTTGAGTGGCGTTATAAATATTGCACAAAGTCCCTATAAATTAAAATTTAATTAATTCTTTTAAGTCCTTCAAACCTTCTAAAATCCTTCTAAAATTTATTAAATGATTATGTAAATCTTCTAATGTAGTTTCAAAAATTCACGAAAAATGCTTTAGAAGATAAAACTTTCCTGAATTCAAAATTCAGGGTAATATAGGGGGACATAAAGGGTTAAAGTAATAAAATGTCCGCCTGGAATATAAAAAGCGAAGGGATCCGTCCGGAACTGTTGATGATAGTCACATGACTTAGGCTATTATTATAGAGATTGTTTTCAATTCTAAAAACAGCGCAAAGAATAATATTTCCTAACTATTAAAAATTTATTTACACGTAACTATTAAAAACAGAAAAAAAACTTTAAAATTAATATTAAATGAGTACGTGTTAAAGGCAGGAAAATATTGAAAATTATGTCCTGAAAATTGTATTTACACGTCAATATTAAAAGGGAAAGGAAACTTTAAAATAATAAATACATTAATATGCGTTTAACCCTTTCACGGACAAGGCACTTCTATTCGTAAAATCTTGAAATCAGTGAATGGCACCAGAATTTACAAACAAATTTCGAAATACAAAAATGCTTTTGTTCACTTACTTAATAAAAGGAAAATTTTCATCCCGCTATGCTGGTGCCAACGTGGCATTTAAGAATTAAAGTTAAGTGGTCCAAAAATGAACCACCGCCCTTGAAGGGGTTAAAACAGTAAATTTTAGTAATTGTAGTAAATTGTATAACGTCAATCGTTTTATAACGCTGTTAAGAAATACCGGGAGGCAAAGACTCTGTTTACTTAATTCACATTGTTTTAGCTTCTTTTCAAATGTTTAACTGATCTTCTTTAACCAAACGTGAAAACAACCATTGGATGTCTTAACAGCAACTGATTCTGCCTTAAATTTTTGCAATCAAAGGGAATTGAATGGAAATAAATCCGTTTTCAGGGAAATCGCTACAGGTTTTTTCAGTATAATTCAATCTCCTCTAATCTTTTTAAAACGGATCAGATTAGCGTGCTTTTAGATTTTGTAGTGTCTGAACGGGCGTTGATGAGCGTAGATTGCAGGGGGCAGAGCCCCTTAGTTGCATTATAAAGTTGTATTATTGGTATCTCTTCTCGTTTCCTATGTGTTATTCAAAAATACGCAAAATTACGTATGTTTTATTAGTTTTTAGAAAGTTTAAGCAAATAGAGATACTTATTTTTATAATTCTTTATATGGTTGCTTGGATACTATCTGTTTCCTGGTTAATATATGGCTGCTTTCCATACATTTCAATTGCATGACTGCATGACTGCACATACATTCAATTGCATACACTTGCCAATTATATGGTATACTCCGGACTCCCACTCGGTGTGTTTTTAGATCACAGGCAAAAAAAAGCTTGAGAGCTAATGTGCCCGCCACTTCTGTACGTACGCACGTACGTAACGCGACAACTCCTGATAGAAATATCCGATTTGCTTCAAATTATTTTTCTAGGTTCATTCTGACAAGGCACTTCCCTGATTATAGCTCATTTTTTTTTTCAACTGGCGGATGACCTTAATAGTCACCATCACTAGTTTCCTTGGAAATCCCAAACAACTCGTTTTTCACACTCTTTCCGTTCTTGACTGTAAAAGCATTAAAACAACCTCAAATGTAGTGTGAAAAAAGAATCCAACTGGGGAATTCAGAACCCCTTATCAGAGAAACACCCTCAAGGTCATACGACTATCTTTGCGAAAAATAGTATATTTTTGAGGGATCATTGGTTAAGTATAAAGGGGTGGGGACGTAGACTTAGATACTTAGATAAATGGGTTTTACATGTAGAATTATTAAATTTGCTTTAAATTTGGTATACCGGTTTATTCTGATAAATCGCTTCCCTGATTAGATTTGGAGGCTCATTGGTTAAGTATAAAGTGGGGAAGGAAAGCTAATTCCCCCTCCTTAATTTAGATAAATGGATTTCTCATGCAGAATTATCCGATTTGCTTCCAATTTGGTATACTGGTTTATTCTGATAAAGCGTTTCCCTGATTAGATTTGGAGATTCATTGGTTAAGAATAAAAAAGGGAACAAGGAGGGCTAATAAAACTAAACCTGTGGCTTTACGATCCATGAAGGATCAAGGCCTACAATGCCCAACCCTGCTTACTTGACCCTGGGCCCCGAGGTGCTATATAGCATCTGTCCTGGCCAGGTGGTCAAACTAACGCGAGAACCTAGGTGTTTTTTTCTAAAGTTAAGCTTTGTACTCATTTTATCGACCCCGAATGGATGAAAGACTGAGTGAGCCTTGCCCAGCCGTGAGTTAAACTCGCGAGCTTAATTTAGATAAATGGGTTTTTCATGCAGAATTATCCGATTTGCTTCCAATTTGGTCTACAGTTTATTCAGATAAAGCGCTTCCTTAATAGATTGGGAGGTTCATTGGTTAAGTATAAAGGGGGAAAGGAGGGAGGGTAACCCCCCTTTAATTTAATTTTCGAGGGGCATTACTGTTTGAAATAAGTGTACAATATACAATTAGTGTGAATAGCCTGTGAGCTCAATGCCATTCGTTTAACTGGGCACTTTTCTTTTTATTTGAAAAGCACTCTTTTCCTACAAAAATATTCTTTTAGGTGGCTTCCATTACAAAAAGTAGAAAGCTACATATTCTAACTTTTCTGAGAAGAGCTATTTGAAAAATATCGTTGTAGTTTCACTGCTCATCACCCTTTGACATCAAAACCTCATTTTTTGTCAGACGATTCCACTTGCCTTTAAGCTCCAATTTTGATGTGCCTGAGAATATATATATAAGATTGCTAAAGTCTCGATTGTGTTCGTTGGCCAGTTTCATAGGCTATCTTATTGCAAAACGGCGGCCACTTAAATATTTCAATTTATAAAACTTACAAAAGGAATTACGCAAATGCTTACACCGATAAGTGACGTAAAATAAAACATCCACAATTTAAATCGTGGCAAAAAACAGAAGAAGAAAACTTCATATGCAAATCAAAGTTCATGGCGTCGCAAATTAAAGTTCATGGCGTCAAAATTGAGAAAAATGAGAATACTGCTGAAATTGGGATTTCACAGAAAAGGCTGCTTCAATGTCTTAGTTGTGAAATCCAGCTTTTTGTTTTGCGAAAAGGGGACTTAAAAATGTCACAACAGCGTGATTTATCGGAATCAGTGGTTTGGTGTATTATCAGGAGACTAGAATTCGGGAAACGAAGTGTAGCGTATGTTGTTGGAGTAGCAAGAAGCGTCATTGCAAGGCTGTGGAATCGATTCCAAGAAAAGGGGACGTTAGACGTCGACCATGGAAAGGTCGGCCACGTGTTACTATAGCAACTGATGATCGATATATCCTGTAAAAAACTCATATGACAGAGCAGGCAATGCTACTCAGCTGCAAGACAGTTGCTCTTCACAACAGGATGAAGGGTGTCCAGCCGAACATTCAGGAATAGGCTTCATCAGGGTGATCTCTAGTAGGCCAGTGGTCTGTATTCCGTTGACCTCAAGCCACCGTGCGGCCCCAAGAAGGTGTGCTGCTGAACATCGAAATTGGAGGCAACGTGAATAGAGTCAAGTGCTATTTACAGACGAGCCCCGATTCAGTTTGGAGTGTGACACCCGACGTGTTTTGTTACTGAGGGCACTTGAAATACCCACATTTGTTCGTGAAAGATCACATTACGGATGAGGTGGGTTGATGGTATGGACTGGAATCAACATAGGTGGACGTAGGGACCTGCATATCATTCACAATGGCACTTTGACTTCCTAAAGGTATGCAAACGAAATACTGAGACCTCATGTCGTACCTTACGTTGCAGCCATTGTTGATTCCTTTGTTTCATGCTCCATAATGCCAGACCGCATACATCTTGTCTTGTGGCGAACATGCTTGAAACTGATACAGTACAGCATATGAAATGACCAGCATGCTCTCCTGACCTAAATCCGATCGAGCATGTTTGGGACAGATTCAGATGACGCGTTGCAGTAAGTCCAAGGCCTCCTTTTACTGTCCTGGACTTGGAGATTGAAATTCTTGAGAAGTGGAAAAGTATTCCCCGAAGTCTTATCGATAATTTCATCGCATCCGTGGAAAACATGTGTGCAGCAGTCTTAGCTGTTCAAAGGGACCGCATGCCATATTCAACATTTTGCATCATTTAAACAATACTTTTTTTGTCATTTACAGGTGAACCAAATTGTTGCCCGAAACCATCTTTTCATGTTCTTTCCATCATTTCAAAGAATTAAAGCTTCCTTAGAAATTTTTTTGGGTCTTCTTTCTGTATTGTGCATTGATACACGTGAACTCTCCATTTATGGACGTGGTTGTCTCGCACGGTTCTCTTCACTTCTTTGCTTACTCCCCTAATTTTCTTGAGCAGTGTACGTAGTACATCTCTCTGAACCCTAGAGGTACACAAACTTTTAGATTTTTTTAAAATTATTTATTTCCGAGTTGACGATCTTCGGTTATTAGACAATAACATTTAAGTTTTCTACTTTATAAATTTATGTTTTCTTTCTGCATAAACGAAAAAAGAAACAAAAAAAACCCATATATATTCAAAACTTTACCTCGAAATACTTATTAAAATTGAGCCAAAAACTCTTATTTTAAAATTTTATTTAATTAAATCGTGTATTTTGATCAAATTCAGAACAACTATATCTAATTTACATAACTATTCAAAGAAGTTCTAAAATAATCCAAAAACTTTTCAAACAAAATCATAATACTGAATGACACAGACAATTGTTTAAAATGGTAGGAAACTTTTTACAAACAATTTGAGTGATCTAAGAAATAATGTAATTTAATAAAAGTAAATTTCAGATGAAGCTTTTGAAGCTTTTATGTATTTAAGCTATAAAATTATGTACTGAATAATTATTTTGTAAAAAATCTTGTGTTTGAGTTTCTCATGTAACACAAGGAAAATATTTAAGTTTCAATTTATTTTATAAAGTTTAATAAATCACATTATTTAATTTGTATAAGAAATATCATCGAGTTTCAGTTATAAGTATTATGAACTGTGTGATTCATAATTTTTTTTTAAACTTTGTTGTAATTCACAACTTTTTACATGATGAAGTTTAAAAATAAGTATAAAAGTAAAAATGGTTTTTATAAAAAAAAATCACTCTTTTATAGGCGCTTATGTAATATTTATTTTAAAAATCACGCCGAATTTCATGACTGAAATTTATGTTGCTCCAAAAAACTTTCGTTTTATTACGGTGATTTGGGGTGATGCCCGATTATAGAAAATTCATCATTTTGATTTACGCTTCATAGAAAGCGCGAACTAGTGAATTTATCTATATTTATACATTTTTTTCTGTGATTATTTTTTATAATGGGGCAACAGGGAAAAAAAGTGTTATTTAAACTATGTATTCAGGATCTTCAAATTGTTTTCTCAACATACATAATTTAAATATATTAAAGTATTAATTAATCGAAGAATGTTTTTTTTAATTAATACATTTTGTTTCCTGTTTATATTTTCTAATTTTCAGTGTTTAAAATATTTCGTTGTCACAGTTTCACAACCAGTTGGCCTAGTTTGGCGAGCGTTATTACACTCATAATTAATTTGTTTTTATAACTCGTAAACATTTGTAACCATAAAGAATGCGGCGAAGCAAATTATTATTATTATTATTATTTGATCGCCTTTAACCGTAGACGACAATTGAGAAGAATTTAAACAACTCTTCTCCGTTGTTCTTTCGACGCTAGAGACGATGTGTATATTCGAATTTGATAATGTTTCTGGCTGAATTGCAGAATATTTAAGGTTCTGTGTTTACTGTTTTGTAAATATTTTGTTTTAAAGTTTTAATTAAAATGTTATAGTTTTTTATGAAGTCCCAGCGTATCCTTCTGTCACAAGAATATTTGGTGATTTATCACATGCATCTCGTTGAACGGAATAATGTCTGAAAATTAATTTATTAATTTATTAATTTTTAATTAAGTTCTAAAAATATTAAAATGTTGTACTGTCATCAAAAACATACGTATAAATGTAATTATTAGGATTTCAGCGTATCATGGAGCGAATGAAAAAACAATTGCAAAATTTCATCTTTACATGCAAAAATCAACTTTAGTTAAATAAAAGAGTGCAATCTATTTATATAAAATCCAAGTCTTTGTGTGTCCCTCACAATTCCGGTTGGACCACCTTATTGATCGAGGCCATCCTTTCGATACCATAGATAAGGCAATAGTTCCAATTATGGAAATAATCTATGTTGTATCACATATATTCTTCTTCATTTTCTTTAAAACCTTCAAAAACTACACAATTATAATGATTTAAGTTCTAAATTAAAAATAACCATCCACCAACAGCAGATTACCGGTGTAAACAAACAAATATTTCAGAAATTGCGATTAATTTTACAAATGTAAACAACGTGTAGTGAGTCATTCATTTTTTAATTCCTACTATTAGTTCACACTATCCCTATATTTATTTATTTATTTATTTATTTATTTATATATCTTGTTCGAATTTTCAATCGTTAATAAAATACTTATTATTCATCCTATCAAGTTGAAATAAATTTTTAAAACTTGTACTGGATGACAATTGATGTTAATACAGTTTTTTTCAAATATTAATTCATTAATTAAATTTTAATTAATTAATTTTAGTTTTACATGGGAGACAAAATGGCAGCCATTGGTTATTCAAGCATTTAATGCAGTGGTTCCCAACGTGGGGCGTACGCCCCACTGGGGGGCAATTTCCCTTTCTAGAGGGGCAATTCGAAATTTGTTACTCACTCATTCGCTATCAGTTTCTTGTGTCTATTTTTAATATAACGTTACAGACGAAAAAAAAATGGAATGCAAGTAAAATTTAAACAGCCAGTTTTTGCTATTGAATTTTTAAAGTATTCCTAATGAAGAATTTAAAATAGATTTACCACCAGAATAATTATACGAATAATTTTTTTTTTATATTTTGACATCGTTTTGTAGTACTAAACCTCAGTATTATTTTTCTGAAACTGAATTTTACAATTTTTCGAATGCTTTCAACTATTTATTGAATGAGTTGTCTACTTCTATTAGCTCTGCTATATGTCACACGAAGATTCTTTACACGGGAAACTTTTTAAAAGTAGGGGAGGTATGATTCATTTTTTTACTAATTTTTTACAACCCTTAGAAGGCTATTTTTAAACAAATTTTTCGTGTTTTCCTATAAAGTGACCTTTTATCCATTTATTAAAAATATTGTGAATTTAAAAAATAGTCATTTAAAAAATATATCCCAATTATTTTAAATGGTTACTACTGTATCGAATCTCCCCATTACTGGGAAGGGTTGATACACTAGTAAATCTGCAGATCAAGAGCCTCAACGTCATCTCTGCAACTTATTGTTTTTAGCAAATTTTGCTTAATATTAATCTTTCTACAAAAACAAAATTTAAACTTTTAAATTACACAAACATTTATAGAAGGAGAAAAAAAATATTTCTATGGTTTCAGACATTAGAAGCGTTAAATTAAACACGTTGTTATGTAATGATATTCTGAAATTCTCACGAGCTACTTATTCTAGTAATTTTTATATAATAAAGCAAATTTCTTCAGGGGGGTGCCCCCCTGAACCCCCCGTTGTGTAATTTATTTTGCATTTGTAATTTTCTATTGATTGAGTTAATGATTATCCTATATCTTAGATTCATTTTTACACTGCGATTTATAAGGATAAGCAACAATTTGGTCAAGCATTTTACGTTATCCTAATATCCATACAGCAGTATTTACTTGCCTGCTAACCACAAACATCTGTATCTAATGGATAAAGAACTTTTGGAAATGTAAACTGAGACATCTAATTTAGAAATCTAATAATAATTTTGATTACCATTCTGCAATATTTATATCTAAGATCTAATCTAAATATCTAAAAATGTACTCGATAGCATTAACTTACTAAAATCACCCTAAAGTAGGGGGAGTTCTAAACCTAACGGTTAATAATTCATCATCGTGTCCACTTCCAATTGACTAAATAGATAAACGTGATATGGCGCCGTTAAGTATTTTTTGTGATAGCCTTTTAATAGTATCCACATTTAATTTAAAATCGTGATGTTACAAACACCGTTGAAATTTGATGCACACCTGTGTTCAGGTCAAATTACGAAAGGTTAACTAACCTTTTATTTCCCTTAGCCGGGCATTTTGTTTCATTTTTCGTAATAGGGATTATTTTAATAATTTATTTTACACTCTACAAGCTGTTACACGGGGCGTTGTTCACGTAGCATTAAAATAGAGGTAAATGCATTAAATAAAACATTTCACTCACCACCAGACATGGCAAGTCTCAGGCTTTTTGCACAACACTATTACCTTACAGAAAATGTTGTTCTTTTAAATCGCGCAAATGTTTCAATTAAATAAAGGAACATTTTTTGTATTAAAATACTGGTATCCAGAACGCCGGAGGCTTGGCAGCCCTGCTCCTCTTAATAGAAACATATATAGTTAACCAACACTTTATCACATTTTATAGGAAACAATACGGAATTTCTTATTTGTATGGCCTTACATATACCTCAGTCATAAAAATGTAAAATTTTTTGCCAATTAATATACGCAATTGCGAAAATGAAATCGCAACCAATGAGAAAAGGAAGGCCAAGTAAAATCGTGTAAATCGAGGAATCTTTCTTCGTAGTGTGGGAAAAGACCACTACAAAAATTAATTTAGGTGGTATTTGGTGTGAAATGTTTATATGTATTCATTCCTGTCCTATTTATCTTTTTTATTATTTGTAATTTGCTGCATTTTCCCTTTGCACGTTAAAATCTTACAAATTAAAATGAACTCTTTGGGAGAAATTGTTATTTCCTTTTTTTTTTTTTTTTTTTTTTTTTTTGGCAACAATAAAGTTTATAAAGTTTAATAGAATAATGTCAGTTTATTCTGTATGAAAATAACGAACTTTTTCCTTTATAATCAAAATAGTTGAATACATAAATAAAGATATTATTCTATATAGTATATAAATACTATTTTCATTTCTGCGTTTAAATCAATCTATATGCAAATATCTATACAAAGGCATTCATTAATTCATTCCTTTTAACTTTGATTTGACTTTAAAAACAATACATACTTTCACATTTATGATATTTTTAGATGAGATATAGTTGCTACGCAACGGTTAAAAAAAAAAATGAAATATAAGTAAATTCATAAAATAAAATGTTTTATATTATTCGAACACATGTATAAAATTCCATCATAAGTTATACACCTAATTTAAAAGCTCTGACAAATGTTTTGACAAAATTGCAAACTAATAGGAATAATTTACTACTCTTATTTAAAAATTTCAGCATCAAAAATTTACCATTTAAATCCATTTTTTATATGAGCCATTTCTTTCAACAAATGAAAATTTGAAAATCGTCTGACTTGCCATTGAAAAGCATTACAGAGCAAAATAAAATGTTCTATATTTCCCGAACGAATGAACCAAATTTAACCAAAAACCATACAGCTAAGTCCGAGTACCTCATCAACATGCCACATTAATTTCAAGCCGATCGGATGCTTTTTGCGGCAGTTATCGCGGAACAGACGGACAGACAGACAGACAGACAAACGGAAATCAAAACTTTTCGTGTCTCCACAGTAAGCCTTCACTGACGTTTCGGCAACTAGCAAGGGAGGTTTGATACATTGTTGAAATTGAAAAAATAATTTAAATTGAAAAAAAAAATTGAAAACAATTCAATTTACGCGTCATACAATTTTTTATGATGAATCTTGAAATATTTAAGCAAAACTTAAAACGAAATGACATTGACATATCTTTGTTTCAGAAATGTTTTTTACAAAAATATTTAAACTATTACTATTATTTAAACAATCCTATTAACACACTTTTTAGAAAATAAATAATGAAAAAAAAAACCCCTAGAGATCTAGCTGCAAGGAAAAATGAAGTGAACAATGCTGATTTGCAAACAATTTAACATAAATTTAGCACATTTAAGATTCCTTTAACCCTTTCAGGGGCAAAGCATTTTCAATGCTAAAGTGTTGATTAAATGAATGGCATCGGAATTTACCAACAAATTTAATCGGAAATAAGAAAAGGGATATATTTCTCTTTCATACTAAATGGAAAATATTTTACCAAAATGCTGGTGCCAATGTGGCGTTTGGGAATTAAAATTAAGTGGTTTCATAAACATACCACCACCCTTGAAATGGTTAAAAGAAAAACTAATAACTCTATCATTTTGATAAGTAAAATCGGGTAGATATAATGTTTTTCAATTTGCCCTTCGTCAATTATCGAAACATGTTCCCTTTCAGGCCATTTAAACTTTTCCCCTTCTACATGACGAGCAAAGCGAACTAACCATCTATCATCGCACTGCTTTTCTGTGTCACCTACATAATGTCTATGAATAGTCTCTTTGTTTTTCCTTACCAATTTCAGTAGCTCTTGCTGTAAAACAATAATGAATATTATAGTCCTATATTAGTTTAAAAGTTTAAAAAAACTATTAAATTTCAAATATACAAATGTATTTTTTCTCCCTAACATGCCTTATTGGATTTTCAATCACTTTGTATAAATGCAGTTGCAAAATGCCAATCTGCTTTCTAGTAAAACTCACCCTAGCAATGTGCTTTAAAAATAAAAAATAATTACAAGATATTATCTCCACTGTAATAAGAGTTATGAAAGAAAATCAGCATTTAAAAAAATTACATTGACATTCCAAAAGTCTTCAAAATTAAAAGAAAAAAACGTTGTCAGTTCTTCACCTCTAAGTCCAGCTAATGATGGCCTCTGCTAATAAAAGAAGCCTTTACATCTGTTAAAATGGCTGTTAATGCCATTTGTTGAGAAAAATTGTCAATGTATCAACCCTCCCTATGTATCAAACCTCCCCTACCTCCCCTATATATAAATTTGAATGTCTTGAACATATTTAACCTAAATAATATATGAAATATCTGAATAAGGCACTGCCTACTTTATAAAACAGATAAATCTCAAATAGCATATGAATATCTATGGCTCTTGTGCAGGCGTCGTGCACAGTAAAAACATTTACATGATGACATATACATTTTAAATTCTAAAATTATATAATATCAGGTAACCAAAAAAGTTCTGTCGTTTTACGGTGGAAGAAAACAAACAGCAAAATGTATAGGAAAGAATAAAATTTATTCAACAAAATAACCACTTTCACACGCAATAACCTTTTCCCAATAAGAAACAAGCTCATAAATTCCATTTTTATAAAAGTCACGATCTTTAAACCCCCTCACTGATAAGCCCGTGTTAATACGTTCACTACGCTCCACGTTTTACTGCAATACAAGCAATATTTAAAATAATATAAATCTATTAATTTAATGTATTTTTAATACTTTGAACAGTGATTAATACTTCCAAGGATTGCATTCATATTCGTTATTAAGTTTTTTTATAAAATGTTGAAAGAATCACCTTTTTTTAGCACTTAAAACAAAATGCAGAGTAAACAACTTTACAATTTTGCCCTTTTACAAGACTGTCAGAGGGTTAAAGTTGAAATAGTTCCGGACTCCGATGTCATAGCCTCGCGACTGCTGAACTGTCGATTGCGCATAGGATTATCGACGCTTAAAAAGACGTGATAGGCAGAAGGGTCAACGTCAGGGGAATAAGGAGGGTGCAAAAGCGGTTCCCATCCAAGGGTCTGGGGTCACAGTTTTTTAACCCAAGCTTTTTTTAAGTGATTGGTGAACTTGACGCAGTTGGTCACTATAGACGTTCGCAGTAGTTGTCTGACCAGATGGTAACAGTTCAAAATGAACAATTCCATTTGCTGTCCACCACACGCACAATAACAACTTCTGCTGATGATTCTTGGGTTTGGTGGTCTGTGGCACAGCATCAGTGGCTGACAACAATGATTCGAGCTTTTGGGATATCTTTACAATAGCCACTTCTCATCACAAGTTAATACACGGGCAAGAAATGTTTCTGTTTGATGGCGTTGCAGCAACCCCAAACAAATGTTCAGGCGCTTGAGCTTCTGGGCAGGCGTCAATTGATGATGTATCCATTTGCTTAACTTGTACACTTTCCCCAGATGATGCAAATGTAAACGGATAGTTCCATCACTGACTAAGAATTTGTCTGCTAACATCTCACACGTTTGAGCGGAATCGTCTTCGATTGCACCCTGTAATTTCTCATCATTAATGAAATATGGCCGCCCTGCTCGTGGGGGCATATCTAGCGACTCATCGCAGACAGCAAATTCCCTAAACCACCTGTGGGTGGTGCGAGTGATGACAATCTTCTCTGAAAGCTTGGCGTAGTTTTTGAGCCGTGGGCACAGCATTTGTTCCAAGTTTAAATTCATACAACATACAAGCACGAATTATACGGTTTGGAGTACTCCTGTTCACGTCCATTTTTCTACTTTTACGAAATAACCTTTCAAATTCTCTTTATATACGATGGCTCTGAATTACATCTCGATTAACATATTTCGGCAATTGTAGCACCATCTATTATCCGTTACGTGTAACATTCTTTAACGTTTGCCGTTTCATAAAAACGACAGAACTTTTTTGGTTACCTGATACATGGAAGACAAATAATCATATTGGGCAAGAAAATTCAGAAAAATGTGTTATGATGGAGAATGACGGCTACTTAAATTTAATAAAGATGAAAATCTTGAAATGCTTCTTGTGTATTGTGCTATACATACAAAGAAAATTTAAAGAAAAATGAATTATAAACTATGTGAATGTTATCAATTTTAACGTTAAATGTAAGTCTCTCTTCCAGATATTTTGTGAGGATAAAAATGCAGACCGTATAATACTTTTCTTTAACGTTGGGGTAAGTTGAAAAAATACAAAAAAACTCTTTTTGGCCCAAAGGCGAAGATGTATAACCTCATTTTATTTACAAAACTATATTAAAAACACATTTCTAACAGAAGATTGACCTCTTTGATAAGTTAAAAAATGTGCAATGAATAATTATTGTTACGGCTCTATTACGTGTGATTAGAGTTCACTTTTTTAAATAATAAGAGACATACTTTACAGATTAAGGGGGAGGGGCATAGTAACTTTACCGGGTTTTCGTGGGGCGTGGCCTATAAAAGGTTGGGAACCACTGATTTAATGCATTTTCATATCTATAAGGGGGGGGGGGTTACCATAGGGGGGACCCTGTTCTGTCGCCAAATACCGCCAAGTTTGTCGCCAACTTGGCGATATCTCTAATATATCGCCAAATTCCCATAGACTACCATTGTAAACCTACTTGCTTATAGAAAATCAACATGGGATTTAAAAAATAATAATATCAGTATAAGAGAAGTACATAGAACAATTACTACTTTGCTTTCCAAACAAAAGCAATTATTTCAAAACATGATTTTCAAACATGTTTTAAAACATGCTCAAACATGTAGTATTAATATGCCTTTGACGTCATTCGCCTATGCAGCAATGAAAATAGTACCATACCGACAGCATATAAAATGATACAAATCAATAATAAAAGTACATACCGTAGTTAACCCTCCACCTACCAGACGGGTCCAACGGACCAAAAGGTTAATTCAAAATGATTTTTCGCATGAAAAAAAAAAAAAAGACTGAAAATCCTGTAAATATGTGACTTTTTCTGGGTTCTACTCTTTTTATGAAAAAAAAAAAAAAAGACTGAAAATTCTATAAATATGACTTTTCTGGAATGCTATATTCTTTCATTGAAAAAAAAAAGACTGTAAATTCTGTAAATATGTGACTCTTTCTGGAATATTCTACTCTTTCTAGGAAAAAAAACCCTTACAATTCTGTAAATATGAGACTTTTTCTGGAAAATTCTACTCTTTGTATGGAAAAAAAAGGACTGAAAATTCTGTAAATATGTAACTTTTCTAGAATGTTCTACTCTTTCTATGAAAAAAAAGACCAAAAATTCTGTAAACATGTGACTTTTTTAAGAATGTTCTGCTTTTTTTATAAAAGAAAAACTGAAAATTCTGTAAATATGTAACTTTTCTAGAATGTTCTACTCTTTCTATGAAAAAAAAGACCAAAAATTCTGTAAACATGTGACTTTTTTAAGAATGTTCTGCTTTTTTTATAAAAGAAAAACTGAAAATTCTGTAAATATGTGACTTTTTCCGGAATGTTCTACATTTTATGGAACCGCCCCCCTCCCCCCCCCCTTAAAATTCTGTAAATATGTGACTTTTCTGGAATGTTCTACTTTTTTTATGAAAAAAAACCTGAAAATTCTGTAAGTATAGGACTTTTTTTGTAATGTTCTACAGTCTTTATATAAAAAGAGCAGAACATTCCAGAAAAAGTCACATATTTACAGAATTTTCAGTCTTTTTTTTTTTTTTTTTTTTTTTTTTTTTTTTTTTTTCATGAGAAAAATCATTTTGAATGTACCTGTCGGGAGCATTGTACACATCTGGTTGGCGGTGGGTTAAGTTTTGCTCATTTTTCAGTCGAAAAGGAAAACAGTACAAAATTTAAGTTCATACTCAAAAAATATTCTTCAGCAATTCTCTATTTTCTAAGAATTATTATGAATCTTTCTGAATATAAAAAGAGGAAAATATTGAAAGAGGGGATTTGACTGCTTTCTTTCTTTAAAATTAATGACGATTTGAAAATGCTTGAAATCTTTTAAGTGTGAATAGCCGCTGTATTGAGTCAGCAGAAACTAGATTCTCCGGCGGCGGAAACATTTCGGTTTTGTTGATTTGAAATTGCATTGTCGATGCCAATTATTCGCATCAATATTGTATTTTTAAAGAAAGGAAAATTTATTACTAGGTATTTTCTGACCATTTTTACAATAAAAAAATAATTTTGATACATAAAAATTTTGAAAGTGTGCTTTACACTGTGAATAATTGTAAATAATGAGCTAAAACTTCGAAACATGCATAATATATATGCCATAATAGTGTACAATGCGAAATAAAATATACATAACATTTAAAATCTTAAAAAAGGTGTTAAAAACTTCCCGACAGTTTCGGCCAAACTACTTGTCCATCATCAAGGGATTTTAAGATTGAAGAAGCGAGAGCTCCAATTCCAACCAGGTTCCGGAACTCAGCTCCAATTCTAACCAGACCTGGTTAGAATTAGAGCCTTCGTCTGTTCAATCTTGATATTCCTTGATGATGGCTAGTGGTTTGGTCGAAACTGTCGGGAAGTTTTAAACATCTTTTTAAGGTTTTAAATTTCATATATATTTTATTTCCCATGGTACACTTTTATAGTATTATATTGTACATGTTTCTGAATTTTAGCTAATTATATGATTATGATAATTTCTAAAAAGTTCTTTTGTGAGCTGAATGCAAGAAATTATCGTTTACAGCGTGCTCCACCACAATTTTTAATGGAATTTTCTGCCTTATTTAATCGCAAAATATATTGAAATTTTGCCATTAAATGAAGTGATTACAAAGCTCAGTATTTAAATATTAAATAGAAAATTTCTAATGAAATAGTGATGCTATATTCCTTGTAATTTCTTGCGTTTATATCCTAGCACTGAAATCTATCCTAAGAAAATAGATCTTCGAAAACCTGAAAAAGAAAAAAGAAGAAATGTGAAACAGGGCACACAAAATATATTCGACATTTTCAGATAAAATTTAGAATATAGGAATATATAAGAATCTTCTTTATGTTTTTAAATATATTGATTTTTGAAAGCTTTAAAGTATATAAAATGGGGAAAAGCATAAAAAAATTACATACCACAGCAATTTTTTGCTAATTTTTAACACTTTCTAACAAAGTTGAAAAGTGTTTATGGGGCATTCTCACAATCTTTTGACTTTTATGTCCTTGGATAATAATTTTTATTTTAGTACATATTCTTGTTTTTTTTTTTTTTTTTTTTTTTTTTTTTTTTAATATGTATATATATATTGGGGAACATGATTGCATGATTTCGCAACAATATTAACGAGATAAATAAGTTTTGGAAGATGTTGGGGGTCCAAATACCAGGAAAACTCCTATACCGTCCCGTGTCCCTGATGCTGATTTTTAAGTTTGGAGCTGTCTGTATAAAATTGTTTCAATAAAAGTAATTCAATGTAATTTTTTTCCGAAACTGAAACTATTGTTTTATATAAATATGTAGCAAAGAATTAACCTGCACACATTTTTAGGGTTGTTATTATTTTTTAAACTCTGTCCCTGGGTTTTAGATTCCTTACCGTCCCTCTTCTAAAATTATATCGAAAATCACTTCAGATGCAGCCACAGAATTTTTTTCAAGTTTTTTTTCCTGCAGAAGTATGCTAGAGAAAGAATGTCTAAATTTTTTTGACAGGAAATTTACTGCAGAATTTAAATCGGCATTTAAATATCAATTTCAAGCATCGTGGCTTTATTGGTAGTCTTACCGTCTACAAGGTTTATCCCTGCACTTTTCGAGGTAAATTAATTTTTTTTAAAAATTTAATCCAACATAAATAACTGTTTCTAAAAATCAATGAACATTGTGGCTATCACTTAGTCTTACCATGATTTGCCTAAAAATAGTGGTAATTTTCCTTACCGTCCCATCCTTACCATCCCCCCCCCTTTTTTTCCCATTACCGTCCTTTTTTCCTATACCACCCCCTTTTTTACCTTTCCGTCCCTTATTTAACACCCGTTTAGGATAGAGTTATACCAAAATTTTGTACTAAAAATACTACATTGTTATTACTTCTTATTTGAATGTCCTGTGGGTACTATACAAATCCGTTATAAGTAAAAATTTAGAAGAAAATAGAAAGTTATTATGGTAAAATAATAAGGAAAATTAAACTCGCAAGTTTAACTTAAATCTCAGTTTTAAAAAAAAATTCGCTGCTGACCATTTATTCTTTATTTTGAATCATTAAGGCATTCTTCTATAAGATTAAAATGTTATTTTAGCAAGTTTAATTTCACCAGATTTTGATTTCCGAAAGTCAAAAGATTGTGAGAATGTCCCTTATGTATTCGGTTTGTGTGTCTGTCTGTCCGTGATCTAACTCGCGTAAATATAGTCTGATTGCCATGAAATTCATAGATGTTATTGTTGGTTCGGTATTGAAAATGAAGTGTATAGCACTTATGGTTCATTTACAGGGACACTCAAAAGAATTTCTTTACATTACAGTTTGTGGGTAAAAATCGTTTGCGGTGCATTTTAATGATATTACACTATTTTAAAAATACTGAAATTTTTATATCACTGAATTATACTTCACGACGCTTACTGTAGGACAGGCTGTGCATAGAATATATCGTTCATTTACAGGGACACACAAAAGAATTTAGCTAAAGAAGAAATTAAACTATTGAAGTCTATGAATAATTATTGCTTCAAGTGTGTTTTCAGAAATGGAACGCGTTTTTTAACCTCGATATGCTATTTCTTTCATCGAGCAATTAAAGTGTCGTCTCCAAAAAATAACATTCCGTTGTATAAGCCTGTCGTAAAACAAAGCAGACGTATCATTGCACTGTTAAATTACTACAATTTTTTTAACTTCTAAGCATCGCACATTTCCAATTTTTATACCGTCGTATTGAAAAAAAAAGGTACTTTCAAATGCAATTTGTTTTAAAACTACATCTCTATTTCTTTTTGAGATATTATTATTATTATTATTATTATTTATTTATTTATTTTTTTTTTTGTAGTTTATAAAGAATTTTTTTTACTGTTGGCCTCTGAAGTACTCCTGTTCTGTAGAAAGTAAAGGAAAAAAATATTTGGAAAATAGTAATTATCTTTTTTCGCCGTTTTTCCATATCACTGAAAAAAAAAAAGAAATTAAAATACGTGCTATTTTGAAAAAAAAAAAAAAAAAAAAAACAATGAATGATTTCTGATAAAACATGGAGCTATTATAAACTATATTTAATTTTAAGTATCTATGTTAACCTTACAAACAAATGAAGGCACATTAATCATTGAATAGCCGATTTTATTTTGTCGAGTTTCATGAATGAAGACCTCTTTTTTTTGTGTGTGTGTGTATTATTTAGCGATAGTCACGCCATTTGCATACTTTACTGTAGATGTTGTTTAAGACTAGATCGTAAATGAGGAATTCTTCAGCGGATGCGAGGCTAACAAAAAAGAAAGGGTGCCGCGGTGCTTTACGAGTATCTTTTTTTACAGACCGCTGGAGTCACGTGATGCTCGAATACACCAATGCAGGTGTACGAAAAGAGCATGACGTCACTCTAGCGGTCTGTAAAAAAAGATATGAGGAACGCACCGCGATAGCCTGCTTTTTTCTTTTGTTAGCCTCGCAGCGGATGCGAATGACGTGATTTTATATAAAATAAAAGCGTGTTTTTTAAATCTTAAAACTGAAATATGTTTTGTACTATCTATATTTGTATACATACATATCTTCTTTTTTCTTCGGGGGCAACATTATATTCTGAAAAAGCAGAATTCCTGTGTCTAATAAATTGAACTTAAAAAAAAAATATTTCTTAATATGCATAAATTCTGTAGGGTATATACAGAGCTGCACAAAATTTCTTATTTCCATTTATTCACGGAAATTGCTGATTGGAAATTTACAACTGTGCCATTCGTTTAACTGAACTAACTTTTAGCATACTCTGACATACAAATCTATAGACCCTATGGAGAGCTGCAGACACACACACACACACACAAAAAAAAAAATCTGATATTTTCTAAACTATTGATGCATTATTAGATGTAAATTTCCAAACTGGGTGAAAAATGTCCTAACTAGAATTTGAACGAGGGATCTCCCTTGGCTGAAGCCGCCAGTGCTCTGCCATCTGAGCCATCGCGGACGAATCTGGTGGAACTTTTTCACCCAGCTAACATTAATGATTATAGCATCTGGTCTGAAACCTGGTTCAGCTCAACAGAATAAATCACAGGTAAAGGAACTCCAGAAATCGCTGGATACGAAATTACACTAGATTAATTTTAACACAATTATTCTAATTGGTAAACAAGTCATATTAGATGTAAATTTCCAAACTGGGCGAAAAATGTCCGGACCAGGATTCGAACCAGGGATCTCCCCTGGCTGAAGCCGCCAGTGCTCTGCCATCTGAGCCATCGCGGACGAATCTGGTGGAACTTTTTCACCCAGCTAACATTAATGATTATAGCATCTGGTCTGAAACCTGGTTCAGCTCAACAGAATAAATCACAGGTAAAGGAACTCCAGAAATCGCTGGATACGAAATTACACTAGATTAATTTTAACACAATTATTCTAATTGGTAAACAAGTCATATTAGATGTAAATTTCCAAACTGGGCGAAAAATGTCCGGACCAGGATTCGAACCAGGGATCTCCCCTGGCTGAAGCCGCCAGTGCTCTGCCATCTGAGCCATCGCGGACGAATCTGGTGGAACTTTTTCACCCAGCTAACATTAATGATTATAGCATCTGTTCTAAAACCTGGTTCAGCTCAACAGAATAAATCACAGGTAAAGGAACTCCAGAAATCGCTGGATACGAAATTACACTAGATTAATTTTAACACAATTATTCTAATTGGTAAACAAGTCATATTAGATGTAAATTTCCAAACTGGGCGAAAAATGTCCGGACCAGGATTCGAACCAGGGATCTCCCCTGGCTGAAGCCGCCAGTGCTCTGCCATCTGAGCTATCGCGGACGAATCTGGTGGAACTTTTTCACCCAGCTAACATTAATGATTATAGCATCTGGTCTGAAACCTGGTTCAGCTCAACAGAATAAATCACAGGTAAAGGAACTCCAGAAATCGCTGGATATGAAATTACACTAGATTAATTTTAACACAATTATTCTAATTGGTAAATAAATCATATTTGATGTAAATTTCCAAAAACTGGCGGCTTCAGTCAGGAGGTCCCTGGTCCGAATCCTGGTTCGTTCAAGATGATTATGAAATAAATTGTTTTTAAGCCTCAAATACAACCATTCTTTGTTTATTATTAATAATACTTATAGTGTTATTAGTCTCTGTAAAGAAATAAACATATTTTTTTAGTAGTTAATAAAAATACTAATTATAGTAGGGGAGACAGGGGCACATTTTCCATGGGGGCAAGTTTTCCAACTCGCTTTAATTTTTAAATGAGCCGTTAGTTGACGTCAACGGTGAACTGGTTGAAGTGGCAACTCTTCACACACCATCTACAAAAGTATTAATTTAGTAGCTGCTGTCACTTCATCATGAAAGCTGTTTTTTTTTTCATTTTTTCAACAATGAGTAAAATTTCAGGTTTTTATTAAAACGTAAAATAAACGTACTAGCGTTAAACTTATTTTTTTGACATTGCATGTACTAAAAAAGGGCTTCTTTCTTCACATAACTATGGGTTTGTTTTGCAAATAAGTTACTCCTCTATTCGTCGAGGTAGTGTAAAAGTTGCAATATGACGGCGGGGCAGGTTTTCCAACAGCATACGGGGCATGTATTCCAACATGTGTCTCGTTGTAAAACGTACCCCGTCCTAAATCAATTAGTCTTATTGTACCAAAAATGTATTTATTGTGCATTAAAATCGGCCAAATAACCGTATATCAAACGAACCCTTTTGATCATTTAGTTCTTTAAATAAAACTACCAATGTAAAAACGAAGGTAAGTGTCCCTTTAACCTGAAAATGCTTGCGAACGGAGAGAGCTACAGCTGTGAAAGTGAGGTAACGGTATAGTACAGTTACTACGCCCAACCTAATGCAAACGACAGCAGCGCCCCCTAGTGGCGAAATTTGCAAGATATCCATTGCAAATCGAAAACGAAAAGAGATAGAGCAAAATTTCCAATTAGAAAGTTTTAGAGGATCAATTAATTAGTACGAAATGACATTTGGTTCACACGGATAAGATAAAACGTTGCCTGTATACCTAAAAATGTCCGAAATCGATGGGCGACGATTCTTCTTTGCATATTCACTTTCCGGAAATGTAGCAGTACACAATTGCAGATTGTGACGTTGTACTGTGCTGTAACGTGTGTAAAAATTTAATTTCCAATGCATTTATAATTTTAGATTAACCCTTTCAGTGGCAGAAGAATTCTGTTCATAACTGCAGAATATTCAAACGAATTTCTTAGAAAATAAAACCCTGCTAATTTGCACTTTCATTACAAAAGCTAAATTTTATTAAAATAATCTTGGTGCCATTTGTCAGTTTTGGAATTAAAATTAGATCGCTAGACCGTCTAGCGACCGCCCTTGAAAGGGTTGAATCTATGTCGTCGTATTGAAGAGGCTTGCAATAGACGTTCCATGCTGAGAAATGTGCATGCAGAATTACTCTCACGAATACAAACGTGTATCGTGAGCAATGACGAACTTTTCGAACATCTGAATATTAACTTTTTATCACTGTGACACAATTAGTCTTTTTTTTGTGTGTGTGTGTGTGTGATGTTATCAAATGTATTATTTATATATTAAATTGTGCGTATTTCTTCATACTTCTGGCTATTCCATTCAAACGCTTACACAAAATGAAGTGCATCGATTTCGGAGATTTCTGGGTATACAGGCGAAGATTTATCTTATGCATGTAAACCAAATATCGTTTTGTACTAATTAATTGATGCTCTAAAACTTTCTAATTGGAAATTTTGCTCTATCTTTTTTCGTTTTCGATTTGCAATGGCTATCTTCCAAATTTCGCCACTAGGGGCGCTGCTGTCGTTTGCATTAAATCAGGCGTAGTCGCTTTACTATACCGTTACCTCACATGCATAGCTGTAACTCTCTCTGTTCACAAGTATTTTCAGGAAGGGAATTTCCTTTGCACCCTGTATATAAAAATTTTAAATATTTTCTAAAATGGGTTCATTCAATGAATCCATTTTATGTTCATTATGCCTTTGTTGTCCTTCCTACCTCACTGTAGTCATAAGCTACAAACTATAGATCGCAGTATGTATGGGCCCCTTAAAAAGCAAATTAATACTGCTTTTGATGCCTGGGTATGCACAAATAAAAGGCTTAACAAGGAAGATCTCCATACGGGCATATTCAGAAAAATCTGAAAAAATTACAGAGTGTTCTTCTCATGTGGATATATATGTTTATAAAATTTTTTTTGGCGGAACCGCGATAGAACGTTCGTAAAAAAATCGTGAAAATTTCGTTTATTTGGCGATTTATCATCGGTTGGCAATGAAATGAAATTTCGAAAAACACTTTTTCATGTGGAATACTCTTTAAGATAAAAATGTTTCATATTGAACTTGTTTAAATAAACTTAACGTAAATGATTTTAGTTTTGTTAGTTTTAGTTTGATTTAACTATAGTTTTGTCATATACAGTAAAACTCGGATATAACGCTCTTCCGGGGGACCGGCCTAGAAGAGCGTTAAAAGCGGGAAAGCGTTAAATGCGGGAGAAAGTTTTCGACATTTCAAAATTGAGAATATTAGATTATCGGCTTTAAATAATGCGGGGAATCATTTTCGTGTATTATTTAAAATAGAAACTCCACAGCATAGGTACAAAAACGTTTCCTTCATTTTAAATATCACAAATTTACATAGTGTTTACAAAGTGTATTATTATTTCAAATCAGAATAAGTAAAAGAAATGTCAACATTAAAAGCTACAAAATATATTTAACATTTCTAGTAGGAACCTTTATCCTTATATTAAACATAAAATAAAATTATGAAAGAAACTAATAATAATATTTTGTTAAAAAAAAAAAATGTAACATTTGTATTCTTGAGCACCACTATGAGGACTATAAACTTTCACTTACTGTTTATTCTGTTTTAGAGAAAAACTCATCGAGTTTCGTCTGACGGGTGGACGAACGGCCACACAAAAGAGCGTTTTCTGCTTTGTTTATATGTCTTAATATATCTTCATGTGAAGCGGCGGTATCTACTGAAGCAGTGTATAGGCGGATAGTGCTAAAAGCTTCCATTACTTCAGCTATCGTTGGGATGCGCTCTTGAACATCGCCATCAGCAACTTCATCAGGGTCCTCTTCTTCTGCGGCATCCTGTACAGTGTCCCCTATAATGTCGTCAATGCTCCTAACGTTGCTTATGATAACGTCTTTATCAATGTTAAGATAGCTCTGAAGGTTGAGTGCGTTTTCTGCAAGATGCTCGCAAACAGCCTGCCAGTCCTCGTCGTCTATAGGATCCGCCCCTCTTCAGCTGCATCCATATTATAGTTGGCGTCTGTTATGAAGCTTGCCGTTTTAAAGCAATTTTGAATTATTTTAGGTTCGATAGCATCCCAAGCATCGCTAAGGTAGTTCATGGCGTCGAGGAGAGTTACAGAAGATCGACTACTTTTATTTTCCATTTCATGTAGAAATCGTTTCACTATACGTTTGCGATAATGTTGTTTTAAAACCTTTATGATCCCTTGATCCATCGGTTGAAGTACACTTGTGGTGTTTGCAGGTAAAAATTCCAGAGAGACGTTTGTAATATCTGGTATTTCTTGGGGATGCGCTGCGCAATTGTCTACGAATAGTATGACATGCCTATTTTGCTTCCGCATCTCGACATCAAAATCAGAAACATATTTAATGAACTAGGGACCCGTCATCCAAGCCTTACGTTGATGTGCATAGTCACAGGGCAGTCGTTTGATGTTCTTTAAACAGTGAGGTTTGGCCGATTTTCCAATCACTAGAGGCTTGCGTTTGTCGCTCCCATCGGCGTTGGAACAAACAAGCACAGTAACACGTTCTTTACTGAGCTTCCCTCGATGGCACTGCTCATCTTTTAACTTTAAGGATGTATCAGGCATTGCTTTAAAAAATAAGCCAAATTCGTCGGCGTTATAAATATCACAACTGGCATAGTTTTGATAAGCCTTGGAAGATTGTTCTTTTTCCAAAATTCTGCATTTTCTGTGTTCACGGCAGCGGATTCTCCGCAAATTTTCTTGTACACAATGCCGTGGCGGGTTCGAAATCAGTCTAACCACCCATTAGATGGAGTAAAATCTTCAATTCTTAGCTTTTGAGCTACTTCTGCAGCTCTTTCTTTAACTATGGATCCGCTGACAGGTATGTTACAGTGTCTTGATTCAAGAAACCACTCGTACATAACTTTTTCTAAATCTTCATATTTTCCTGTTTTCACTCTCTTTTTCTTTGAGCCACCAATAGCAGCATTTTTTTCAATATCTTTTCTGTTTTGAAGAAGAGTCCGAAGAGACGACGGTGCGATATTCATAGATAACGCAAAATCTTTTTGGCTTACAATAGGGGATTTTTTGTCATAATTTTTTAGAATTTCTATTTTTTTTTAAATTGTCAGCGTCTTTCTTTTCATACTCTTAGCTTCCATGTTGCTCCTAATTGGAGTCGCCAGCGATACTGCTTACTTATGTGTAAAAGAAAAAAGCGGGAACAGTTTGTGTGAAGTCACAGACAGGTGCTACTGAGATGAAGGGAATAAATTCTTTTATTCTCTGATCCAATGAGAAAAAAACCGCAGAGCTGGCTGATTTTTTTTTTTTTTTGCATAGTCTTTGGGCGTTGACTGGCTGCCAATTCCACGTATCCCCACTTCTCTCTCTCTGTGTGTGCGGTTGAGAAAATGAAAACTTCGAATGCAAACCAAAGCACCAAAGCGTAATATCCGGGATTTCTTTGTTCAAAGGACCAATAAAAAGCGGGAAAGCGTTAAAAGCGGGGAGCGTTAAAAGCAATGAATTTTTACATTGTTCTTATGGGTATGGTTCAAGGGATCGGGACAAATGAACGTAAAAGGCGGTAAAGCGTTTTAAGCGGTGAGCGTTATATCCGAGTTTTACTAGTTTGATTTAACTATAGTTTTGTCATATATATATATATATATATATAATGAAAGTTAAATATCAAATTTTATGAATTAAAACAAAATTAAAATAAATTAAAATTGTTTCAATATCTCAAAATTAATTCTAATTGATCGCTGTCGATTCAATTTTGTTGCTATGGAAACGACGAATTCTTTTTGAAATGAATAACTGCTAAATGAATCTTGCCTTTATTTTGGAATACGCTTAAATATATGAAAGTATATTTTATATATGAAATTGTTTTTAAAGTAATAAAATTTAATAACAAGCAACATAAATATGTAATACGAAAAAATGTATTTATTAAACTCTCTCATTGTTTATTTTTAAATTCATTAAATACTCTTTACACGCATTCTAAAAATCCATTAACAAACAATTTTCAGGTGCATTAAAATCGTTTGCTTTTGGCGAGGAAAAGTACTGCTCGCCAAATCGCGTGACGCTTTCGTCTTTTCGCGCCAAATATTCGAAAGTATTTTATTTTTTTACAGACTTTCTACTGTAATTCCGCCGGTAAATTTGACTGATCCTTTATTACATACATAAGTAGTTTAATTAGTATTTTTTTTTCAAAATATTCTGAGTATGCCCAGTAAGGAGACCTTCCTTGTAAGACAATTTATGACATCCCGTCTATTTTGGTTAGAGCTGCTCCACTGGCGTTAACATCAGTCAGTATTATGGCGGTTTTTAAATTTTCGGGAGTTTCTCACTAAATTCTGAAATATTTACTGACTGGGATTTTATACCATCGTACTTTTCTGAAAGGCCAGCTTCTGCCGTAGCAAATCTTGAAAACACCAACAATTCTGAACAGACTTCAAAATTACCAGAATCATCGGCTGTTCATAGCCTTAATTCAAAACCAACGAAAGCATCAAATTCTTCTACACCAACCAGGCTAGCCCTTCCGAAGAAGCTCCTTCAAGTTCCACACAAACTTTCCCTGTTGCTTATGAAGAAGGCGTTCCTTCTACATCCAGACAACTTTCCCTGCACCAGAAGAAGTTAGGTTTTTTGAGAAGACTTCACATAGGAGGAAATCACGGCGTGGAAAGAAAAAAAAAGGAAGTCTATACTGAGTCTCCCGTTTAAAATGAACTGAAAATGGAAAATTGATTTATCTAAAAAAAAAAAAGGAAATCGCAAGAGGCATCAGATAAAGAGCCAGGATGCTGTGTGGAGTTTGGTCCTTCATCGTCAAATATAAAATACATTAAAACATCAAAGCCTAAAAAAAGTATAAAAAGATTACATTCAAGTGATGAAGAAGATGAAGACACTCTTTGAATTTATTGCTTTGAACTTTTCTCCGAATCAAAGGTAAATGAAAAGTGGGTACGGTACAAGAAATGGGCGCATGAAGACTTCACTAGAGACGATGTTTCTTTTTGCGTTCATTGTTATTCAGGCAATGGTGACGACTTGTGTTTAAAAAGATCTGTCTTTATAAAATTGTTAAATGACAGTTTTTGCTAAATCATTGTGGCATTTCTTTTCCATATTCACTTAATTTTTCTACGTATTATTGTTATAACTTTCTAGTTTACAATAAAAAATACATATTAATTAACAAGCAAGATTTATTTCCCGTGTTTTACCATTTAAAGCATAGTTGGAAATTTTGCCCATATACTTTAGTAAGCTGGAAAACTTGCCCCGTATACATTTTCCAACGTTACATGATCAGACTTAACCATTTTTTGTTAAAAACTATTTTTAGTTTTTGAAAAACAATTATGCCAGTTTATAAATAAAGGTCTAGGGAATACAATGATATCCTGTTGACCTCAAAATATATAAAAATAAAAAATACAAAAATAAATTTCTAAAAGGTGGGAAAACCTGCCCCGGTCTCTCCTTTATAATATACAATTTAAAAACTTATTTTACATACATTTAGGCAAAATATACAGTCGGACCTCTATTTAACGAAGTCGCTAAATCCCCCCAAAAAGTTCGTTAAATAGAGATTCGCCTTTTAAAATATTTTAAACTACATAAAACAAATTTTAAGTTTATAAACACTAAATATTATTTAAAAAGTAATTAATCACACTTTTTTTTATAACTTATATCTAATTTTTTTAATTTGCTTTACCCATCAGAAAGAAATCTGCAAGAAAAACAAAAATAAAACCGGCTCCCAAAGTGGAAGTAACCTCTATTAAAAAAATCCACACCCGAAATCGAAAAAGTTAAAAATAGCCCTATTAAAGATCGACTTCAACTATCCTAAGCAAAAAAAAAAAAAAAAAAAAATATCGTTGAAAAATATTTAAATTTAAATGAGAACTTCGAAAACAACCTGCCCATAGGTTTAACATTAGCGAATGGGTTCTTTCAAGTGAGTGAAGTGTTAACACTAGAACGGCGGGAAATTTTGCTCAAGTTTTATAAAAAATATTTCACATCAGAATTTTTATTTAGAACTATTTAACTTATTTATTTAAGTTATTTTTGTGCAGCATATATTAATCTTATATTATAAAAAAAATTCTGGTTCGAATCGAAATGTATTCATTCGGCAAGGGTCAAAATGACCCCTCGCCGCCGTTCTAGTGTTAAGGTTGAACCGGGAATATTGAAAGTCTGCAATTCTTGGATGAAATGTAAAGAATGACAGCAATTTTACTGCTCTTGATGCGTTAAAAGAAAGAATAAGTTAGAAATGTCCAGAAATATTTTGAGAAATAGGGAAAAAAAATTATATCATAATAAAAAGTTCGTTAAATAGAGAATGCGCTTCGCTATTTGGAGGTTATTTTACGAAGAAATTCGCAAAATGTTCTTGGTTCCAAGGAAGAATTCGCAAAATAGACGTTCGTTAAATAGAGATCCGACTGTATAACTATGCATATTATATTATTATAAATATTATGCATATTCCCATATTTAATAAGTTTACATTTTATCAAATAAATACAAAAAATTTTTAGCGTAAATTTTTTTAGTGTTTTTCCAGTTCATTTTGCAACATTTTAAAGTGATTTTACCAACAAATTTGAGAAAACAAAATTTCAGCCATAAATGGGTTAACAAACTGTGAAGTTTTGTTACAGTGACCTGAATGTGTTGAAAGTGTTTTATAATCTATGCCGGATGCATGATTTTTCGTTCTTTTATTATTATTAGACCCCGGTACGGTATGCTATTTCTTTCTCCCAGCTTATTTTGTGTCTCCAAAAAATAACGTTACCTTACACAAGCCTGCTATAAAAAAAACAGATGTTTCGTTGTACGATTAAATTCTCTATAGCAATTTTTTAAATTTCTACGCATCGCACATTTTCAATTTTTATACCGTCGTATTGAAAAAAAAAAGTACTTTTAAATGCAATTTGTTTGAAAACTTTATCTTCATTTATTTTTGAAATATGAATTTTCTTGTAGTTTTTAGCACCCTTTGTTTAATTTTGGCAACTCAAGTACTCCATTTCTGTAGAAAGTAAAGGGAAAATAGTTGAAAAACACGAAAAATAGCAATTATATCTTTTTGTTGCCATTTTCTCATAACAACTGAAAGAAAATGTGATTAAAATGCGTGCTATTTTGAAAAAAATATAAACAAATAATTTCTGTTAAAGCATGGAGCTCTTATAAACTATATTTATAAGCAAATGAAGGCCTATGAATCATTAGATAGCTGTTTTTTTTTTTTTTTTTTTTTTTTTAAGAGTTGCTTTAATAACGGCATCTTTTTGCTGCATTTCTGTATTATTTTGCGATAGTGACATTCTATGCATGCTTTACTGTAGATGTTTAACCTGGGAGAACCCGCTAGTGAGGATGCCCAATTGCTTTTCTTTTACTTTACATTAATATAATATCAACTTTTTTTGGTTGGCTTATTACTTTTATTCAGAAAATAGGTAAAATAATTGTAAAACATTTTGAAATTCTAATTAAAATGAAAAATGATTTAAATAAGAGTCTTAAAAATGTACGATTGTGAGAGAAAATCTCATGCAGCGAGTTCTCCCGGGTTAAGAGTGGATCGTAAATGTGGAATTCTTAAGCGAATGCGAATGACGTCATTTTACATAAAATAAAAGTGTGTGCTTTAAGTCTTAAAATTGAAATATGTCTTGTGCTATTTATATATACATATATTTTTTTTCATCGGGGGCAACATTAAATTCTGAAAAAGCCGAATTCCTGTTTTCTAGTATTTATTATCTTTTTTTGTTGTTGTAAAAGAAGAATATAAAATATTTTTTGTCCACATTTAAAAGAAATACTTCAGCAATTTTCAATTCGTTGAAGATCATTATAAATCTTTCAAATAGTTAAAGATATTTTTAAAGCGAATTCGCCTGCTTTCTTTCTTCCTTTCTTTAAAATTACTGACAATTTTAAAATAGTGATAGATTTTCAGTGTAAATCTGTGAATAACAGCTTTGGATTGAGTCAGCGGAAACTGAAATCCTTTGCGACAACCGCAATTTGGTTTTGTTGATTCAAAATTGCATTGTTATTATCTATAAATAACTTAATTGTTCAACTTCTAAAGAAAGTTAAGTTAGTTAAATAGTTAAAAGATAAGATACGTGAAAGAAATCTGGCAATATTTACAGAAAAAGAATAATTATCATAATTTCGAGGAATTTTTATTTGCAATGATTGATTAAGACATACATTTTTAATTTATACTAATGTAAGAGGACTTACTAATGATGTAATATAGATATGACATTGTTCTCAATGGGCAAAAAGTTTAAGTAAAAATTAAAATTGACCAATATCATTAAATAATGAAGATGAAACTAAGGACATAGGTCATATTTGAAGTGTTCTCAGTTAACAAAAGAAATAAAATATGTAATGCATCTAAATATGATTATACAAAAACCCTCTCTCTTCTTTTTTAAATATAATGTATATATATAAATTAACCATTGCGCATAAATTTTCCATACAACAACACCCTCCTCCTTACTCTAACATCTACCCACCCAACCACCGTATTATAATTTTTTTAAATATTTATTTTATGTTTTTGATTATTACTTACTCATCATACGCAGTATAGGGTAAGTCTTGAAATCGTTTTAAAAATCGAAAAAAAATTTTTTGTCGGATTTACACGTTTCACTGGAGATTCCGAAAAATATATTTTTAGAAAAAAAAATTTGCCGTCCGTCTGGGTGTGTGTGTCTGTAAACACTCAACTCCCGAACAAATTGAGATAGAGACTTGAAATTCGGTGTGTACTTAGGAAGTAACAATGGAAAGAAGCCTATTGAATATCAGTAACCTCGATTATCCGGAACTATTTTTTTCGGACTCTCAAAATATTCGTTCTGATAAAAGGTATACAAAAATTTTCGAAATTGTTTGTTTGAAGGAGTGAGTATAAAAGACAATAAAAAAGACATAAATTTTGCATCATGAATGAACTCAATCGGATAATTAGCTGTCGAGATATTTGTAATTCTATTTTTCACACTCTTCGATTTTTCATGACCCTGTATTTCATTCAAATTTCAATTCAAAGATATATTTTAATTGGAAATGAGACGCTTAATCCGACGCAGTAAACTGTTAGTTAATATGATTATCATTTTTCGAGTTATAAGAATGTTTCTTTTACGCAATTCGGTACTACTCGATTATCCCGCAGACCCAAAAACTATCGTCAAACTATAAGATTAGATACCAATAATGGCTTATCGTAAATGTCAAGCATTTAATGCATCGCCATACCTATAAAGGGATTACCATAGGAAATACCTTGTTCTGTCGCCAAATGCCGCCAAGTTTGTCACCAACTTGGCGATATATCACCATATTTAACGGCCAAAATGAGCCACCAAAAGTGAAGCCAAATTGGCGGTATCTCTAATATTTCGCCAAATTCCCATAGACTTCCATTGTAAACCTGTAGTGTTAACTTGCTTACAGAAAATCAACAAATTGAGATATTTTAATGCAACAAAAAGTAATACTAGCTTAAGGGATTATATTAATTTTATTTAAGGGAATCCAAGTAAATTAAATTATGAATAAAAGTAACATGATACAATGCTTAGCATGTATCACATGTTTTATTTTCATATTTTATATTATGTATATCCATGATGGATAAGTATTACGGTGGCCCCCAACGACTAGTTTTATATTGTTTTTAATATTTTATTATACATAAATATAATTTAAAAAAATATGCAATGGGTTAATCCTGTGAATCAACTTTTGAACGGAGGGTGGCTTTAGTGTATGGGGGTCGAGATCGTTGAAAATATACCAAAATTCCCCGGAATTGCTTTCCTACGAATGACGTGAATAAGTAGCATTCTTTCTTCCTTTCTTTATCCCTTTATGTCCCAAATTAGGAATTTATGAAAATTTCATCTACTAAGTATTAAGTATTTTTCGTGAATTTTTGAAACTACATTTGAAGATTTACACAATCATTTAATAAATCTTAGAAGGATTTTGCCAATTAAAATTAAATAATTAAATTTGAATTTATAGGGATTTTGTGTAATATTTATAACTCCCTCAAATCTTTTATTTAAAATATTTTTTGCTACTATTTTGTGTAACTAGGAAATGTAGAAATATAATGTTCTTACAATAGAAATATAGAAATTTTTCCAAACTGAAACTTTGCCCCCACAATCTTTCATCGTCAAGAAAGCTGAAAAGATGCAAAGTCAAAAGCAATCATCCTTTAAAAAATATTTTTGTTTTGCGTAACCAATAATGCTTTTGGAACAAGATAAAGTAAAGTATCTATAACTCATTCTAAACTGTACTACTAATCGATGTATTAAATGAATTTTATAACAGGATTTTAATGGTACTTTAAAGTACCGTCGGGGCATATAGGGTTAAAATTAACGACAATTTGAAAACACTGATAGATTTTAAGTTTGAATTTGTGAATAGCAGCTTCGGATTAAGTCGGCCGAAACTGAAATCCATCGCGAAAACCGAAATTTGGTCTTGTTGATTGAAAATTGCATTGCAACCCATTGTCATTGTTGATTGAAAATTGCACCCTTCACTGCACGACGTGCCACATCTGGCACATACCTAAAAACACTCTAATTCTTATTATGTGCCATGAATTTGGCCAATAGGATCTCTATCCCTGATCAAGAACAGTCCAAAGAATAGAATAACACTTATTTTGTCCATGTCAGATGGCTGCATTTGACAAAAAATTAGAATTTGTTCTTCGGAAGCAAAACAAAAATTTCGTTAAGGTAAAATTGACATTCATTATTTTTAATGAATACTTAAAAATATTAATATAAAAAAAGTTGCAGACTGTTAAGCAAATAAAATTAATTACTTTAAGCTCATTTAGCTGTAAAATATAGCAATACAATATTTTAAAACCCTAATTGTGTACATAGGGTACACGCCATAAAATATCAAATTTTAGCTGAAAATTTGAAATTTAATTTTTTTTACTATTTTTCCCATTATTAGACCGATATATAGATTTCAAATAATTTTTTTCATAAAAATAGAAAAAATCGTGCAGTGAAGGGTTAACATCCATAAATTATATAGTTATTCATTTTCTAAAGGCAGTTAAATTAGTTAAATAGTTAAAAGATTTGTTAAGGCATCTTCCTGCATTATAGCCGTTTTAATGAAAATTTTCGAAATATTTTTATTGTTACTTTCTTCTATTTACAATAGAAAAAAGTATTGCAACAGAAATTTTTTTCGACTTCCGGTTTTCGACAAATTTGCACGTTTTAGGGGTTAGAGATCCCAAAATACATGTTTATACAAAATGTCTGTCTGTCCATCCGAGTATCCGTGTGTCGCCGTTGTACACAAGGGCGTGCTGTAATAGCGATGTCTGTGCCATTTTTATTATTGTACCATCGAAAAATATATGAAGTTAAGCGTAGAATTCAATCTATTTTTTTTTGTGATGTATTTGGCTGTGAGAAGCAGATTCTCCTTCAATTTAGAAATATTCCGCGGGAAAGGGACGCTGTAATAGTAACATTTGTACCATTTTCATTATTGTAACATTGAACGAAATTTTTTGTGTATGTCTTTGGCTATGGCCGGATAGTAGGTCCTGCCTGAATTTGAAAAAAATCCGCCGAAGGGCGCGCTGTAATATCGATGTCTGTACCATTTTTATTATTGTACCATCGAAAAATATATGAAGTTAAGCATAGAATTGAACCAAATTTTTTGTGTATGTTTTTGACTATGGCCAGTAGGTCCTCCCTGAATTTGAAAACAATCCGTCGGAAGGTGGTGCTGTAATAGCAGTGTCTGTGCCATTTTTATTCTTGTACTATCGAAAATTATATGAAGTTAAGGATAGAATTGAATCAATTTTTTTGTGTATGTATTTGGCTGTGGCCAGCAGTTTCTCCTTGAATTTGAAAATATTCTACCAGAAGGAGTTGGTGTAATAGCGATTTTTATGCCATTTTCTTTATTTTACTATCGAAAAGTGTCTGAAGTTATAAATAGAATTGAACCACATTTTTTGTGTATGTTTTTGGCTATGCTAGCAGGTCCTCCTTGAATTTCGAAATATTCCGCCAGAAAGGGGCGCTGTGATAGCGATTTTTGTATAATTTTCTCGGTTTTTCGTAATTCTGTTGTCCATCGACGGCTAGTGCAGCGACGAGAACTCACGTCCTGCTAAGCCGAATAACATCTTTAAACGTTGTTATCAAGATCTTGTTATGTTTATTTATTTTTGGTGCTGGGGCACATTTACTTTGTATTAATTATTTTAGTTAAATATTGCCCGTTGTTCGAGCCGGTCGCCTTGGTTTAGGTTTCGATGGTTAGCTGCTGGGAACTTCCACCGGGGACATAATACCTATGCCAAAATTTGGTGGGTACCGCGATGGGTGATCTTGTCCTCTTGTCCTGCTAAGCCGGCTATTCGCAAACAGCTCATGACAGCAGAATAGGGAAAAAGTATTGATTTTAATAAATATCATGATCTAGATTAACTAGTTTTTACTCCGATTAATTGACTGAAGCAGAAATTTAAGATGAAAATTAAAGTTGTTATGGTATTGAACTAATATTATTGAAGTATTAACATACGTAGCTACTTATTGAACTATTATAATGTATGAGATAGAAGAAAGTTTTGGGTATGGCACATCCAACTAGTTTTATTTTAAAAGGAATTTTTTACAATACCAAATCTGTTTAATTTTATTCCTACGATTACTAGAAGAGGAGTTACGGTCAATTTAATAAACAAGAAGTAATAAGTCAAATACCACTTTTTGCAGGCCTCTAAGCAGGGTCTTGGACTTGTTCGGTACTGCAGGGGGCACATGGTGACCTCCTATAGCAAAGCGATATAAGTAAGCGTCCTATCTTAAATGGGAGGGGTAAACACAAGATTAAAGGCGAGGTCACATCAATCAAGGTCGCACGCCACGTAGCGGACGGGTTTAAAATACAGGAAGATGCCTAACTGTTAATAGATGAAATGTCTGTGACAAGGCGAAGAAAACTCCGTGGTGTCAAGTGCATCTGCAGGGGCGCGCCGACCCAGTGTGCAAAGTGTGCACCGCATACAGGCGCCAGAATAGTAAAGGTGCCAAAAATTTTAAAGCGAAGCTGAAATATTTGGAAACTTTTATCCAATTTAAATTTATTAAAGCAGTATTTAAATCGAAAGTGGGTCACTTCTGGCCGTTAAGTGCCCAAAGTACATTAAAAAAAAAAGCTTTAAAATATCAAATATTCGGAAGGGCGACCGGGAATGCCTCTTTTGACATCCCTGCTCTTGATCAGGCCTGTCCAATCTTTCAGAAAACGGATATTGAAAATATATAACACTTCTATCTTACTGTAATATTGGTAGCGATACACATATGGCGATATAAAATCGAATAGTATGTCATATTGCACAATGGTAAAGCAACATAGCATAGCCCCGGGTTACGCACGGTTCCCATGCAAAAGTAAATTGCCGAGAAAAGCACAAATCAGTCACTGCAATCTGCTACATATAACTCAAACAATAAATAGATAAAATAGGATATCAGTCAAAATGCAATGTATTTAAAAAAAGAAAGAAAAATGACATTCGATTCCAAACCAATTTAATAGTCATGCCTATAATTGTATGCTTTTGCTTATAAAAACAAGCCCATGAACATGTAAGAAAGTTTCATGTTATTCCGAAGGAAAACGTCATGTTTTTGAGATCAACCTCAAAATGAATTACGTTTTATGGAAATTTCAATTGTATTTTATAGATTTGCTTCGAACAAACAATAATCAAGTTGTCAAGTCATTAAATGTCATTAAATGTCAAGTTGTCAATATTGTCAAGTGCGAGTTTCCTTCGCGTATAAAGGGTTCCGTGTTCCGTACAATAAATTTATTATTTGCTAACTGGAATCTTACAAATTATAGTTGTTAAACGAATACTAAGACGATAGCGAAAATATAGGGCTCGTTATATGTTTACTTGTTTGCATTCGATGATTTTTTTTTTTCATATGCATTGTATTTGTAATTTCTGTTATACACTCTGATGACGACTCAGTGAAGGAGTTGACACATGTCAATTTAGGTTTTTTATTTGCTTTTAATGTGTTTTTGGTAACGTCTTTTAAGCAAATAAATATTTTAATATACACTCTCAAAAATAATTTACTTAAAAATGAGAACTTCCATGTATTCGTATTTTTTTAAGTACAATTGTTTCAAAAAGAAATACATTGTTAAAAATGATCTACTTAAAAATGAGCATTTCTATGTACTCATATTTTTTAAGTACAATTGCTTCAAAAAGGAGCATTAATCTACTTAAAAATGAAAATTTCTTTGTACTCGATTTTTTTTAAGTACAATTAATTCAGAAGCGAGTACATGATATTTTGAAGTTGTGTATACTTATACTTGATTTATAAATGTATGCAGAAATGAATACATATATTTTGTATTTTAAAGTTGCATGTTTAAATCCTATATGCTCAAAAATATGAGTTTTCTGATAAACGCTTTTCTTATACCGAATTGACAGTAGGGATTTCCAAGCTTTTATTTAAAGATATGTCTATGTTTGTTATAATTTTTAATTTATAATACACACTTTTCAAATTTATTTACAATTTCATTACAAATGTTAAAGCAGAAAATTTAGTTTAAAAATTGTTTTATTAGAAATTAGAATATTTAAGAAAGGGAAAATTCATCTCTGCTGTTAACGATCTTCCGTCGCTGATTGATAAAAGGTGTCATTTGGAAGCTGCTCTTATAGCACAGCAGGGATGTAGTGGAGGGTATACGCCGTATACCTTCTGGATTTTTTTAAGGAACACCGTATAACCTCTGTTTCCCAAGAAAGCTATAGTATATACACTCTAGGCTATACCCTCAGTCTTGAGCGTATACCCTCTGCTTAGAGCGTATACCCTCTGTTGTTTTTTACGACTACACCACTGTATCACAGTCAGTACAATACTGATCTCCTACCTAGAGGACTCGGGTTCAAATCACGGGGCGGGTTATACGCAAAATTTCAAGAATTAAAATAGTAAATTCGTTGTTCTTTACTCCAAAAATTGTAGTTCTTCGCAATTAAAAATGGTGATTTGTCGGTTTTCTGTAATTTCGCTTTTTTTTTCTTATAGTGTATGTGGTTTCTATACATGCTTATTTTCGAGTCCCTGTATGTACTAAAAAAATGAGTACATACGTTTTTCAAATTTAAGAGTTAAGTACTCGGAGCTATTTTAAGATCGGGAAGTGCTCAATAATTAGTACAATTTACTTATTTTTAAGAATAGTGTTTTAACAGTGTATGTTTTGATTCTTCCGTTTGGAATATATATTGTGATATGGTTATTAGCGGACGCAATTAAGGCTTAGTGCTCGTACTTACTTACATCTACTGATAACGCCAACATTTTAGGTAGATTTTTTAAGAAATACTACGTATTGCAATACCATGGCGCGACTTTTGAAAAATTCCTTCATAACTTCTCATTATATGACTCCAGGTTGATTAAAATCGCAATTATGAACTATTTTACGTCTTCGTCGATTTTTATTACGTCTTCAAACTCACCAGAAACATTCAGATGGCTAATATCTCAGAGGGGATTGCAAATCGGCAAAATCGGCCGAAGGAGATGGAAATAGAGGGCGGGATTATGAAACTGAAAAAAACCATAACTTCTTAATTATAATACATATCAAATCAGTTTAACGATATTATTACTTCTATGAAAAGAGAAACAATTTACGTATGACAGATTTTTGATAAAATTAAAAATGGGCTTAAGGGGCGAAAAAAATAGGGTTTTAGGGAGAAAAAAATTCATAACTTCGTGAATTCTGAAGATATCAAATCCAATTAAATTTATTATAAATCTTTTTAATGTTATCTACAACTTTTACATGGACAAGTTTTTGATAGGGCCAACTCTAACCGCAAAAAAAAAGAAAAACATTAAAAACGAAAAAAGGGGGGGGGGGAATTGAAGAAGAAAAAAATTCATAACTTCATCAATTCACAAGATATTAAATCTGCTTTAATTTTTATAAATCTTTTTAATATTATTTACAACTTTTATAGTGACAAGTTTTTCATAGGACAAATTCTTACAGCAAAAACAAATTAAAAATACATAGCGGTTGAAGAAAAAATTATCGTATTAACATGAAAACCAGCTTTTGCAGAAAAATGAAATTAAAAACTCCTTAAAAGCGGTCAGATAAAATTGTTAAACTGGGTTTATCTCTAGTCTTATTTCAGTTTTTGTTGGTGAAATTAGTACTTGACTTTGAAATCTACCTACGCCTGTAGGCCGAGCCGACAGGGATTTTTTGTACTGCTTTGTTATACTACTTATATTATCTTACTACATTAAAACATCCGTAATGGACACTCTCGACTAGCGGACACTTTTTCAGTACCAACGTCTATATTTTTATACATTTTTACTTCTGCGGCCCGCCTATCATCTCAAACATATGTTTGCGGACCGCCGGAAAAAAAAGGTTGAGTATGGCTGTTCTAGAGGGTTAAATCAAGCAATTCTGTATTGACATCGACCTGTATCGGTGGCGTAGTTTGTTCAAACTCACTTTTGCTGAGACATGGAATTCTAAAGAGCTTGCAGCTTAACCTGCATTGGCTGTTAAAGTAGATGTAATAATATAAGAGATTAAAAAATATACATATTTTATGATAGAATCTAAGAAGTAAATTTTAATGCTTCATTAATATAACGAAGTAAGTTACTCATTCTTTACATATACATTTGACATTATACCTACTGTTGGATTTTCTTAACGCGAACTTGGATCATTTGAAATACTTGTTAATTCGAACTTAAATTATTCTTTTTGAAAGCTTTATTTAAAAACACTATGTAAAAAAAACCCCTCTAATTTTCGAAAAACTTGTTTAGCTAATTTGAAGATATTGAAGTTCTTGCGAAATTGTTTTTGCTCTGCAGAGACAGGCTTCAGAAAAGTGTAGTTTTACGTTATGTAGTTTTAATTTTCTCGAAGAAATCATGTTTATAAATATAATTTAGTTGCTAGTAAATAACAGCAATGACAAATTTTAATGAATGAAATAAATTGAGGTAAATTTGTGGGTTTTAAAAGTGAATAGTGTGAATATATCTTGTTTTGCTCAGCTAAATATTTTTTTTTTTTTTTTTTTTTTTTTGATCCCACAAAAAATGTTTAGCTATTTAAGACAAAGGCACTGTTTGCTTTCATTGATAGTATTAATATGAAAAATAGTGGTATATTTCCACGATTTTCTTTAATATGTAGGTTTTCAATAATTCAAGCTTTATATAATTGGAGCATTTTACATGACTGCCTGTGGAGTTCAAATTAAAGAGAACCGGATGTATTTTATTAATTTTGTAATATTCTAAAGTTGTCAGGAAAAATTAACTTTTCACTTTTTTCAAATATTTCGCTAAAGAAATTAATTTATACTTCTCTTTGTAATTCTACATTTTCTCACAAAGTTAATTTTTAATTAAGGTAATAAATCTACAACAGATTCATTATAAAAATTGCTGTATATACAGTGGAGTTCCGATTATCCGAGTTAATATAGGTCTAGTTCACCTCGGATAAGCAAAAAACTCGTATAAATCGGATTTATAGAAATCGTCATTAACTAAGGAGATTGAAATATAAATTTACATACAATTTATTAATTTTTATGGTAGTACTTATATTTCTTTGATGTAAAGTTCCATTGCTTTTATGAAAATTGGGATGAAGAAATTCATTTGAAGAGCTCCTTGATAATTTTTGTTTATTGGATGATAAACGTTTCTTTGTTACAAGATCACACCATTCTATATAGTAGTTGTCATCTTGCATGGCTTTTTAAGTCCTATTTGTTTTTGTTTGTATTTTCTGTAATGTCAGCCTTCGTTAGTTATCGTTGCATGTCAAAATGACTTTTCTGATAGATTCAGAGAGTAATTTCAGTATGTCTCAGTCAGAAGATAATAGTTTTGATTTATTGGGTGATGGCATTTATTCAGTCTAGTGAATCAGAAGACAGTAATATGAGCTCAGTAAGGTTATGGGTGGAACAAAAATCAGTGTACCCTCCTCATCTTCAGTGTTGAATTCAGACATTTTTCTCCGTGTGGGATTTATGTGGCTCCGGGGAGGGGTGATATTATAGAGTTCCTGGGGGAAATTGCACTTTATTGCACTTTATGGCCATTGAAAATATAAAACTGAAATCCAGGAGGGGGGGAGGTGGCTCATTGCTCCGGAGGGAGTGGAAATGTCACCCCGGGCCACCCCCTGAATTCAACATTACTCCTTCTCGTTTCAATTTATAGAAAACTTTCTAATATAGAACTTGGGTGCATTGCACGAAAAACTAGGGATCCCTGAATAGTATGTTTTACATATACGACCACCAGCAGGTCAAGCAAAAGACTGCTTACTTAGTTACTGACAAAAACATTTTGTGTTTTTGGATTCAGTATATATATTAATTTTCAGCAATGAAAAAATATTTTTTATAATTAGAGATTCGAAAAATAAAAATATCCACCGAAGAAGGAAGGATTAAGCATGTGACAGGTTAAAGATACGTTTTGCTTCTTAGCAATGTAAATGTCGAAATGAACGCGCATTTTTCATAACAGTTGTTATATAGCCATCATAGTGGTTCTATATTTGCTAATACAAAATCAAATGGAAGATTTGCGAATGCACCCTTAATTATGAACGTGTGGTAATTGTTTAAGAGGCATTTTAAATTTATGTTACATTATTTTAAATGAAATAAAAGTAGTATAACGCGCTCCGGTGTATTACGAACACCATAATTTGAGAAAATATTTTTCTACTTTTATATGTATTTGCGGTATTGCGAGCACCTCTTTCTTTGTGTCATAGTAATACCATTGATTAATTCAACACAGCTGTATTTCCAAATTAAAGTTTATTTGAAACTGATTTAAGTATAAATATAAATAAAGATAAGATTTAAAAAATTCTGGGAGTGTTGGAGGTAAAAGAAGCTGATTTACTTAGGAGGCACGCCATAGTGGGGAGTGGGAGCAAACAGCTGAAACATCCATTTTTTAGGGATGTACGTTACTTATATAGTGCCAAAATTCCTTATTTTTAAAGTGAAACAAAAATATTTTAAACTAGAAATTTAATTTAATAATTAAAATAAAAAATAACTCTATAGAAACGACACATTGCATTAAATAAATTTTCTCGTTCAAAATTCGTTTATTTGATCTGGAGAAAAGCTTGGCTTGGCAGGTATGCATTTATACTCATTTAAAAAGAAATTAAGGTTTTTTTTTCTGTTTGAAGATGGTTAGGAATATGGGGCGCCAATTGAAGTTCTGCACACAGGCGCCAGATACTGCTGGCGCGTCTCTGTGCATCTGGACGCCCGTCTCGCTACGTCAATATTTTGCAATAAATGTGGTAAACAAAATTCAGTTCCATGAGTGACTAAAGATTTAGAAAATATGCACAGATGGTAGATATCCTGTCATATATGAGGTCACACTAAAAGCCCGCGTATGTGGATTATCACCCCGTCCACAAGATGGCGCAACTCTGTTAATTTACGACCGATTCCAGTATTAAGTTTGTACGCTTACTTATATCGCTTTGCCATAGAGCCGTAATGCTATACTGGATGGTGATGGACTGAAACAAGGATGTCTAAGTGGTCCTCTAACCGAGGTACCATTTTTGCGAGTCACTTTTGGAACCTGTGGGGGTAGTCGCGTCCCCTCGAGGTGTAACGCTAGCGACATAATTGATGAATATCTGAAACACGAACTACATGTCGATCTGACGATTTTGATCTGACGGTAATTTTCTTTCAGTGGTGGGCGTTCTCGCGCTGGCTTCGCCTTGTCTGGCCCCGTGGATGGCTAGTCTGGTTTAGCAGCGTGTGTTGCGGCGCCACCCCTGGTGCAGATGTTTCTTACAATATCAGATTCGTCTTAACAGTCCGCGGTGCATTATCAGGTCGCAGCACATATTTTGCGAAGTTCGTTGTTGTGGTTTTGTCTTGTGTGCCCTTTGCTCAGATGTTTCGACTGGCGGGTTGTTGTCGTAAGGACTGGGCGTCACATGGTGCCTTGAGAGACGGAGGATCGCGTGGCGATCTTTTTTGAAGGACCGCATGGAGTCATTCGGCTCCAGATCGGGGAACTATTTAGTTTTACTTGAATTGGACGAAGGAAGGCTAGGTGCTCCACATTGCTGCTAGAGTTAAATTGATAAATCATAAACATTTCACAATTTTAGAAGAAAAAAAACTTTATCAAAAATATTTAGTAGTACGCGTAGTATATGTTAAAACAGTAAAATTCAAATAAATAAATAAAGTTAATCACTTAGAAATTTGGAACTAAAATTTTACTTTTGAGATCCACAAACTGTGTTTTCGTTACTAAAGACAAACAAAATGGCAATGAGATTCAAAAATTCATCATTATATGTCTACAGGTGTTGGCATCTTCGGTATATTTTTTCAAATAAAAAAAAACATGACATAACTATTGAAAAATTGTGATGTTCACATCTACCCCATGCTCACATGTGCCCCCCTCCTCCTTATATATATATATATATATGTTACGAAACAATTTAATGGGTGTAGTTGAAATATCACATCGTGCCTATTACGTATTACTGGAGTCATGCCACATTTTAATCAGCCGTTGGTGATGTTGTAAGCAATCCTACCACTTAGCACAAGCATTGCTAGCGGAGGTATCAACTCTGTGAAAATATAGCAGCTGTAGAGCGATGATAATATTGGTATAGTCCAATCAAACACTTATTATTTCATTATGAAAACAAGGCAGCGTGAGTGGCGAAAAAAGGCGTATGAAGAAATATGGGGTTTTCCCAATTAAACACATGGAAACGTAGTCATAGAACAACTGTTTATTCCATCAAAACACACCAACACTAAACAATTCCCGCAGATGAGAAATCAGAGCATTCCACTCGAGCATAAACTAATTACTCATGCTAAATAGATGTTAATTTACGAAATGAATATTCTACATGGCTAAGGACACCGGATAACAGGTTATGTAAACAATCACAGCACAAAAATCTCTCTTTCTGAGCTCATGCTCTCGCTATTTATGAGAATGCGCGGAGGAATTCCGATTGAAATGAAAACTCCAAGCTAAACCAACGAAAATCACGAACGGGCCTCGAAGTGAAACTGGGATCCGACACTCAGCCAATGGAGAGCGATCAAGAAACGTCACAGGAAAGAATCCCAGCGCCGATAATGGACTGATTTCTGTGTGAAAAGGCTGACGCCTCGCGGGCGGGAAAATGAGATGAAATAGAATAAAAAAGTAAAAATGGCTTTGATAAATATTCGAAAAATAAGTAACTGCGTTCAGAACTTTACAGTTTGGTCGACGATAAAAATTAATGAAGGGATTAAAGGTTTAGATTACGTTTTGGAATAAATCTATTATTAAGATACGCGTTTTAAAATAGAGGAATTTAGCTAGAAATAAATAATAGAGCGTATTAATAAAAAAGGAAATAATGAATAGGCCGGCAATTTAGAATAACTTAAATGAATAGTAAAAGTAAAAATTTTTATATAACATATATGTAATAATAAAATAATGATATTCCAGGTGATATTGTCCTAGATGATGGTTAAGATGGGATGAGAAATTGACTCGGGAACCTTTATGCGAATCGAACTCATTTATTAGGCGCTCATCATACATCTGATTCGCGAGTCGATCGCCGGTCCCGGAGCCAACTTGCATAGATTTTGGGAGGTTACGTGGCCGTAAGTTTAGCTAGCCTCTCAAATAGCCAAATTTAATCTTTCTTCGCGCGTGTTCTGGGTAATATGCTGAAGATTCTAATATTTTCCAGCAGAGGGCAGAATTGTTAATTTGGGAGGAACATCTAATTTAATTGGTTCATTAAGTTTTGATTGATCTGTGATCAAGGCCCGCACAATGCCCAGGGACTGTGACGTATCAGGCCTACCCACAGATGCCTGCAAAAAGCGCTTAGATTAGCAGTTTCCCTCTTAAAGAATCGTCTAAAATGATATCTGAAAGTAATAAGAAGTATTGCTGGGAAACAAAGTTACAAGGGGTAAAACTGGTTTTAGGAATAGATTTAAAGTTAGACGAAAGATACTTCGGATTTTAATTTAAATTTTTGGAGTTTTAAAGTCTTTTTTATCCTTTCATATCCCCCCCTCCAAGTTGAGGTCCACCCGGAATTGCCTGCAAATCCGGGGGGACTCGCACGGAGAATGGCGAATACAAAAACAGATAAGTGCGACATTACAGATTAGGGTTAAAGTTAAATCTAAAGGTAAATTTAAATTAAATGTAACGTTAAAGTTAAGTCTAAAGTAAAATTTAAAATAAATATAATGTTAAAGTTAAGTTTGCTAAGATATGAGAACTGAATTTTGCTGCTGGAAAATATATTTAAAATTTAAATTTTGAAGTATAAACTTTAAAGAAGAAATTTAAGATTATAAATTTTTAGGGTGATGTATTTAAGTTTGGGATATGGCTCTCGAGACGATCTGATCGGACTTTACATATAATATTTGAATAATATAATGACATAAAATATGAAGACAAGCTGAAAACACAAACAACAATAATAGTACTAGAAATATATCGAAAGAAAAAAAAATAATAAAATGATACAATTTAAAGTAGTTACCATATTTTTCTTACTTGAAAGTCCTCCAGTTTGTACATTTTTCAGTTAGAGTATTTAAGCACATATTTCAACTTTTTAATATAATGTTTAGACTCTGTAAAAATATAAATTTATGCACATAATATAAGAGTCTTTTCCTTATTTTTCGAGGTAAGTTCTGTATTTTAATCCCTTATGGCATAAATTGGTATGATTTTCACAATAATTGAAATTATTATAAAATACACAGATACGGGTAATATTAAAAAATATGTTAAATATAAAACGATACTCACATATGATTACCGGGGGAAAAAAATAGTTTATGCACAACACATTCAAATTATAGAAATATTTAAAAAATTGAAAATTTCTTCACTCATTTGGAAATGTGAAAATGTTAAAAATATGTTGAAATATAAAATTGATGTAAAAAAAAAAAAAAAAAAAAAAGATGTAAACATTAAACAAATATAACAATAATATTGAAATGCACAATGAAAATAAAGAAAAATATATTGAAGACTATTTACAAGGTAAGTAATATTTATCCTAAACCTCAGGGAGGTTTTAGCACATCCTAAACCATTTATGGTTTTCGCATAATCCTAAATCTCAATGGAGATTTTAGCAAAAATTTAAAAAAAAAGAAAAATGAGCTTTATGTTTATTTTTTGTGTGAAGATGCAGATGCAGTTTACCTGTAAGCAATGGTGTTTATTATTTTGCAGACTGAGGTATTATTCATTTTCCTCAGTGGCATTAATAAACTAAAGTCATAATTTAATAAACCACATTTATATCTCACTCAGCTCTTGGCAAATAGCAAAAATCTCTAAATTTTTAAGAATTCAAGAATTTTACTACTGGCAAAAAGAAAAAAAAATCAATAAATAAAACAGGAAAATTAAATAAATAAAACAAACAAAAAAATTAATAAAATAATAGACCCTGGTTCAAACAAACAGGATTATGACCAAGACTTCTAAGTGCATTGCAACCCGTTGACAAATTTTTGTTAGCTAGCTTTTATTATCCGGACATTTATTTTATCAACAGTTGCCACATTTGATCAGATTATACAGGTCACTGAATACCCTTTGTCTGTGGAGGGTTGTTTTCAGTGGAAGTTACTTAAAAAAAAAAAAAAAAAAAAAAAAAAAATTGGATGTGTGGAATTAGACACTATTGGATTTACCACGGTTAAAGTGGGGTTACCAAGGTCATGTCTAAACCAATGATTGAATTATGGGAAATATTTTGAACATGGTGGGGGCGGGACCTTCACCTGTTTTCTAAAATTGGCAGGAATGAAATACCTGCTCATATCTTTTATTTATGAAATGGGATTTATTATAAAAAAATATATATATATTGGATAAAATATTAAAAATTAAAAACTCAAGTACTAAAATATTAAAATACAACAATATAAAATGTAATATTCAGCTATACACAAAAATCTAGAATGAGTAATATTTGCATAAAATTCTATATACAAAAAGAAATATTTTAAAAACGTTCTCATTAAAATAAAATCTATCTACACGAAAATGATTCAAATATGGATTAATCTAACACACAACCTGGCATAAATTACTATTTACAAACATTTAAAAATTTCAGGGTGCTCATCTGTATTTATAAAAATAATTAATAGAATAGGATACTAAATTTTATCAAATATTCATTTCCACAAGTATTATTTGATAATTTTTTGTTTAAAAACATGTAACTAGTTTCATGAATTTATTTACAACATGAAAAAACATTAAAATAAAATAAATTCACTTATTGGTGATCGCACGTATGCTTCACCGGATGAATAAGAAAACAAAAACTACTGTTACCTTAGTTATTACGATTTTAACGCGCATGCAGTATGTCTACATGAAAATTTTCAATAATTTTAATCATAAACTTTAAATATCACAAGAAAATTAAAAAATAAAAGTAATAAAAATTTGAAAATAATAAATTTAAATTTGCTTAAAATCTTTAAAATCCCTTTAATATAATACCCATATTGCTAACAGTACTTTTTTGTTATCGTTTTCATTCATAGTCCTCATTATCACGAAGAACTTAACATTGTTTAATGTACAGAAAAACTTTTCTTATTACCAAAATATTTCATAAAATGAACATAAAAAGAAATCTGTAATGTTATCTAATTTACAAACTGAAAAAAAAATTTAAATGGAAAATAATCTTTAAAAGAAAGCACGTCAGTTTTTTTTTATTTATTTATTTATTTTTCAACTTTTATACGTAATTTTTCAAAGACAAACATTGATAAAAGTAAAATAAAAAAGCTTCATATCTGTAAGTTAGCATATCCAAATAAAAACATCTAAATAAATTTATATAAAACTAGTATGTTGTGGCCATCACAAAACTTTCTTCTATGTAAATCACGTCAATTAAATCATTTAAATAGTACAAGAAATAACGATTTAGCAACAATTCATATCAAAGTATATCTGAATTTGAAGTTGGATGAAAATTCGCGCATTAGTTCTTGAGATAGAGCTATAGCGGAAATTCTGAAAAAATGTAACATAGCAGCGCCACCTGTTGAGCGATTTACACCAAAAGTAAACAGCACTAAACGATATCAAGGTATACCTGAATCTGAAGTTTGTTGAAAATCCAAGCATTAGTTCTTGAGATAAAGCTATTGTGGAAATCGCAAAAAATACAGCATAGAAGCGCCACCTGTTGAGCGATTTACACCAAAAATTAAACAGCACTAATTAATACATCAATTCATGTCAAGGACTAACTAAATCTGAAGTTTGATGAAAATCCGTGCAATAGTTCTTGAGATACAGCTCTTGTGGAAATCGTGAAAAATGCAGCACAGAAGCGCCACCTGTTGAGCGATTTACACTAAAAATTAAACGGCACTAATTTATACATCAATTCATGTCAAGGACTAACTAAATCTGAAGTTTGATGAAAATCCGTGCAATAGTTCTTGAGATACACCTCTTGTGGAAATCGTGAAAAATGCAGCACGGCAGCGCCACCTGTTGAGCGATTTACACTAAAAATTAAACGGCACTAATTTATACATCAATTCATGTCAAGGACTAACTAAATCTGAAGTTTGATGAAAATCCGTGCAATAGTTCTTGAGATACACCTCTTGTGGAAATCGTGAAAAATGCAGCACGGCAGCGCCACCTGTTGGGCGATTTGCACCAAAAATTAAGCAGCACTAATTTATATCAGGGATTAACTGAATCTGAAGTTTGATGAAAATCCGTGCATTTTTTCTTGAGTTAGAGCTATTGCGATAATCATGAACAATGCAGCATACCAGCGCCACCTGTTGGGCGATTTTCACAAAAAAGTAATCAGCACCAAACTATATCCTGTACTAACTGAATCTGAAGTTTTATGAAAATCCGTGCAGTAGTTCTTGAGATACAGCTATTGCAGAAATCGTTAAAAATGCCGCATAGCAGCGCCACATGTTGGGCGATTTTCACCAAAAACTAATCAGTTCCAGTTCATATCAAGGTCTAACTAAATATGAAGTTTTGTGAAATTTCGTCCATTAGTTCTTGAGATAGAGCGCCCACAAAATTTGTGTCACATACAGACAGACAGACGGACGGACAGACAGACAGACGGACAGACAGACAGACAGACAGACAGACAGACAGACAGACTCACAGACAGACATTTTGTAAAAACATGTTTTTTGGAATCTCTGACTCATAAAACGTGTAAATCCGTCGAAAACTGGAATTCGAAAATTTTCATGAAACCAATACTTTCTTCTTGTAAAGATAGAAGAAAGTAAAAAAGTACACACTTTAATCACCATTTTAAATGAAAAATAAAAGAAGTTCAGTTGTCCAGTGATTTCAAGTGTGATTCATTTTTACTATCGTTTAGCCTTGAAGACACAGCTGTCCTTTGACCTATATTTGAAGCGCGAGGAAAATGTTTCTTTTAAATCTCACACTTCTATTATCAGACTTAATTTCTGTTATCAGACGACGCAGAGAGAGAGGGCAAAAAAAAAAAAAATTAATGGTTTCACTTCTTGTTTCGTCCAAACTTTTCATGGCAGGTTGTTTTTCAAATTTAGATAATAACACCGAGATTTTCACAGTGGTTAGTCTTTTCCGGGTGTCCTTTTGCCGTAGAAACGTTCAGATGATTTAAAAAGTTTTTCGCCGACTTACGACGTTTTCGGAAACACGTCACTGGTCAGGCATGGGATTACAGGCGTAGAGATTATGTAGGCGCTGGGATTTTCGTTGGATTTCAACGGCAGGTGACGGGCTAGGCTTGGGACTTTTCAGAGCATATGAGCGGGATCTATCCGGTCCGAATTCAGGATTCACTGGGCTAAACTAACTGTGCATGGCCGATCTCAGCTCTCGGAATTTGACTTCGTGTGGGTTAAGGCTTGGGATTTCTTCACGCGCATCTTTTATCCTGCCGACTTCTGTAATAATAAAATAATGATATTCCATGTGATATTGTCCTAGATGATGGTTAAGATGGGATGAGAAATTGACTCAGGAACCTTTATGCGAATCGAACTCATTTATTAGGCGCTCATCATACATCTGATTCGCGAGTCGATCGCCGGTCCCGGAGCCAACTTGCATAGACTTTGGGAGGTTACATGGCCGTAAGTTTAACTAGCCTCTTAAATAGCCAAATTTCATCTTTCTTCGCGCGTGTTCTGGGTAATATGCTGAAGATTCTAATATTTTCCAGCAGAGGGCAGAATTGTTAATTTGGGAGGAACATCTAATTTAATTGGTTCATTAAGTTTTGATTGATCTGTGGTCAAGGCCCGCACAATGCCCAGGGACTGTGACGTATCAGACCTACCCACAGATGCCTGCAAAAAGCGCTTAGATTAGCAGTTTCACTCTTAAAGAATCGTCTAAAATGATATCTGAAAGTAATAAGATGTATTGCTGGGAAACAAAGTTACAAGGGGTAAAACTGGTTTTAGGAATAGATTTAAAGTTAGACGAAAGATACTTCGGATTTTAATTTAAATTTTTGGAGTTTTCAAGTCTTTTTTATCCTTTCACATATATATATATATATATGTTTGTGTGTGTGTGTGTGTAAAATATATATATTCTCCACTGAAAAAACCTCCTTCAGCACTTTATAATCTCATGTGTCATTATAAATCTTTCAAACTGATAAAAAAAAAGGGAATTTAACTGCTTTCTTCCTTTAAAATTAATGACGATTCGAAAATGCTGAAAGCTTTGGAGTGTGTGAATAGCAGCTTCGAATTAAGTCAGCAGAAACTAAAATCCCCCTCGGCGACCATAATTCGGTTTTGTTGATTCGAAATCACATTGTCAATGGCCATAAATCACGTCAGTACTGAATTTCTAAAGAAAGCTAAATTCATTGTGAGATATTTTCTGGACATATTTAGTAAAATCCAGAATAAATATGATAATTCGTAGCGATTTATCATGAACATAAAATGATAGAGATTATTTTTCATTCGCTCGTATTTTAAAAATTGCAGATGATATGAATTTTAAATTATAGAATTGCATGTAACTTTCAATTGCCTTTTCAACTATTATCTATCTGTCTGTCTATATTATAAAGGACAAAAGTTTCCGTTTGTAACGCTGACGCCATTTTGACGGTGGCAACAAAGACAATTAAATTTAACTTTTATTGTAATTTTTTAACTTCTAAATACCGCAGATTTTCAATTTTTGCATAGGGAACATAGCGTCGAATAGGGAACAAAATGTACTTTAAAATGCAGTTTGTTTGAAAACTGAATCGCAATTTTCTCAATTTTTATTGTTTTAAAAATAGTTTTCAGTCATGATTTTGAAAATTCTATGTATATCGCACGTAGACAATTACGTAAGATAAATCTGTTTGTACTAAAATTCATATAAATAGCTCAGCCTTTGTTTCCGCCTTATATGGCATAACGAAATTAAAACATTCATCAACCAATAAATAAAACAATAAAATATAAATCAAATAATTTAAAACTTGCGATCAAACTAATGTACTTAAACCACTAAAATGATCAGAAAAACAAGAAAAAAATCATGCGTTAGGCATAGATTATGAAACACGTTCCAACACTTCCAGGATACTTAATAAAGTTTTGCCTTTTAAATTCCGTCTCAGATATTCCAACCACAATTTATGAATGCCGTAAAAAATGCCTTCGTTACATTCCTCATCATTCCTCAATTCAATTTCCATGGATTCCCTAATTAAACTTTTATGCGGATATGTGCACGGCCAAATGATCTTTGTGTTGTCATAATCTATAGCTTATAATCTGACTTCTGGAACAGAATTTCGCAAGGGCTGGGGTTTATCTATTATATTTTCGGTCAGCTCTATGTTCATTCAATCTTGTATCAAATTTCTTTTTTGTCATACCTATGTAATAAACTTTCTCCCCGCTATCTAAAATATTTGGGATAGCCGGATATAATAAACGCCGGATAAACTCAGAGAAACAAATTTTCTGTATACAGAAAATTTGGTTGTCACTGATATTTACGAAAGATTGAAAAAGTACTTCAGACTATTTAATACTCACCTTGTGGCGATTCCTAAACCTAATGTTATTAATTTACTTTCAAGAAAAATGGACACCCCCGCCCCCGCCTCTGAGTTTATCCGGCGTTTATGAGATCCCAATTATTTTAGATAACGGGGAGAAAGTTTATTACATAGGTATGACAAAAAGGAAATTTGATACAAGATTGAAGAAACATAAAGCTGACATAAAATATACTAGACAAACTACAGCCCTTGCGAAATTCTATTCCAGAAGTCAGATTAAAGCTATAGATTGTGACAACGCAAAGATCATTGCATATATATCCGCATAAAAGTTTAATTAGGGAATCCAAAATTGAATTGAGGAATGATGAGGTATGTAACGAAGACGTTTCTTACGGTATTCATAAATTGTGGTTGGAATATCTGAGGCGGAATTTAACTCAAAGTTGAAAAAGTTTGATGTCATTAACGACATTTATAATCTAGTTTTTTCAAGTTTTTTTCTCTTCTGTGGTTGGATGTTTGCTATGCAGTTATAAGGGTGTTTTGGAGAAATGCTGTTTTGAGGCGCACTCAACAAAGTATGTTTATTTTTTTACTCTTACGGACTTATAAGTTTCTTTCTTTCCTACACTGAAATATAACCCTGATCAAGGCTACAGGGTGGCCGAAACTTGTTGGTTTTTTAAACTGTTAAACTTGTATTTAATGTTTCAAAAGTGTTTATATGTAATATACGTCTTTAAGTAAATTTTTTTTTTAAATTATTTTTGTGCTTTTAGTTTCAAGACCTTCAATTTATTCAATATTTTTACCGACTGAAAAGAAGGGTTATGTGTTTCACGCGTATCTGTGTATGTGGATTTCTTTATACCCTCGAAACATCCCGACGGCTGGATGGATGTTAATGAATGAGGTCTCTATAAATTCGGCTTAACGGCCTGATGGTTATTGGCTAGGTTTTGTTTTTATAAATTCAAAATGGCGGCCGTAAAATACAAAATGACGGTAGAGACGAAAAAAATTTTACGCACCCTATTGCGTGGCATATCATTGGATAGGTCTTTCAAAATGAAGACGATGTTTCATTGACTATTTTACAGTCAGAAGCTCCGTTAAAATATTATACAACCTGGAAGTTGTGTAGATAGGATCTCTAGCTTTACTGTAACTCTAACCACCATAGACATCAATAGGCCTAATCAAAACAGTGTTTATAGATAGGAACTAACAAGTAAACACAACTTAAAAGTCACCAATACAAGATAATAGAAAAAATAGGTAAGCAATATAAAAAATAGTTTTACACTGATGAGAAATAAATAATTAGTTCGCTTTTTACGCAGTCGGGTTGTATATAATTCGATAATATACACAGGGTGATCATTTACTATAGTGATAAACTTAGAGGGTTGCCAGTAAAGGTACACTGTAAAAAAAAAAAAAAACGGACTGAAAAACGGAGATTCTACTGGCAATTGAGACGCCAATATCATTTCCGGATTTTATGGAAATATCCCCCCAATAAATTCCAGAAATATGTATTTTTACCCGACTGAAAAGAAGGGTTATGTGTTTCACGCGTGTCTGTGTATGTGGATTTCTTTATACCCTCGAAACATCCCAACGGCTGGATGGAATTTAATGAATGAGGTCTCTATCAATTCGTCTTTACAGCCCGATGGTTATAAAATAAGTTTTGTTTTTATAAATTCAAAAGGGTGGCCGTAAAATACAAAATAGCGGTAGAGATGAAAAATTTTTTTTACGCATTGCTCAAGTGGCATATCAGTGGATAGGTCTTTCAAAATGAAGACGATGTTTCATTGACTATTTTACAGTCAGAAGCTCCGTTTAAATACTATACAACATGGAAGTTGTGTACGTAGGATTTCTAGCTTTACTGCAACTCTAACCATCATAGACCTCATCAAAACAGTGTTTATAGATAGGAACTAACAATTAAACACAACTTAAAAGTCATCAATACAAGTAAGTAAAAAAATAGGTAAGTAATATAAACAAGTATTATAAAAAAAATATTTTAAGTCAATTCCTACTTTGGTTAATAAGAGAATTTGTTTTCTCCCATTCTTCTTTCCTCTTGAGTGGAGCTTAAAATGCCTTGATCAAGAATAGGGCTCTCTCGGTCTTAAAATATCTTGATCAGGAAGAGGGCTCTCTCGATTATTAAAAATTAATTAATTTAATTTAATTAATTAATTAATATTTGAAAAAAACTGGATTAACATCAAGTGTCCTCCACTACAAGTTAAAAAAAAATTTATTTGAGCTTGATTAGATGAATAATAAGTATTTTATTAACGATGGAAGATTTGAACAAGATATATATAGCGAGAGTGTGAGCTAATAGTAGGAATTGAAAAAAAAATAGTTTCACATTGATGAGAAATAATTAATTAGTTCGCTTTTTACGCAGTCGGGTTTTTTGATTTTTTAAATTTAATTGTTTATTAACTTCTTTTTTCAATGTTCTCTTCTTAAAAGATGTCTCTTTTTTTCTTAGTTGTTAAAATATTTCTGAAATGCATGCGTAATTTATTATTTGATGTTTTGAAATCTGACGAACTTGGAGAAAAATTTTAACACTTCCTATAAAATTAAGCATTGATTTCTGAAATATTTTGGCAGCTAAGAAAAAAAGAGACATCCTTTAAAAGGAGTACACAAACAAAAGAAAGTAATAATAATTCACTGAGGAGATATTTTGAATATATGAACACATTAAACACCCATAGACTTAACATTACCGAGAGGAATCCGGAAACTGAATGACTAGCAGCCTTAAGCTAACATTTAAGGTGTCTAATACCTTTTAAAATCACCATCGCCAGTGCAAAAGTGATGTGGTTTCATGATTTTTTAAATAGTAACCATATGGTAGAGCACTGGCGGCTTCAGCCAGGAGATCCCTGGTTCGTATCCCTGTCCGGACATTTTTCGCTCAGTTGGAAATTTACATCTAATATGATCTTTGTGTTGTTATAATCTATAGCTTATAATCTGACTTCTGGAACAGAATTTCGCAAGGTCTGTAGTTTGTCTACTATATTTTCGGTCAGCTTTATTTTCCTTCAATATTGTATCAAATTTCTTTTTTGTCATATCTATGTAATAAACTTTCTCCCCGTTATCTAAGTAATTGGGATCTCATAAACGCCGGATAAACTCAGAGAAACAAATTTTCTATATACAGAAAATTTGGTTGTCACTGATATTTACGAAAGATTGAAAAAGTACTTCAGACCATTTAATACTCACCTTGTGGCGATTCCTAAACCTAATGTTATTAATTCACTTTCAAGAAAAATGGACCCTACCTCTTCCCCCCCTCTGAGTTTATCCGGCGTTTATGAGATCCCAATTATTTTAGATAGCGGGGAGAAAGTTTATTATATAGGTATGACAAAAAGAAATTTGATACAAGATTGAAGAAACATAAAGCTGACATAAAATATAATAGACAAACTACAGGCCTTGCGAAATTCTGTTCCAGAAGTCAGATTAAAGCTATAGATTATGACAACGCAAAGATCATTGCATATATATTCGCATAAAAGTTTAATTACGGAATCCATGGAAATTGAATTGAGGAATGATGAGGTATGTAAGGAAGGCGTCTTACGGTATTCATAAATTGTGGTTGGAATATCTGAGGCGGAATTTAACTGAAAGTTGAAGAAGTTTGACGTCATTAACGACGTATATAATCTAGTTTTTTCAAGTTTTTTCTTTTCTGTGGTTGGATGGTTGGGATGCAGTTATAAAGATGTTTTGGAGAATTGCTGTCTTGGGGCGTACTCAACAAATTATGTTTATTTTTTTACTCTTACGGACTTATAAGTTTCTTTCTTTCCTACACTGAAATATGACCCTGATGAAGGCCATAAGGTGGCCAAAACTTATTGTTTTTTTAAAGTTTTAAATTTTTACTTAATTAAGTTTTTAAAATGTTTATATGTAATATACGTCTTTAAGTAAAAAATTTTAAATTATTTTTGTGCTTTTAGTTTTAAGACCTTCAATTTATTCAATGCTTTTAACTTCTTTTTTCAATGTTCTCTTTTTAAAAGATGTCTCTTTTTTTCTTAGTTGTTAAAATATTTCTAAAATGCATGCGTAATTTATTATTTCATGTTTTAAAATCTGATGAACTGGGAGTAAAATTTTAACACTTCCTATAAAATTAAGCATTGATTTTTGAAATATTTTGACAACTAAGAAAAAAAGAGACATCCTTTAAGAGGAGTACACAAACAAAAGAAAGTAATAATAATTCACTGAGGAGATATTTTGAATATATGAACACATTAAACACCCATAGACTTAACATTACCGAGGGGAATCCGGAAACTGAATGACTAGCAGCCTTAAGCTAACATTTAAGGTGTCTCATACCTTTATAAATCACCCATCGCCAGTGCAAAAGTGATGTGGTTTCATGAATTTTTAAATACTTATTGGAATTACATAAAACTTTGTAATATATTTGAGCTATATTTAAGGCTTTATAAAATATAAAAATAAACATATTACAATATAATAAAAAATACAGTTCAGTTAATATTGCAAATTTTTTTCACATGGTATGTCGCAATCCTCACGATAACTTAACTTAGAATAGATATATCAACCCAAAACTTATATTAAAACGAACTTTAAACTCTACTTTATAGAATGAATTAATGATATATAGATGCTTTGGCAGTAACTATTTTAAAAATGCAGTTGAATTTAAAAAATGGAAAATATTTTAAAAAAAAATTAATAATCATGCGGAATTTTTTTTAATTAACTGAACTGTATTTTTTATTATATTATACTATAGGTGTTTATTTTTGCGTTTTATAAAACCTTAAATATGACTCAAATGTATTACAGAGATATAAGTAATTTCAATAAGTATTTAGAAATTTACAAGAACTTGAAATTGCACCAATTTTTCATTGGCGATGGAGATTTTAAAATCTATGAGAACCACTTAAATCAGAAAAAACATGATTAAAACAACTTAACCCATTAATGCCGAGTTTCTTTTACAGCTTTTTAATACCTAGGTACCAGTTGACACCAGTTTTCTCATATTGTAATTTTAACTTATTTGATCTCTCAAAGTCTGAGATTAAGTAATAACAAAATTTCCTTACTAAAATATTGGTTTTCATATTTAAAATTTTCGTATTTCTCTAATGGCAGATTTTCGTACCAACGGGCATTAATGGGTTAAAACACACTTCCAGAAATTATCATCATTGGGAGGCCATGTATGTAATTCTTTCCGTGGCCTTTATATTATTTTATCTATACTCTACAAACAACTCTTAGTATACTGAATATGGTTCAGTTCGAAAATACGTAACTCAAATTTAAAAAACATTTAAACAGTTCACGCTCATTCTCAGTAATGCTTAAAACATTTTTGTGCAGTTCTGCATATGTTCCATAGAATTTATGCACACCACAACGCATGCAAAATTTAGGTTCACTTAATAGCGCACACAGCAACTGAAAACACATTTTGAATAATCATCTTCAATAAACAACACTTCGGATACAGTATTGTATATTCTTTTATGTGTCTCTGCAAATAAACGATAAATGCAATGCACATCATATTATACTACATGTATATTAAGGCTGTTCTCAACTGCCCTGCTCAACAAGCGCAAAAAGTTTTGACACAGTTACAAATTCATTTTTTAACGGAAGGATATAAAACTGGAAAGCCTGACCATGGAAGCGCTTTGGAATTGAACTGTGTTTTCCATTTTTCGATCGATAAATTACCTATTGAGTTATAAGCGATTATGATCATGTGACAAATATGTTTTTCATCCTTTCTTCAGTGGTTATTATTCTTTCGCGCGGTAATTCAGTTCAAAACGCCCACTTTGACACTATTTTCTGAAAAATCTATTGCGTTTGCAAAAAACCGGAAAAAAACAGCTCGATTACATAGTTTCTGAACAACAACATCTGCTAGTTTCATGCATTTCCGAACAAAAACAAATATTTGAGAACAGCCTTAAACCTCAGTAATATATATCATTTCATGATGTTTGAAATAGTGCAATAGAATTGAAATACGCTGCGAACTGTTTTGCACATAAGCAATTATATAACCCAACTCTTTTGTGGGACCCTGAAAATGAATGAAAAATGTATTCTACAGAAAGCAGGTGTTAATGCATCTCCTAAATTCATATTAGTTTCGTTATGTTTGTAAAGGGTATCATCATTAAAATACACGGCATGCGATTTTTCACCATAGACCATTATGTAAACAGAATTATTTTGAGTGACTCTCTAAATGAATAATAAATGGTTTGCATTCTATATTCTAGCGAAAAATGTGTTATTGCTCTTCAAAAATGCATAATGTTTGGAATAATGTAGCGTAATTAAAATGCAGATGAAACGATTTTTTCCCATTGACCCTAATGTAGCCAAATATTTTTTACTATTCCTGTAAGCGAAATATGAATTTTACGTACTTATTTTTAATAGCAATCGTGCTTTAGCCCTCTGACAGAATACCAAAACTGTCAAAATTGTAATGTTGTTTTCCCTATATTTTGTTTTAATGCTAAAAAAAGATGATCCTTTCAACATTATATGCATTAAAAAAAAAACGCAATTACGAATATGAATGTAATCCTTGACAGTATTCATTGGCTAATACATTGGTCAATGTATTAACAAGTTGAAAATCGTACGTCAAACGTGCGATCGTACTGTAACTAGTTATATAAATACAGTCGAATCTCGTTATCCCGACACTCTAATGTCCAGAAAAATATGTCGTCATAAGCGAGGTGTCGCGGTAACCGGAGTTGGAAGAAAATATTTTATAAAAAGCTGAATTTTTAATTAATTTAGGGCAATTTTAAATTCATAACTGATTTGCAGTTTTAAGCAATAAAACATTTTTTTTAAACGAAATAAACACAAAACAAAATTGAAAAGAATAGATTTATGATGATTTGTTTTTTTATTTTTACATTAAATATTGATGAATTAAGGTTTCCTTATCCATAGATGTGTTTCCTACAGTTCTTTTTTTCAATATTATACAATGAATTGTAATTAATATTCGTTGTTTGAGAAATGAATCTTAGATAATTTCTGATCGTTTCAATGCAGTGCAATGCTTCGGTTTTGGTCGGATGAAAAACGCCGTTTAAACCACAAGAAAGCGTCGCCTAACCAGAACAAAAAGAACGCGATTAGACTGATACATCTATATCGAGCTTAAGTGGATCGTTTATAGTGTCTGTGGGTTTATTTTTTCAAATAAAGGATTAAAATAAAATTTCTCATTTATTGGATTATTATGGGTTATTATGGGTATTTTAGACACTTTTGTGAAAAATTTGGCTACGACATTTCTTATCGCTTCATTTCCGTGCTTATAAAATAAAAATGGACAATTTTCCTAAACCGTCGGGATATCCGGAGTTGAAAATTATTCAACGACGTAAAACCCGGACTTTATTTACATTAAAACCATATACAGAAAATCGGGACTTTGTAAAACTGACGTGTTAAGCGGAATGTCGTGAAAACCGGGTGTCGGGAAAACGAGGTCCGACTGTATTCAGATCTTGGTGCAATAGCTGTTGCACTCTTATCCAAAATGTCATCCCCATGACAACCTAGAATCATTACTTATCATGGAATATCACTGAATTAATTACGTATGATAGGATTTAATAGAATGAAGAAAACTTTTATTAATATCTTTTTAAGTTTTGATTCAATTTTCCTAAAATTTGAAGTGACTCGACAAAATTCTCTAACGATATATAGCATATTAAATTTCAAATCATTCGGTTGGATAGTTTTTGCGCTGTTTTAAGCGGAAAGATGGACCGTCAGATGGACGGACCAGATGAGGATTATAGGTGCTACGTATTTATATAATTATAAATGCACCTAAAAATTACAGGGCAATCCCAGTATATTTATTAAAGCTTGAGCTCGGTCAGATGGCTAGATAAATCGGAGTCATAAATATTTTTCAAATATTTCGGAAAGTATTAAACAGAAGAAAAAACCATATAAGTTATCGTATTAATTTAATTTAAGATAATATTCAGGTTACATATAAAATGTAGGAACTGTGCACGTTTTTAATAATTTAAAGTTTGGTACATAAAATAAAACAATAAAAGCATATAAAAATATATAAAATAAGACAAAATAATTAAAAAAACATTGCGCAACATTTTTTACTCCACACTTAAAAATTACCCTTCAGCAGTTTTTAAATCTCTAAGGGTATTTCTAAAACGTCCAGACAGTTAAAGGAAAAAAAAAATAATAAAAGAGAATTTAACTGCTTTTATTATTCAAATTAATGAGAATTCGAAAATACTGAAAGTTTTTAAGTGTGAAAATCAGCTTCGGATTGAGTCAGCAGAAACTGAAATCCTCTGCGATTATCGCAATTAGGTGTCTTTAATTCGAAATTACATTGTTAATATCCGTAAATCACATCAATATTGAATTTCTCAAGACAGCTAAATTTATGATGAGATACTGCCTAGCAATATTTACAAAAAAAGAAGAGGAATTATGATAGGAAATTAATGTATTTAAAAATATATAAAATGAGACAAAACAATTAAAAAAAAAACATTCCTCAACATTTTTTACTTCACACTTAAAAATCGTCCTTCTGCAGTTTTTAAATCTCTAAAGGTCTTTATAAATCTTCCAGACAGTTAAAGGAAAAATATAAGAAAAGAGAATTTAACTTCTTTTATTCTTCAAATTAATGACAATTTGAAAATATTGAAAGGTTTTAAGAGTGAATATCAGCTTCGGATTGAGTCAGCAGAAAGTGAAATCCCCTGCAGTTGTCACAATTGGAATTTGTTAATTCGAAATTACATTGTTAATGTCCATAAATCACATCAATATTGAATTTCTCAAGAAAGCTAAATTTGCGATGAGATATTTCCTCACAATATTTTCAAAAAAGTGGAATAATTAAGATAGACATTAAAACTAGATAAAACTATATAAAATGAAACAAAAGATTATAGAAATATACTGCAACATTTTTTTGTTCACACTTTAAAATCATCCTTCAGCAGTTTTTAAATTTCTAAGGGTCTTTAACTGCTTTTATTCTTTAAATTAATGACAATCTGAAAATGCTGAAATGTTTCAATATGAATAGAAGTTTCGGATTGAGTCAGCAGAAACTTGAAGAATATCCTTCATATATATTCCATGAAATTTCAGGTGATCACAATTTAAATCCAAGGTTGGGAGAGCTTAATTATAGACTTCACGATTCATGTAAAATCACATTAAAATAATAAAATATATTTCACAACTGAAAAATGGCGCTAGTGTTGTTTAGTATAAAATAGCACAAGATGATTAAAAAACTTGAAAATTCTGTATTTACACTTTTAAATATATACAGTATATACAACGAAAACATATGAATAATATTTGTTATTCCTCACTAGGAATTCCAGATAATTTCTTTTATATGTTCAAGAATATTTATTTCTCCCTTTTCGGAAGAACAAGAAATACACAGCCAGCATGCTACTTTCGAGATTCACATTTAAACTGAACTATAAACAAGAGAAATGCTTTTAAAACAATTAATACTTCAGAAACTATTTCTTCTAACAAGAAGTCAAGCATGATTTCATATTCGGAAATAAATTTCCCCCTTTTTTAAATTAAATATCATTTCTTCTAATAGAAGACCACGATAAAAAACCTATACGCAGCATATTTATCTGCTGCGTTCAAGATTCACATTCACAAAACCAACTAAACTAAAAAAGGAACAAGAAAGAAAAAATGTTTTTAAATATAAATTCTCTCGAAGGCCACGTGATCTGGTATCACTGGCGCCTAAGCAGGTCTAGCTGATTGCTCGAGAGATGAAGGGGTTTGCGAAATTTCACAAACTCCCCCCCCCCCCCCCCCCGATGAACAAGGGTTCATCAAAATGGGGATTCAAATAATTAAAGTAGAAATAAAAATTATTCTAAAAAATTATCAGTTACACTATACATAAATACAATACAAAATCAAAATATATACTTACATACTGGGCTTCAATAAAATAATAAACAATTTAAAAAATTAGCCAAGATGTTTCTGCTACTAAAAATAGAAAGAACAATTTAAATCTATACAACTTTTCTAGAATATTCATCACAAAAAAATTAAACTAAAAATTAGAAATATTATCAAACAAGAAACATTTTTTTTTTTTTTTAAGTGAAAAAAATATTTTTTTTTTTTTTAAGTCAATAAACAAAAGAGTTCTTGAGTCTCTAATAATATCAGAGTTTTTTTTTTTCAGTTCTATTAATAAAAAAGTTGAGAGTTTTTTTTCACTTCTAAATTATACACAAGAATCAATAGGTCTTTTAATGATGGAATTATTTGCCTTCAGTTCATAAGACCTCATTTTTTTTTTTTTTTTTTTTTTTTTTTTTTAAATCTCTGTCCACAAATACCTAACTTCCAGAAAGTTCTTGATACATGTTCATGTGCATAAAAATCACATCATATATTTCAAAGTCAGAAATTTTATTCTGGTCCGTGTAGTGAGCAGATTGTAAGTTGAGAAGATACTCATTTTTCAAGCGCTTCCAAAAATGATTCAGAAGAGTCTCGCGCAAACGGAAGCGTTTCACTAAGGATTCCTTGGTTGCAGGTAAACACAAGATATGTTTTAGAGGTGCTCTAACTTGTTCACCAGGGCGTGCGTTAGATTTCTTCCAGATTGCACGTTTGTTTAGGACTGATTTTATGCGCTGTCTAAATTTTGAAATCCAAAACTTTTCACAAGTTTGCACTAATGTTCTGGGCTCTTCTGAATGAAAAACTTTTTCATGTGCATCTTTCACGAATATTTCAGTAAGTTTATGTTTTGCAGGAATCACAAGGGGATGTTTTTCATAACATGAGGAATCATACTTTTGTAACCGTCCTCGTAGCAACAGCAAAACATCATCTGACAACATAGGATTTAACTGTAGAAGATTCGATTCTTTAGGGGTACTTTTGTTACATTTCAAGTATTTTGTAACTTCGGGAAAACTTTCTTTCTGCATTAGCTTAAACCAAAAAATTTCAACATGTAAAATTTTCTCAGCTGATAATTCTGAAAAATCTCTTTTCTCTATCTTTAATTTTATATTAGAAATAAATCTAAATAGCCAAGCAGTTACTCGATACAATTTCTTTAGGGAGCTATATTTTTCAAGATTAAAAATAGGAATTTCATCAGCTTTATTTGTTTGAACAACACAAGAAATGGTTGCTGATTTTCGAGACTTCTCTTTAGAAACATCAGGTAATTGTGTTGCGACAATTTTAACGCTAGACCACTGATCTTCGGGCAAGGAAAGAAATTCAGGAACATACACATTAGGGTTAGCATCAGGAAAAACATGCAATTGGAGATGCTCCTTTTCCATGATCAGGTTGCTAAAATACTGCCAGGGAATTGTCAAGTGAGCGAGATCAGGGATTTCTGAAAGCCAATTTTGCCAATCATTTTCTAGTTCACCAGAAACAAAAGGGGCAATAAATCCGGCTGAATCAAGGAACATAGTTGCAATTTTCAAAACATTGCGTTTAGTAGAAGAATCCTTATTTAATTTTTCTAACAAGGGTCGTAATTCTAGTCCTAATGTATCTTCTGTATTGTTCCAGATCAAACCTAAAATTTTCAAGGAAGTATTTGGGGGTTCGAAAAACGAAACAGGAATATTTTCATCATCTAAAACATTAGAATTCAAGTTAGGGACATGATACAAACATTCGTTTAATGATAGAGAATCACCATATTTGGAAGAAGCATCATAGACTATGCGCATTTTTGTTGTAGTTTTGTCGTCACGGATAACAGGTCTGTGTGGCATGTAATAGGAATTATTAGAATCTTTCTCGGTGCACAGTTCTATCACACTCTCATTAAACTGCTCTAGCAAAATGGAGTTATATTCCTTAATTAAAGAATCGTTTTTCAAGAATTTATTTTCTAAACTAGAAAACCGCTTCTTTGCTACTTCAAGATTATTTCTAAGCAATTCACGAGAATTTTTCCACAATAATTTTGCTTCATAACGTCCATTTACGAATTTTAAATTTTCTTTAAATTCTTTTATTACCTCATGATCGGTAATGTTCTTTTCATTGCTTTCAGCAATGCCAATTGATTCAAGATCCCAAAATGCTTTCAGTTGGGTATTTATATTTTCAACTGAAACACGCAAACAAGCTACTTCTTTTTTATTCGACTCTATCTGCCCTTGCACCGTATGACCGAAAATAGTTTCTGCAACGTATAATTCTTTTGTCAATTTTCCCTCGCTTCGCTTTAATATTTTCCATAAAATGTCAGACCCTAGCAAAATATTTATTTCCCGTTCAAGACCTGTATCAGCAGGCTTAAAGCCTCTTGTTCTCATTATGTCTAGAAGTTCTGGTTCTAGTGTTTTCACAGAAGCTCCAGTTATATTATCAACCACAAGCGCTTCGATATTTATCGAGTTAATAGGTTGCACAACACTGGATAATTCAAGAGAAACTACTTCATAACAAGATTCATAAGGGCGTCTCCGCCCAAAAGGATAAACTAATAAATTTTCTCTTCGCAATGGCTTCAATTTTAATTTTTGTACTAGCGATCTCTTCACGAAGCATTTTTCTTAACCACTATCACATAAAACACGAGCCAACAAGCATTCCTTACCAGCAGACACAGAAACTGTACAAGTCTGCAATAATGTAGATTTATTTTGTTTATATTTTTGTTCCGACATCATAGATACAATTGCACCTTTCATTTCTTTTTCAGGATTTTCTTTTGCTGTTTCTTTAAAACAAAACAAAGAACTATGGGTAGTGCTACCACATTTGGAACAAGGGTTAATTTTTGTTCTACAGTTTACAGATAAATGTGACTTATTTGTGCATTTGTAACAGCGGCCTTCTTTCTTTAATTTATATCGTTTCTGTTCATCAGTGAATTTCGAACAATTTAGTCCTACATGATCAGAAGACTTACAAAATATGCAAAACTGTTTTGTAGATGTATTTAAAGCAGCAGCTGAAGGTATATTTTTCTTTTGCGGAAAATTTTGATATTTACTTGAAGAATTTTCATATTTGGTTTTAGGATTTTGATAAGCCTTGGTTTGGGAATTATTTACTAAATTAGTAGCTTCACGACATCTTAATTCCGTTTTAATAAAATTTATTAAATCGGTGACTTCACAGTCCTTATCGGGGTCACGTTTTCGATGGAAATCTAGTATCAAATTTTCGGATAACAGTCTTAATAATATTGGTAGTAATAAATGGCCGTAGGAGCCTGGTGTCACTCCTAACGTATCATGATTTCTCATACAAGTTTCGATATTATCATACAACTTTCTTAAAGAAATAACATTGTTAGAGGATTTCACTGGTTCAAGATTTAGAATTTTATTCATGTAACAGTTTATGATATTTTCCCGCTTACCATACCTCTCTTCTAACAATTTTAAACAAGTAGAATAATTTTGATCTGTCAGTTCAAAACCAGATACAATATTATATGCAGGACCAGACAACAAGGATTTGAGATATTGGAATTTTTCAATTTTTGATAACGATTCGTTTGAATCTATCGCACTAGTAAATAAATTAAAAAATTCTAAGAACTGGCTTGCATCACCAGAAAATTTTTCTATGTTAAGTTTAGGAAGCTTCACTGCCGAAACTGGTTTACTTCCGATTTTTGAACCGTTACTTGATTCTAGTACAACTTTTGGTTCAGTTTCGATTTTACACTTTTTAAGCCTCATCTTAATTTTAAATTTCAAACTGGATATTTTTTCAGAATATTCTTCTACCGATTTTAGTTCTTTTTCATATTCAGTTTTTTCCTGAATTAGCTCATCTATTTCGGAATCTAATTCCTTTAGTTGAGCTTCCCTTTCATTTACGAGCTCTAATGATTCCATTAATGAGTCGCAATCAGTCTTATCAATATCAACAGATAATAATGTATCACATTTTGTGATTAATTTTGTAACTGCTGCACGAACAGTAGCTCTTTTACTTTTAAGCTTATCAGGCTTATCCATGTTTAAATTTAAATTCAATGTTCAAAATAAATGATCATGAAAAATGTATATTTTCAAGAAATCAACAGTCATGCAGAATAATAAAGGTATTTCTTACCTTTTTTCCGGGTCTTTTCGGCACCAAAACATGAAGAATAATCTTCATATATATTCCATGAAATTTCAGGTGATCACAATTTAAATCCAAGGTTGGGAGAGCTTAATTATAGACTTCACGATTCATGTAAAATCACATTAAAATAATAAAATATATTTCACAACTGAAAATGGCGCTAGTGTTGTTTAGTATAAAATAGCACAAGATGATTAAAAAACTTGAAAATTCTGTATTTACACTTTTAAATATATACAGTATATACAACGAAAACATATGAATAATATTTGTTATTCCTCACTAGGAATTCCAGATAATTTCTTTTATATGCTCGGTCAGATGGCTAGATAAATCGGAGTCATAAATATTTTTCAAATATTTCGGAAAGTATTAAACAGAAGAAAAAACCATATAAGTTATCGTATTAATTTAATTTAAGATAATATTCAGGTTACATATAAAATGTAGGAACTGTGCACGTTTTTAATAATTTAAAGTTTGGTACATAAAATAAAACAATAAAAGCATATAAAAATATATAAAATAAGACAAAATAATTAAAAAAACATTACGCAACATTTTTTACTCCACACTTAAAAATTACCCTTCAGCAGTTTTTAAATCTCTAAGGGTATTTCTAAAACGTCCAGACAGTTAAAGGAAAAAAAATAATAAAAGAGAATTTAACTGCTTTTATTATTCAAATTAATGAGAATTCGAAAATACTGAAAGTTTTTAAGTGTGAAAATCAGCTTCGGATTGAGTCAGCAGAAACTGAAATCCTCTGCGATTATCGCAATTAGGTGTCTTTAATTCGAAATTACATTGTTAATATCCGTAAATCACATCAATATTGAATTTCTCAAGACAGCTAAATTTATGATGAGATACTGCCTAGCAATATTTACAAAAAAAGAAGAGGAATTATGATAGGAAATTAATGTATTTAAAAATATATAAAATGAGACAAAACAATTAAAAAAAAACATTCCGCAACATTTTTTACTTCACACTTAAAAATCGTCCTTCTGCAGTTTTTAAATCTCTAAAGGTCTTTATAAATCTTCCAGACAGTTAAAGGAAAAATATAAGAAAAGAGAATTTAACTTCTTTTATTCTTCAAATTAATGACAATTTGAAAATATTGAAAGGTTTTAAGAGTGAATATCAGCTTCGGATTGAGTCAGCAGAAAGTGAAATCCCCCTGCAGTTGTCACAATTGGAATTTGTTAATTCGAAATTACATTGTTAATGTCCATAAATCACATCAATATTGAATTTCTCAAGAAAGCTAAATTTGCGATGAGATATTTCCTCACAATATTTTCAAAAAAGTGGAATAATTAAGATAGACATTAAAACTAGATAAAACTATATAAAATGAAACAAAAGATTATAGAAATATACTGCAACATTTTTTTGTTCACAATTAAAAATCATCCTTCAGCAGTTTTTAAATTTCTAAGGGTCTTTAACTGCTTTTATTCTTTAAATTAATGACAATCTGAAAATGCTGAAATGTTTCAATATGAATAGAAGTTTCGGATTGAGTCAGCAGAAACTTGAAGAATATCCTTCATATATATTCCATGAAATTTCAGGTGATCACAATTTAAATCCAAGGTTGGGAGAGCTTAATTATAGACTTCACGATTCATGTAAAATCACATTAAAATAATAAAATATATTTCACAACTGAAAAATGGCGCTAGTGTTGTTTAGTATAAAATAGCACAAGATGATTAAAAAACTTGAAAATTCTGTATTTACACTTTTAAATATATACAGTACTAGGGGGCTCGGCCCCCTACGAGCTACGCTCGCCAACCCCCGTCCAGACACCGCAGACTCTAAATGCACGCTAATTTGATCGGCTTTAAAAAGATTTCGAAAGATTGAATTATAATTTAAAAAACAGTGGCGATCTCCCTATAAACGAATTTCTATTCATTTCTCTTTGATTGGGGAATTTTAACGCCAAATCTGCTGCGGTACTACTTGATTATCCTGTCGACCAATTTCGCCAAATTATATAAATCGCCAAACCACTCGCCAAATTATACAAATTGATATAATTTTTATTTTAAATAACGAAAGAACAAATAAATTCGTACAACATTAATAAAAACACAAATAAAACGTCGAAATAAAAATAACTTGATGACGTATACACGTGTAACAACATTTCAAAATAAGCTAATATAAAAGGAATTAAGTAAAGAGAGTCTTTGTCTCCTGGTATTTTTTAACAAAGCGAAAAGAAAGTTCTTTTAAATGAGACATTTTAAATTAATTCTCAAAATATCAAATAAATGTCTAGCGCAATTTCTAAACTTAAACTTTTTTGCAATATTATTTTGTGTTCATTTTATGTAATAACTATAATGTGACGTAAATATGACGTAATTTCTTCTAAGACTTCTAACGCATGTTAATGAATTTATTATTTTACAATATCCTTTCTCTTTTAAAATTCCCGTGTATACTTTTTATGACGTAATTTTTAATAAGTTCTTGCTTTTTATACGTAATTATTTAATTCTAATTTGAAAGTTTTTTTCCTGTTTATAATAGTCACGTGTAAATAAATTTTTAATTTGAAGCAAACATTATTGCTTGCGCTTTTTATATAGTTGGCAACAGTTTAAATTAGTACAATTTTCTGAAATCTGTAAAAAATATCTCTAGAAATGCTGAAAATTTGAATTTAAAATAGAAATAAAACCTGAAAAAATGAGTCAAAATAAAAAAATTAATGCAATCTGCACTCCGGCAAATTCTAACGCATAAAATGATCTAAAAATGATTACACTGCCATGTATAGTTTTTGCTGCTATAAAACTTTTTTAGTGGAACGATTTTGTCCAACTTTAGCATTAAATAACTCTGAAAATAATTCTTCGATTTGAAAACTGTCTGCATCAGCATGTTTATCAAACATTTCTGTATAAAACCACCGATTTTCATATTTTTGTATGCATTATTTTTCTTAATATTAACGAAGAAAGGCCTCCGGTCACAAAAAAATCAAAACCGGCGGCGGCGGTGACAGCGGTAGTTACTTTTTTTTAGAATAGAGAGATATACAACGAAAACATATGAATAATATTTGTTATTCCTCACTAGGAATTCCAGATAATTTCTTTTATATGTTCAAGAATATTTATTTCTCTCTTTTCGGAAGAACAAGAAATACACAGCCAGCATGCTACTTTCGAGATTCACATTTAAACTGAACTATAAACAAGAGAAATGCTTTTAAAACAATTAATACTTCAGAAACTATTTCTTCTAACAAGAAGTCAAGCATGATTTCATATTCGGAAATAAATTTCCCCTTTTTTTAAATTAAATATCATTTCTTCTAATAGAAGATCACGATAAAAAACCTATACGCAGCATATTTATCTGCTGCGTTCAAGATTCACATTCACAAAACCAACTAAACTAAAAAAGGAACAAGAAAGAAAAAATGTTTTTAAATATCAATTCTCTCGAAGGCCACGTGATCTGGTATCACTGGCGCCTAAGCAAGTCTAGCTGATTGCTCGAGAGATGAAGGGGTTTGCGAAATTTCACAAAACTGAAATCCCTTGCGGTTGTCGCAATTCGGATTTGTTAATTCGAAATTACATTCTTAATATCCATAATTCACATCAATATTGAATGTCTGAAGAAAGCTAAATTTATGATGAGATATTTCCTCACAATATTTTTAAAAAAAATTGAATAAGATAGACATTAAAAGCAGATAAAACTATATAAAATGAAACAAAAAAATTATAGAAACATACCGCAACATTTTTTACTTCACACTTAAAAAACATCCTTCAGCAGTTTTTAAATCTCTAAGGGTTTTTATATATCTTCCGGACAGTTAAAGGAAAAATATAAGAAAAGAGAATTTAACTTCTTTTATTCTTCGAATCAATAACAATTTGAAAATACTGAAAGGTTTTAAGTGTGAATAGCAGCTTCGGATTGAGTCAGTAGAAACTAAAATCCTCTGCGGTTATCGCAATTGGGTTTCTTTAATTCGAAATTACATTGTTAATATCTATAAATTACATTAATATTGCATATCTGAAGAAAGCTAAATTTGCGATGAGATATTTCCTCACAATATTTTCAAAAAAGTGGAATAATTAAGATAGACATTAAAACTAGATAAAACTATATAAAATGAAACAAAAGATTATAGAAATATACTGCAACATTTTTTTGTTCACACTTAAAAATCATCCTTCAGCAGTTTTTAAATTTCTAAGGGTCTTTAACTGCTTTTATTCTTTAAATTAATGACAATCTGAAAATGCTGAAATGTTTCAATATGAATAGAAGTTTCGGATTGAGTCAGCATAAACTGAAATCCCTTGCGGTTGTCGCAATTCGGATTTGTTAATTCGAAATTACATTCTTAATATCCATAATTCACATCAATATTGAATGTCTGAAGAAAACTAAATTTATGAGATATTTCCTCACAATATTTAAAAAAAAAAAAAAAAAAAAGATTAAATAAGATAGACATTAAAAGCAGATAAAACTATATAAAATGAAACAAAAAAATTATAGAAACATACCGCAACATTTTTTATTTCACACTTAAAAATCATCCTTCAACAGTTTTTAAATCTCTAAGGGTTTTTATGTATCTTCCAGACAGTTAAAGGAAAAAGATAAGAAAAGAGAATTTAACTTCTTTTATTCTTCAAATTATTGACAATTTGAAAATACTGAAAGGTTTTAAGTGTGTGAATAGCAGATTCGGATTGAGTCAGCAGAAACTAAAATCCCCTGCGGTTGTTTCAATTGGGATTTGTTAATTCGAAATTACATTGTTAATATCCATAAATCACATCAATATTGAATAGCTGAAGAAAGCTAAATTTATGATGAGATATTTTCTGGCAAAATTTACAAAAAAAAAAAAAAAAAAAAAAAAAAAAGAAAAAGAAAGATAGAGAGGGAGAAAATAATTATGAACCAGTTTATCGTAAATATAGAATGTAAGAGATTATCGTGTTTATTAAAATATTGAACAAACTAGTAAAATACATTAAAAACAAAAACAAACTTTATTAACAAAACAAAATTAAGAAGCGCTCTTGGTCTTTCGAAAGAATTTTGTCTTTCTTTTTCAGACGCAAAAAAGAAAAAAAAATGGCTATCTAATGATTTATAGGCCTTCATTTGTTTGTAACATCAATATAGATACTTAAAATTAAATATTCTTTATGTTTTATAAGAAATCATTCATTTACAGTTTTTCAAAATAGCACGTATTTTAATTACATTTTTTTTCAGTTGTTATGGAAAAATGGCAACAAAAAGATATAACTACAATTTTCCAACTATTTTCCCTTTACTTTCGAGTACTTCAGTTACCAACATTAAGCAAATGGCACTAAAAATTACAAAAAAAAAAAAAAAACTCAAAAATAATTAGAGACGCAGTTTTCAAACAAATTGCATTTAAAAGTACTTTTTTCCCAATACGGTGGTATAAAAATTTAAAATGTGCAATGCTTAGAAGTCAAAAAAATTGCAGTAGAGTATTTAACTGTACAATGATATAGCTGCTTTGTTTTACGGCTGGCTTATATAACGTAACACTGCTTTTTAGAGGTGACACTTTAATTTTTGACAGAAAGAAATATCATATCGGGGGGCTAATAAATCATACACATCAATCATTTTTTTGTGTTGAAACTTTTTCATTGATTGCATTTTGAAATTTGCAATTTGATTTGCGCCCAGTGCATTAGCGTAAAATTTCTCTTATTATAACTTTAAGCTTTACTATCTCGTGCGCGAGGCAGTTTCATCAAAGAAGAATTAACACAAAACTTCATGAGAATTCAGTGTAAATAAATAAAATTCAAGTGTTATTGAATAAAATCACCTCTGCTTAGGACCATTACAAGTATTACCGAGATAAAGGCATGTTTCCTAATTCTACAGAAAAGTCCTGCTTTATTAAATAAAAGTGCCTTCCGGTTGCCACTGTTAAATTAATTAAATGGCATTAATTAATTAAGAGCGCTCTAAAAGTTTCTAAGAAATTTTCATATCTCAAATTAATAAAGTTATTAATATTCAGTTTCGACTAAACGAGAATTAATTGAAGGAAAACAGCTTATTTTCTTTTTGCTGATGAAGCAGGAAAAAACTGATTCTTTCAATAAAGATTTCTTTCATAAAAAATGTCTGTATTATTTGTCAGCTTTTACTATGTACAATTTTAATACAAGATACCTGAAAAGAAAAAAAAAAGTCGATGTGCCAATACCAAAACATTCTTCTATCTCATACATGTTAATATTTCAAAAAGTCGTTACATTTGTTCTGTCTCATATATGTTAATATTTCTAAAAGTTTTACACTTGTTCTATCTTATTCACGTTAATATTTCAAAAAGTTGTTACACTTGTTCTATCTCATAGATGTTAATATTTCAAAAAGTTTTTACACTTGTTCTATCTCATACATGTTAATATTTCAAAAAGTTGTTACACTTGTTCTATCCTCATACATTTTAATATTTCAAAAAGTTATTACACTTGTTAACTCTTCAATGATATTCCTTCAGCAGCACGCCAACTTTGATTTTCATCTTAAATTTATGTTCATTTTATTAATCAGAGTGGAAACGAATTAATCTCGACCATAATCTATGGCTAGCAAAATTTACGGTACGTACGATGCTCAAGGTCCTTGTGAGGCTAGCCCAAAGTTTCTCATGATGCAACTGAGAATCAGAATTTTAAAGTTCTAATAATTAGTTGAATTATTAATTATAAATAGCAACTTATTAACATTAAGGCCAATGTCAGACGGGCTCAACGGGCTCAGTGCATTAGCATAAGATTTCTCTTATTATAACTTTAAGCTTTACTATCTCATGCGCGAGGCATTTTCATCAAAGGAGAAATAACACAAAACTTCAACAAAATTCAGTGTAATTAAATAAAATGCATGCGTTATTGAATAAAATCACTTCTGCTTACGACCATTAAGAAAGTTGGGTTTTCTGCTTTTTCAGTTTTTTTTTAAACCGATTTAGCAGAAAAAACTGCTTAGGACCATTACAAATATCACAGAGATAAAGGCATGTTTCCTAATTCTACAGAAAAGTCCTGCTTTATTAAATAAAAATGTCTTCCGGTGTCCACTGTTTAATTAATTAAATGACATTAATTAATTAAGAGCACTCCAAAAGTTTCTAAGAAATTTTCATATCTCAAATTAATAAAGTTATTAATATTCAGTTTCGACTAAACGAGAATTAATTGAAGGAAAATAGCTTCTTTTCTTTTTGCTGATGAAGCAGGAAAAAACTGATTCTTTCAATAAAGATTTCTTTCATAAAAAATGTCTGTATTATTTGTCAGCTTTTACAATATAAAATTTTAATACAAGATATCAATCAAAAGAAGAAAAAACCTAGAAAGCTTTTTTATTAGCTTAAAAAAACCTAGTCGGATATGTCAATCCCCGATCTTTCTTCTATCTCAGACACGTTAATACTCCAAAAAGTTGTTACGCTTATTAATACTTCAAAGATATTACTTCAGCACCACACAACTTCGATTTTCATCTTAAATTTCTGTTACATTTCATTAATAAGAGTGAAAACGAATTAATATCCATCATAATATTTAACCCATTTGTGCCTGAATTTTGGTTTTCTCAAATGTTTTGGTAAAATCACTTTAAAATATTGCAAAAGGAACTGGAAAAATACTAAAAAAAATTTACACTTAAATTTTTTTGTATTTATTTAATAAAATGTAAAAAAAAAACTACATATGAGTATTTCTAGTAGAATAATATGCATAATTATATGTTTTGCCTATATTTATATTTAAAAAGTTTTTAAATTGTATATTATGTACGATAATTAGTATTTTTATGAACTACAAAAAATATATTTATTTCTTTACAGAGACTAATAACGTTATAACTATTATTAATAATAAAATAAGAATAATCGTATTGCTGACTTAAAAACAATTTATTTCATAAACATCTTCAAAAGGAGATTACATAAATAACTGTCTTCTAAATGTCCAACAAAAATATGTGTCCATTTGTGCATAGAACTCTATATTTTGGACTTTACAAAAATGCATAAAAAAAGACTTGAAAATTAATTTCGCAATTTAAAAAAATACATATTAAAAAAAAGTCTACAAGCTAAGATTATAATTTGCGATTTTGGATCCTTCATAGAGAAAACACAAATAAACTTACTTTTTACATTTCGCCATCTTGAAAAATCAAAAATTTATAAACACCGAAAAAGCCTTCCTTTAAACAAATAAATATCCACCTTATGCTGTCATCTCTCGGTAATAGATAAAGACATTTATAAATAATTATTTTATACAATTTTCATGTTATAAAGGAGAAGAAAAATATACTTATCCATGAAAATTTGAAACGTCCCAAAAATGGGACGCTAGGCACAAATGGGTTAATAAAATCCCTGCCGGCTCGGCCTAGAGGCACAGGTAGATTTCGAAATAAAGTACTAATTTCACCAAGATTAGAGATAAACCCAGTTTAATAATTTTATCTGTCCGCTTTTCACGAGTCTTTAATTTCATTTTTCTATAAGAGTTCGTTTTATCAGAATCATGATAATACGATAATTTTTTCTTCATCCCCTGTTTCTTTCATTCCTTCAGAATATTTCTAACTATATCATCTATTAGTAGGGTTCATCTTATCAAAAACATGTTACTATAAAAGTTATAGATAATATTAAGAAGATTTATATCATAAATTTAAATTGTGTGGTGATTGTTTCATTAAATAAACCACACACTCTACTTTAAATTCTGACGTTCTATTTATTGAGACACATGCTCATTTAATAATCTAACCCTATATACAGCATCTCTCAGGACTGTCAAACATTTTCATCACGTAAATAATACTTTTTATAGCCTTAGTAGCCGATTAACGAAGATGGGAATTTTTTTTCTACAACGCTTTCCTTCTTTTTTTCTGCAAGGGTTGGCTCTATCAAAAAGTTGCCAATATAAAAGTTGTAGGTAATAGTAAGAAGATTCATAATAAATTTAAGTGGATTTGATATCTTGAGAATGCAGGAAGTTATGAATTTTTTTTTTTCAACCATAATTTTTTTTTTTTTTTTTGCTGTGAGAGTTACAAAACGTACGATACAGCGTAGTTAGAGTAGTGAGAGTTACAACGTAGCTGATACCAAATCGACGGCTTAGATGGATGCGAAATGTCCATCGCTGCACGAACAGCAGATGTGCAACAGCAAAATTACGAAAAATCGAAAAAAATCGTACAAAAATCATTATTATAGTGCCATTTTCAACCCGGCCCTACTAGCCATAGCCGAAAACATAGATATGAAATTTGGTTCAATTCTATGTATAACTTCATACACTTATCGATGAAACAATAATAAAAATGGCACAGAAATCGCTAACACAGCGCCACCTTTCTATAGAATATTCCAAAATTCAAGTTGGACCTGCTAACCATCGCCGAAATCATATATATGAAATTTGGTTCAATTCTATACATAACTTTATACACTTTTTGATGACACAATAAAGACAGACATATACACAGATACACGAGAATAGACAGACATTTTGTAAAAACATGTTTTTCGGGATTTCTGAGCCCTAAAATGTGTAAATCTATCGAGAACTCGAAGTCGGAAGAATTTCGCTTACTATATTTTCTTCTATTTTAGATAGAAGAAAGTAAAAAAATCGCTAGAAATTTAAATTAAAAAAGATATGACATAATGCATGCATTCAGGCAAGAACATTAATTAAACATGTTTGAAGTGTGTGTTAGGGGTATTTAAGCCTGCAAGTGTGATTTTATTTTTAAGGTATCTGACTACGTTAAAAATGCAATTTTCGACCAAAATTGTCAAAAATATTTTATTTTATTTATTAAAGACCAACTTTTTACCTTTCCAAAACTGTATTTGTTTTTATTGTACGATAAATAGATCCCGAGTTATAGCGGTTTTAAAACTACTCAACAGCTGTCCCTCAAACCGGAAGTGCTGTTTAAAGGGCTTTAAAATTTAAAATTTTTAAATTTTTAAATTGCTTTTAAAGGATCGTATGTTTGAAGCAATTTCGCGATTTTGGATGCATTTGTTTAATAATAAGAAATGTAAATAATATGCTCCATGAAAATTAGATGTATATTACTGTAAATTCTTGTAGTAAAACATAAATCTAAACTTTAAATGCATTTTTTGGAAAATGTAATTTTCGGTGATAAATTCCATACGCAAAACATGATTTCTCAAAAAGTTATTGGATTATCACTATGAAATTTAAAATATATGTTATTTACACTATTGTGAAGGCAATGAACTAAAGATTTAAATTTAGAATAAATATTTTTTTTGTTTTATGGATGTGTTTGTGGAATGACATCGATGAATTTTATGAAAATTAACATGTAAACAGGTGCGATATGCTATAAGTTTTGAAATACTTAAAGAATCTCTTAGATTTTAGTTCATTGCCTTCACCAATATTATAAATATGAAGTGCAAAAAGAAAATTAAGATATATACAGTAGAATTTCCTTTAGAACGTTTTGCGTTTCGGGACAAATTTCGCTAAATTTTACTATAAATTCCTCCATTTACCAAAATTTTATCAATGAATGAAATATTTTTTACTTTTTTTTTCACATTTTCTAGTCCTAATCTTAGTAAAAATAAGTTTAAAAAATAATTAAATAGCTTTTTTGGAAAAAATTGCTCTGTACGTAGGCAGGCACCTTAAATGAGCCACTTTTATTGTACTCTTTTTTAGGTACGTTCGTAGTTATATAAATGCGTAGCACTTATAGTCGTCGACTGGTCCATTCGTCTGTCTGTCCGCATATAACAGCGCAAAAACTACCCAATCAAGTGGTTTGAAATATAATACATATAATCGTTGCAGAATTTTGCCGAGTCCTTTCAAATTTTATGAAAATCGAATCAAAACTTAAGAAAATATATTAATAAAAGTTTTCTTCATTCTATTAAATCCTATCCTATGTCATTAATTAAAGTTGTCTCATGATAGGTAATGATTCTAGGTTGCCATGGTGATTACGTCCTGTTTCATATCGACTCCTATTATTTTCACATTGCTCAATTTAATGTATAGAATCGTAAAAAAGGTTGTATTCGTGCTTTTTTGTATAAGAGTGCAACAGCTATTGCACCCAGATCTCAATATTTATAAAACTACACTATAAAAAAACTGATTAAAAAACGGATATTCTACTTGCAATCGAGACGCCAGTGCTATTTCCTTATTTTAACGGAAATTTTCCCCCATAAATTCGAGAAAAACGGAAAATTTTCTGTAATTTATGGGGAAAATTTTCCGTAAAAATACGGATTTCTGGAATTTATGGGGGGGGGGGGGGAGAATCTCCGTTAAAGTATGGAAATAGTACTGGCGTCTCAATTGCCAATAGAATCGCCGTTTTTTAGTCCTTTTTTTTAAAAACAGTTTAGTTACAGTACGAACGCACCTCATTTGCCACATTTGACGTACAATTTCCGACTTGTTCTAACTTAACGTGTTTTTTGTTTATCAAAATGGTTTGTAATCGATTTTTCCCTCACTTCCTGATACGCTAGAATTATAAGAATTGTGTGCACAGATGTGCTTCCGATGACAATGCAATATGTTAGCATATTTAGAACTTAATTATAAATTAATAAATTCCTTTTAAGACATATTTCCGCCAGCCGGAAGCAAGTAATAAATCGCCAAATGATTTTTATGGTTCCACTATGTATGTATGAGTTCCAAAAAGAAAGGAGTTAATTATACAGCGAAGCACTCTCTCCAAATATGCCAAATGGCCCTGAAACTGCAACAACAAAATATTTTAAACAGTAAAAATATGGAAATGTAAATAAACAAGAAAGAAAAATCACTCGTCAAGCATAGATTACGAAACACTTTCCAACACATTCAGAATAACGTAGCAAAACTGCACCGTTTAATAAGTTAAATTATGTCTAATTCAACCATATAAAAACGCATAAAACATTTCAAAACCACTTTTGATTTCAGCTGTTAACATCTACAATCGGAATATTATCCGAATTCTTTGAGCAGCCCTGTATATGTTGTATAGATTTGTATCTATTAACTACATGCACGCAAAAATTTAGCTCAGTTGAAAATACATACCTTAGTTGAAAATTCCCCTTCAGCAATTTCGCTAATAAGGAAAATGGTACGTGCATTCTTTTGTGCAGCTCTGTATACGAACTATAAAATTTATATACAACGAGTAACATGGAAAAAAAAAAGTTACATTTAAAAGCACATACCGAAATTGAAAACGCACTTCCAGCAATTCTTGCTCAAAGACAGTACTATAACCGATTTCCTTTGTGTATCCCTGTAAATGAACGATAAATGCTATGAATGCCCTCTTCTATCGTAATCATCTAGCAGTGAAATTCAGTGATTTATATCAGTTTCAATGTATTTGAAATAGCGTAATCTCATTAAAATACTCTGGAAACGATTATTCCCAATATAGCATAATGTACTGGAATAATTCTTTTGAGTGTCCCTGTAAATGAACTATTAATTCTACACACTTCTTATACAATACCGAACATACCATGGTAAGAATCAATAACATATTTCAATTGCGTGAAAATTCGAGCATGTTTACGCGAGTTAGAGTGTGGAAAGATAGACGGAGAGTCAAACCGAATTCATAAACAGATTTCAACTTTGTTGGAAAGCGTTAAAAGTAATCCGTGTAATAATTATTTTTTAAATGTACTCTTTTATTATTTAGTAATTTAATATTATTGAAATTATGATTATACATTGAGAAAACAATTCAGAAATGCCGAATAAATCGTTTAAATTATGCTTTTTTCCTAATCAGGGTACAGTGGCCTCATCTGTCTGATTTTTACTATCTTCTATCTTTACATATTGGATTCGTGAAAAATTTCTACGTCCGGTTTTCGATGGATTTGTACATTTTAGAAGGTCCTGACCACGATTTGATAGTTTTTAGAAAATGTCTGCCTGTCAATCTGTCTGTCACTCTGTCACCCTGTGAGTCTGTATCTCTCTATTCTAAAAAAAAGTAACTACCGCTGTCACCGCCGCCGCCGCCGCCGGTTTTGAATTTTTTGTGACCGGGGGTCTTTCTTCGTTAATATTAAGAAAAATAATGCATACAAAAATATGAAAATCGGTACTATTATACAGAAATGTTTGATAAACACGCTGATGCAGACAGTTTTCAAATCGCAGAATTATTTTAAGAGATATTTAATGCTAAAGTTGGACAAAATCGTTCCACTAAAAAAATTTTATAGGAGCAAAAACTGTTCACGGGAATTTAATCATTTTTAGATCATTTTATACGTTTGAAGTTCCCGGTGTGCAGATTGTATTTCGTTTTTTAATTTGACTCATTTTTTGAAGTTTTATTTCTATTTTAAATTCAAATTTTCAGCATTTCTAGAGATATTTTTTACAGATTTTAGAAAGTGATATTAATTTAAACTGTTGCCAACTGTATAATCAGCGGAAACAATAATGTTTGCTTCAGAAAATAAAAAAATATTTATACGTGTAAATAAATTAAAAATTTATTTACACGTGACTATTGTAAACAGATAAAAACATTTGGAATTAGAATTAAATAATTATGTACAAAAAGCAGGAACTTATTACAAATTACGTCATAAAAACTATAATTACACGTGAATTTTAAGAGAGAAAGGAATTTGTAAAATAATAAATTTATTAACATGCGTTAGAAGTCTTAAATAGGAGAAATTACGTCATATTTACGTCACATTACAGTTATCTCTCTATTCTAAAAAAAAGTAACTACCGATGTCACCGCCGCCGCCGCCGGTTTTGAATTTTTTTGTGACCGGAGGTTTTCTTCGTTAATATTAAGAAAAATAATGCATACAAAAATATGAAAATCGGTAGTATTATAAAGAAATGTTTGATAAACACGCTGATGTAGACAGTTTTCAAATCGAAGAATTATTTTAAGAGATATTTAATGCTAAAGTTGGACAAAATCGTTCCACTAAAAAAGTTTTATAGTAGCAAAAACTATACATCGGAATTTTATAATTTTTAGTTCATTTTATGCGTTATAATTTCCCGGTGTGCAGAATTGATTTATTTTTTCAATTTGACTCATTTTTCGAGGTTTTATTTCTATTTTAAATTCAAATTTTCAGCATTTCGAGACATATTTTTTACTTATTTTAGAAAATTGTACTAATTTAACCTGTTGCCAACTGTATAAACAACGGAAACAATAATGTTTGCTTCAAATTAAAAATTTATTTACACGTGACTATTATAAATAGTAAAGATACTTTCAAATTAAAATTAATTGCGTATAAAAAGCAGGAACTTATTGAAAATTACGTCATAAAAAGCATACACGTGAATTTTAAAAGAGAAAGAATAGCTTGGTCAAAATTACGTCAGATTAAAAACGATTAATTTAAAATGTCTCATTTAAAAGAACTTTCTTTTCGCTTTGTTAAAAAACACCAGGAGACAAAGACTCTGTTTACTTAATTCCTTTTATATTAGCTTATTTTGAAATGTTGTTACACATGTCTACGTCATCAAGTTATTTTTATTTCGACGTTTTATTTGTATTTTTATTAATGTTGTACTAATTTATTTGTTCTTTCGTTATTTAAAATAAAAATTATGTCAATTTGTATAATTTGGCGAGTGGTTTGGCGATTTATATAATTTGGCGAAATTGGTCGACGGGATAATCAAGTAGTACCGCAGCGGATTTGGCGTTAAAATTCCCCAATCAAAGAGAAATGAATAGAAAACCGTTTATAGGGAGATCGCCACTGCTTTTTAAATTATAATTCAATCTTTCGAAATCTTTTTAAAGCCGATCAAATTAGCATGCATTTAGAGTCTGCGGAATCTGGACGGGGGTTGGCGAGCGTAGCTCGTAGGGGGCCGAGCCCCCTAGTATCACAAAAGTTTTGTGTGCGCTCTATCTCATGAACTAATGCACGGAATTTCACAAAACTTTAGATTTAGTTAGACCACGATATAAACTGGAGCTGATTACTTTTTGGTGTAAACCGCCCAACAGGTGACACTGCTATGCTTCATTTTGTACGATTTTCGTAATCGCTCTATCTCTAGAACTACTGCACGGATTTTCATAAAACTTCAGATTCAGTTAGCCCTTGATATAATTTGATGCTGATTAATTTTTGGTGAAAATAGCCCCCCAGGTTGCGCTGCTATGCTGAATTATTCATGATTATCGCAATAGTTCTTTCTCAAGAACTAATGTACGAATTTTCATCAAACTTCAGATTCAGTTGATCCCTGATATTCATTAGTGCTGTTTCGTTTTTTGGTATAAATCGTACAACAGCTGGCGCTAGTATGCTGCATTTGTCACGTTTTCCGCAATATCAAATCTCAAAAATTAATGCATGAATTTTCTTCAAACTTGTCAGTTTCAGATTCAGTTAGTCCCTGATATAAATTCGTCCTAATTATTCTAGGAGTAAATCGCTTAACAAGTGGCTTAAACCGTCTCAAGTGAGCGGAGTCATAAAGGCTGGTTGGAAATAGTAATCTTTAGAGATTTCATTAAGCTGTTAATTCCTGACACGAGGTCAATGTGATAGTATCACTTTTAATAAATTTCAAATATTTTTGCATTCAATATTGCTATTTTTCAAATAAATATGATTTTTATTATTGTTAGCTGACATTAAAAACTATATAAATATAAGGTAAGGTGCCCTATTTTCGTCCCCCCCCTCAGTCACTTTTAAGCCCTAAATGTTGTAATTTTCAATGAAAACCTACCAAATTTGGATTTTACATAAACTAACTACCCACGCACATAAAAACATAGGCAAATATCGTAGAAAAATTTTAACAATGCGAAAAATTGCTTTTTCAAAAGTATCTATATATAGCAAAAGAAAAAAAGTCCCAATTTCATCCCCCCTCAAAAAATTCAATACGCCGAGGATTAACTTATAACTAAATCAAAACTTATTTCAAAATGAGTAAGTAATTCAATTTACATTAAATTAAGGTACAAAGAAATGTACTAATTATGAGTGGAAAAATAACATAACGAAACATTAGCCATTCAAGCATGAGGAAAAAATTGAAAAAATGGTCATGAAAAAGCATTCCTAATTTCGTCCCCAGGACGAAAATAAGAACTGCAAGGGAGACGAAATTGGGACCACGCTACTTCCCAATATGGAAGAGCTTCAGTTCCCGTAAGACGAACTGAGCGTCCTAAAACTCGCTATTGCTACTGTCAGCATCTTACCTACGTAAGATACATGCAATAAATAAGAAATAAGTACTTACAGTACAGTAAGTAACATTCTACAAACGGCGTAATAAGAACTCAGGTCTAAAAATAGGAATTCCGGCGTCTTTAATATATGCATGCGTCTTGGCGAACGAAACTTTCACTACTGACCCCTTTTGCCTTCCGTTCCCTGTGCCATGCGTGAAAAGTGGCGCCGGTTTCGCAGAACCGTAGAAGTAAAGGGGGACGAAATATGAGCATTTTACCCTATATTAAATGTACAAAATCTGTTGGGGTTATCAGTTTTAAAGAAATGGTTTACACTTACATTCTACTACCCGGGAAGCCCGGGTTTATATTCTTGTAATAATAACAAGAAAAACATGTAAATATTTTGTTATAAAAATTATTTAAAATGGATTTTGAATTAAAAAAATATTAACAAGAAAATCTTCAAACGACACCGTCACTAGTGTGCATAATATTGAACCAAGTCATTTACCTTTGACCAAGTGGATTGTTGCATAATCGAGCCTTAAATCCCTCAACAATTATTGTAATAACCTTGTTTTTCGAAAGAAAAATTGCAACGTTGAATGTTAAAATATATCGGAATTTTTTTTTGTGTAAAAGTACATGTATGTGTCAAATTCATTCAGTTCTATAAAAAGTAAAAATATGATACGAAAATAGTTTCAAAACTAATTACAGAGAATAAATTTTTTTAAAAAGTTAATTTTAAGCTGCGTAAATCATTTAAATAACTTAAATCTGAAAAAAAAAGAAACGAATTTTTTCTTATTCGCATTCTTTTGCTACATAGTATTACACTTTCGCAAGAGACTCGAAAACTTAAAAAAAAAATCAATTGGAAAAATTTACAAATTAAATTTATTTTGATACACCTTGTTATCCTACACTTTGGAAACTGAAATTATATATATTTTTAATTCTTCCAAAAAAACTTTAAAAAATATATATTTTTTTCTTTTTACACCCTATTGAAAAGCTTTCTCCTGCGGTTTTCTCGTGTAAGCACGTTCTTGGATATTTTCCAAAACTTTTTCTTTTAGGGTTTAGCCATTTTCTTTTTTTCTTCTTTGTGTCTGTCAAAACCACGTGCATAAGAATATCGTTACTGTCGAATGGCAGTAAAAGAAAGGGTTACCACACGCTGGGAATTCTTTTGTGAAACACAACGATCGACGTGAAGTAAATATGCATCACGTGGATTGATTTGTTATGAAAAAGCCTCATAATCATGTCAGCAACATCTGTTAAATGTAATAGGAACATTTTATTTAACATTGTATTTAAGAACAGCATTTGTTCATGCTTTAACTCTTTCAGGTCCGAAATTTCCTTTTTGTGAAGAAATTTTTTTAGGTTTGGTGTTTTGAAAATGGCCGTTTCTCCAAAGAAACAATTTAAGCTTTATTGAAAATTCATGAATAAGTTTAATTTTTGAATTCCAAACAGAATGCAAAAATAATTCATAACTCAACTGTTGTGTATATATATGTGAGGATTTAATGGACAAGGGCGAAGCTACAGATATTTTTCCGGGAAGGGGGGGAGGGGAATTCAAACATTTCCCAACTTGAAACAAATTGCTCTATTTTCCAACTGATACGATATACGAAATGTGTGTATAATGATAATGATACTTATACGTAAAAAAAAAAAAAATCATTTCCAAAGAAAAATACTGAAGCTATAAACATAAAAATTGTAATTATTGATTCATTTAATGAAAGTTTAAATACATCTCTTTCATTTAAATAATTAAAATCAAAACTTAATTTCTGTTTTCCTATCTGGAATCATTCAGTGTGAAAATAAGGATCAAAGGTTAAGATATCCAGCTGCTAAATGAATAGTTGAATAAGCTATTTCAATCAGTACAATAAGTGTAAAATTTAAAACTAGAAAAATTGCAAGAGAAACCTATATAAATGTATAAAATAAAGTAGAGCAAAATGTAGCGTAGTGAAACTAATGCTAGTGAACTTACATTTTGCCCTTTCTTTCACTTCACTCTCTTCAGGTCTTCAAAGAAGACCGTCTAATGATAACATCGTCCCCTTTAACCCTTTATCTACTGACGGTACTTATAAGTACCATTAAAATAAATCGTTTATAAAATTCCTTTAATAAATCGATTAGTTGTAATACTGTTTAGAATGAGTTATAGATACATTACTTTATCTAGTTCCAAAAGCATTATTGGTTACACAAAGAAAAAATATTTTTAAAAGGATGATTTGCTTTGCCTTTGCATCTTTTCTGCTTTCTTGGCGTTGGGGAGGAGAGGGGGTGTGAAAATTTTTCAATTCGGAAATATTACTATATTTCTATTGTTGTATTACTATATTCCTAATTCTATAAAATACTAAGAAAAATATTTATAATAAAAGATTTGAGTGGGGTTATAAATATTGCACGAAATTCCTATAAATTCAAATTCAATTAATCCTTCTAAATCCTTCAATCTTTCAAAAAATCCTTCTAAAATTTATTAAATGATTATGTAAATCTTCTGATGTAGTTTAAACAATCCACGAAAAATTCTTTAGAAGATAAAATTTTCATGAATTCATAATTCAGTAGATAAAGGGTTAATAAAATCTCTTATTTCCCTTTCACATTTTAAAAGCATTAGGCTGTGAAGCCTGTCATAGCTCATGGTAATTCGTAATACATTTTTTATCATTCTTATTGACTAAAGGTTCTTTTATTAGATGCAATACCATTAGCTGTTGTGAATGTTAACCCTCTGACTGACTAATTTTTTTTTATGTAATGGACGAATATGTCCTCTATTATTACATATTTTAAATCATCATGTATTTGAAATATGTAGTATATTTATCATTCGCATTCTTAATCTTCGACTATAGAATTTTTAAAGCAAAATTGCTTATAAATTATATATTATATAATTTTTTCTACAAATGTCTTGCCCTTGGAAATCGCGGGATAATCAGTCAGATGTTTAAGATACATAGCTTGAAGGCTTGACCCAAATAGTCTGAATTTCTTGGAATGAGTGAAAAGTGATTTAACATTATGGTTTCAACATAAATCAAATATTATTTATATTAGGTTCTTGAAGTCATGTACGTCAAGTTTCTGAGATCCAGCAGGAAAAATATTAATACCTTTATGGAACTTCAAACTATTTGCAATATTCCACATAAAAAAAAGCCCTCAAAGTGACACAAATTCATTAGATAGGAAAACCCATGTGTTTCCTAAAAAGACTCGAAATTTCGTATAAGTTCCCACTTAAGATAAGAAGGAACAGGTCAATCATAATTCATCTTAGAATATGGGACTTTGGAGACAGAGAGAAAAAAGCATGGACCACATGGGGTCCCTTTCATGCACCGACATAGTGAAACTAAAAGGTGCTTTCCCACGCTCAGTCGACCAGCGGAGTAACTAGCGCAAAAAAGTTGGTTGGATCTAGACGAGCCTATCGCAGAACAACGAGCAGATGATTTTGACAGGAAAACATCGCTAATGGCTAAAAAACTCTCTATTGTTTTTCGGAGAGAAATGAGAGGATATAGGAGATCCTTGAAGAGAAAAAGTTAGTTAGCTTCTGGACTCAAGAGAGTGAAGGTTCATAGGTCTTTACCTCAGGGCCGGCGCCAGGCATGAGGCAGGCTAGGCGGCCGCCTCAGGGCGCACGCATAAAGGGCGGCATTTGCCTGGCATATATTGAACATATAATCCTTTACCATTATATTTGCTAAAAAAAATAATAATAATTTTTTTTCTTATTTTTGAATAAAAATACAGAGTACATTTCATATAATTACAGCCAAGTAATAATCGAAGAGTTCACAATCTTTATTATGGAACATGAATTAAATCTAAACTAAGACATAATATATTGTAGCTAAAACAATTTCATGCTTTTTTTTTTTTTTTCTTTTCAAAGAAAAGCCTTATACTGAAATCAGCTCAGCAGAATTCACAAAGGGTAGACGGCGCCAGAGAATACAAATCAAAACAAATTCATGCAGCGTCATATATTTAGTATTTCATTATTTTACTTGTGAGTCAGTCAGTCATTCGATGGTGTAATTCTTTTCATTAATTGACTATAAAAAATCAGATCTTGAGTAGTATGGTTAAAGAGTAGTACAAGTGGTAATAATATTTCATACTTCAGGTAAATATTACGTTAATGTATATATTTTTTTAAATTTAAGATCATGATTGCAGATAATTTTGAAAAAAGTATTCTTTAACCTCTTCGGTCCCTGGACCTCTGTTCTTTTCCTTATAAAAACTAAAAGGTCTGATTTTTTTACGTTTTCACATTACTTCTTAATAGCTTAATGTGTTTTGCGTTCAAAGCAAACGAATAAATGGCAGCCTCTAAGCTGTTTCCCACATAAAATAAATCTTATTTTCCTCTGAGTTTGCAAAATGCTTAAAAATGCCCAAAAGACAGTATGATCAAGAAAGTGAAAAATTTTCATAAGTATTTAACTTAAATCTTTTTCAATAAAAAATTTTGAGGATTTGTAGATTATTTACTTGTGTAAAGCTCTTAAATTTGTGATTGCATTAATTTAGGTTAATGGTTATTAAATTGGTGTTTTAAGAGGGTTTGTAGTTTTAGGTACATATTTCTGAACCTAAATTACTAAGCGCCTAAAGGATCCATTTCAGAAAAGATATTTTTTATGTCATTTACGATGTCATTTTGTTTGGAAAAAACCAATGAATAGGCATTTGTATAATTATTTTAGCTTCGGAACGGAAGAGGTTAAAGCATATTTCATTAAAACCTTGTTATTAGTGTTGCCAGGTGTCCCACGTAAATCAGCCCCGATTTACGCGGGACACCTGGCAACGCTACTTGTTATACCGTCACTTGCTTTAAAAATCATCCCGCATATATCATTAATTTCTCAATGTCCTGGATCTTTATCCAAATAAGGGAATAATTATAAAATATCTTAATAAACACAAACAGCCATAAAAAAAATGAGACCTTGTTAAAACGCCTCTTTCGATTTACAATTTTCCCTTCTTTCTATAATTTATAGCTTAAATTTAAAGCTGTTCTCAAATCCAAGCTGGCTACTTTTAGACATACTTTTAATATTATTTTTGTGCGCAAACGTATCAAATTAGCAGGTGTTCATTTTAGGAAACTATGTACTGTAATTGTTTTTCTCATTTTGCTGTAAAGGCAGAAGATATTTCAGAAAGTGCTGTCAAAGTTGGCGTTTTGTTTTCAATTAAATTTCTGGACGCGACGGCGTAAGGAAAGGAAAGAACTTCCGTGATGGGGCAACAATCACTTATAACTGTAATTAATTTATCGGATAATGAAAAACAAAATGTGTAATTGCTGTACAAATCACTTCAATCATTACGCCTGCAAATATCATGCTTTTACGTTTAAAAATGGGTAAAAAAATCCCTGTTTATTAAGTTGAGGAAAGTATTTATTTGAGGACCGCCTTAAACCGATTTATTAAAAAAGTCAAATTTAAAACGATTTTTTAATTTGTATAAAGGAAAACTTTTTTTCTAGGCGTTATAAAAGTCCCGTAGTCAGTGACATTTGTACTTAACCTATTATGCAAGCTGATTTTCAAACATGTAATTGATTTTACTTAATCATTCCATCAGCCGGGATTTGTCGCGACAGCGTTGAATGTATCCCCTTAACAAAACAAAAATGGATGACAACCAGATTACGGAAGACCGCCACAACTCGTAGTAATATCTTTCAATCTTCCGTAATAGCGTAATCTTTTTAAAACATAGCAAATTAGCGTGTTTCTAGAGCCTGCTGGGTTTGGACGTTGTTGGCGAACGTAGCTCATATAGGACAAAGCCTCCTAGTGTAAAATGTGAGAGCCAATTGTTTCATATTTTTCCAAATTTGTTTATTATTCCTTTTTTTTTAAGCTTTTAATCAAGGAATTTATTGCAAAATGTTGAAAAAAGTTTCCAACCATGTAACATTCGATACGAAATAGAGTGTGTTGAAAAAAAGGAATGTTTGGTGAAATTGTGCTGCATTGCACTGTTAAAAAAGACAAGTGTTTCTGAATCTACGAAACGGACGGAAATCTACAATAACCTCTTCCGAGTCACCCACGATTCTGAAAAACGTTCCTTTATCTATATAAACATCATTCATTTTAGAAATTTAAAGAAGAATTTATAAAAATAAATTTTTATTAGCTGCTCGTCATTTACGAAAACGTTTCCGAGTACTTTTTACACTGCATCAGCAATCAATTCTCTCTACCGGGAAAATCGCTTTTTTGATGCTGTCCATTCTCAAGTAAATATTTTTAACTGACAAACTACAAAATTAACAGAATTAACAGTAACATTAGCATTATTTTGTTACAACTGTGTGTACAAATTCAGTTATGCAACTGAAAATGTTATTTACTTGAGAATGGATTGCATAAAACATAATAATAATAATTTTCCGGGATTCCATTCGCGGACTAACACTTCGCATAAAACACTTAAGGTTTGTTTTATACTAAAGCGCTTCATTATGTTGTTTATTAGTGATTATTTAAACCGTTAGTAGCAGTTCCTTATATAACTTTCAACTGTTTCCGCTGAAAGCAGGGGAGAATTTCCAATGTGTTGCAGTGAGAATAATATATTGTATAGATCAATTATTTACCGTTCGCTTCCCCCCCCCCTTCCCACCTACACCGCCGTTTTCATATTTTTCAATTTTCTGCAATTTTAAACATTTTCTAACGATCTTATATGTATATTATATCATTTTTATACTATCTTGGCTACTTCCATTCTCTGTAGAAAAAGACTGGTTGAATAAAAATTTTATATATCAGTAGTGAGGGAACGACAGTTCTGGCTCAGCCGCAGGCGGTGCCGCACCGCCTGCGACACCCCCTCCGATCCCGTCCCGCCTCCGGTCCCATCCCCCATCCCGCACACCTTGCGACATCGCCTCTGGTACCCCCTCCGACACCGCCCCCTAGCGGGAAAAATGGCGTTTTTAGAGTATTTTTCTGCTATAACATAAGAATTGAACGTTAGATCGACTAGATTATCATGCTATAAGATGAAGAATAAATTTACATTTGAATTTTGAACAATCTTTACCTTAATGAGTATTATTAATTATGCAAAACAATGGAAAATATCAATTTTTTATGAAAAAAGCTGATTTCTGTAGATTATTTTCAACTACAAGATCAGAATATCAACTTAAATGGGGAAAGTTAAGCATATATTTGAATTTTGAATAATCCTTACCTTAATGAGTATTATTAATTAAGCAAAACAGTGGAAAATATGAATTTCTTAGGAAAAAAGCTGATTTCTGCAGATTTTATTCAACTGCAAGATCAAAATATCAACTTAAATGGAGAAAGTTAAAAATATATTTGATTTTTGAATGATTAACACCTTAATGAGCATTATTAATTAAGCAAAATAACAAAAATATCAATTTTTAATGGAAAAAAAGAATATTTCTTAGGATTTTTTCTACTATAAGATCAGAATATCAACTTGAAAGATAGAAGTGAATCATATATATTTAATTTTGATCAACCTTTACCTTAATGAGTATTATTAATTAAGCAAAATAATGGAAAATATCAATTTCTTAGGGGAAAAAATGATTTCTGTTGATTATTTTCAACTACAAGATCAGAATAACAGATTAAATGGGGAAAGTTAAACATATATTTGAATTTTAAACAATCTTTACCTTAATGAGTATTATTAATTAAGCAAAACAGTGGAAAATACCAATTTCTGAGGAAAAAAGCTGATTTCTGAAGATTTTATTCAACTGCAAGCTCAGAATATCAACATAAATAGAGAAAGTTAAACATATATTTGAATTTTGAACAATCTTTACCTTAATGAGTATTATTAATTAAGCAAAACAATAAAAAATATCAATTTTTAATGAAAAAAGCTGAACTTTTTCAAGTACAAGATCAGAATATACTCTTAAATGGGGAAAGTTAAACGCGTACATTTGAATTTTGAAGAATCTTTACCTTAATGAGTATTATTAATTAAGCAAAACAATGAAAAATAACAATTTTAAAGGAAAAAAGCCGATTTCTGTAGATTATTTTCAACTACAAGATCAGAATATCAACCTAAATGGAGAAAGTGAAACATATTTTTGAATTTTGGGTTATCAATACCTTAATGAGTATTATTAATTATGCAAAATAATGAAAATATCAATTTTTAATGAAAAAGCAGATTCTTTAGATCCTTTAGATTTTTTTTTTCAACTATAAGATAGGGATATCATCTTAAAAGGAAAATTTAAACATATAATTTAGTTTTTGATCCACCATTACCTTAATAAATTTTGATAATTAAACAAATAACAAAGAATAATATCGAATTTTTAAAGAAAAAGATTAATTTTATTAATCCAATAATGATTTCTACATCTTTATATAATACTTCGAACCTATCCAAAGTTTTCATTCGTTATTGGTTTTAAATTTTATCATTTTCATATAAAATTTCGAGTTTTCAAACCAATTACTTAATTTTACTACATTTTAAATGTGGATATTTCTGGGTAAATAGCCAATTTTATCTTACACTTAGTAATTTTACACCAACCTAATTGATTTTACAGTGTTTAGGCCACTGTAGGATTATGTTTCATCATCATTCTACCATTACCTTAATGAATTTTAATAATTAAACAAATAACAAAAGGAAAATGTGATTTTTAATGAAAAAGACGAATTTTAACGAATTTGATTATCTTTTACACTAGTTTGAGTGTTTATCATCCTTTTGGATGCTAGCTATGTAGAATTTTAAGCTTTCAACGAGACACACTTCAAGAAATACTCATTACTAAACAAAAATAAATTAAATTTAAGCTAATCAATGACTGAAAATTTCATATTTAAAAAATATTTTCATGGATGTGCATAAAAAATAAGAGTTTACAAATTAATATCCTTATTTTTATTACATTTAACTGGATTTTTCTACATTCGAGCTTAATTTTTATACACAAAGCATTATTTAATTAAATCCAGTACTTTCAGATTTAACGAAATTCAGCGATTTTTCACTTTTCAAACCAATCTTATGACTTAAAATGTTATGTTGTATTTTTTTTTTAATTTTGTGTGTCTTTTACTCTTGCAAATTTTTTATTTTCTAAACATTTTTGTAAATATATCTAGAAAACTTTGTGAACATACATATTTTTTCATTCATCTGTTAATTTTTATCTGTTCATATGAATTTTTTTAAGATGGGAAAGCGTTTTTCGTTTAAAATGTTAGGAGATATAAATAAACACGTCGATAAGTGCAGATAAAAGAATATTTATTATAACAATTTAAGGAATACATTATGAATAATATCCAAATTCATTGTGGTTACGAGAATCATGGGTAACAAAAATTTCTTTACATCCACTGTGTGCCTTCGAAATTTCAATTTTGGGATATTGTGGTAACTCTTATGCAAATAGGTTGAGTACATAGTCTAAATCTCTTCCTTGATTGTTAAATTCTTCAAACGTCTGGTTATTTCTTGAATATCTTCACAAAGTTTACATACAGCTGGTGATAGACTGTATGATGTAGTATGCATTTTTGATTCATATTTTCTTGAAAACGGCTTTTGGCAATCTTCACAAGTATAGGGTTTTTCATCTGTATGGATCTGTGTATGTTCTTTTAAATTCCATTTACTTAAAAATTGTTTGTAGCAAATAGAACACATCTGTGAGAGAAATAAATGTAAACAATTAGAATTCTCTTCAATGATATGGATAAAAAACATTTGTTAAAGTACAAACAATAAAATATTTGATTTTAAGTTTACTCTAATTACGTTTCATATATGAATTATAGTATTTCATATCTAAGTACTTACATATTTATTATTCTTTAACTCTACATGTGCTAAGAGCGAATCATTCAGATCACCCATTTCTGATAAAGAGGATTGCTGCTGTTTTGATTCATCTTGCTGCAACATCTGTACAATAAAAGAAATATATTTATATACTTAGGAAAGGTTTAATATATAAGTAATCATTTATTTATTTATTTTTATTAATACATATATGTTGTAATGATACACTAAAACTTACTTTATTCACTAACAAAGAAATCGATTCCTCACTTGAATTAAAATCTGGAAATTTATCAGAGTTGCGCACATAAAGTCACCTTCTCTCTCAAGTTTAACAGTTGAAATGAGAAATACTGCGCTGCTTTTCGGAAATTTATATTATTCTCAATCGTTTTGATCACGTGACAACTCACGCATGCGTACAAATCAGTAGTATAATATATGTTATCAAGAAATTATGTTATAAGAATCTGATAATTATTAGAAAAGTGTGAAGCATAAATCATTCTGTGATATTGATAAGTGATGTAGTAAAAATTCATATAGTTTAGTTTTGAAAATAGGTCATTTAAAATATGAAATGTTAAAATTAAAGATTATATTCATGTAGGCTATGTATCAATAGAACTATAAACACAGTATTAATATTTTAAGCAACTTGATGGATGATAATTCAGAAATCTTAGAAGTGTAAGATGAAACATATGATAATTTGATTAATAATATAGACTGAATAACTCGGACTAATTTTAATATATCAAGTGATCGTAGCAATAAGAAATGTCATGTAGGACCAATTCATATAAGGTGAAAATTGAGTATAATCAATTTTTAACTCTATTGCTGTCCTAAGTCTATATCTATCTTAATTGTGTAATGTAAAAATATACAAGGGAAGAATCAAGTCCAATGTCGATAAATATTGTGGTGTTGGTTTAAAAAATGAAAAATCATCGAATTTCACTGAATCAGAAAGTATAAAAATTTGATTAAAAAATGTTTTGAGTATAAAAATTAAGTTCAAATGTGATAAATTATGGAAATTAGTTTGTAAACTCTTATTTTTATATGTACAATCATGAAAAAAGAACAACATTAATGTGAAATTTCCAGTTAAATAGTAATGTTTGCTAATAAGAAGGGATTATAGAATTTAATTGGGTAGATAAAATTTAGACGGAACATAATAAAATTATATGGAAAACGTTAGGTTTTTAATATGAAATTAATAAAATATAGTTAACTCATGTTTCATTCGATAAGAAATTAAAAAAATTATAAACTTAAAAAAATATACAATATGTATTTTAAAATTTTAGTAAAATCGTTTTGACTTGATGAAATAGAGTCAAGGAAAATCACAAGTTGATATGGCAAAAATAAACGACAAAAGCTTTTTCAGTTAAACAATATTTATTCATCATTTTCAACAGTTATAGGACACATTTTTAGTATACATTTTTAAAATAGTAGTATACATAGTATACATTTTTAAAATATACAGATATTCAAATCAAGTTTATGACTTAACAAAGTTTGCATTTTTCATTTATGCATGTTGATCAGATGATGAATAAACTCCCTCTGGAGATAAAAGATAATTTTACAGTGTTTACAACTATATTTCTTAGGGTGAACTTTTTTATGATGTAAAAATTCAACTTCATCGTACAATTTAATGTTGCAGTATTTACATTCATATTCCTTGGGATGATCTTTTTTATGTTTAGTTAAAGCAGACTTTGTTAAAAAAGAGTTGGAACAATTATCACAATCATAAAACTTCTTATGAGATCTCTTGTGAATTGTTAACAGAAACTTTTGTAAATAATCTTTCCCGCATTGATCGCATTTGTGTGTAGTAGATGTCCCGGAATGAGTTACACTATGTCGTTTTAAATCACTGCTTTGAATGAATGTCTTTGAGCATATTTCACATTCAAAGGGTTTTTTCTCCAAATGGGATATTTGATGTCTGTTTAATGCATTCTTTTTTGAATAGGATTTCTCGCATTGATTGCAAGAAAAAGCTGGTTTTAGTTGTTCTGGTGAAGAGGGTAATATTTCAATGTTCGAAGCATGTGCTTCTTGACTGGGTATATCTGAATTCATATCCTTTAAGTAAGATTGACTTGAATCTTCCTCTGCTAAAGACATTTCTTGCATATTACTCATTTTAGTTAAACTAGAGAATATAAGCTGACGTCTTCATATAACGAAAACAGCAAACAGTATAAAAAATTCGACTCGTTTCACTCAAAGCTATAAAATTATAGGAGGCGCTGTTGTTTTTTAAGTCATAAGATTGGTTTGAAAAGTGAAAAATCGCTGAATTTCGTTAAATCTGAAAGTACTGGATTTGATTAAATAATGCTTTGTGTATAAAAATTAAGCTCGAATGTAGAAAAATCCAGTTAAATGTAATAAAAATAAGGATATTAATTTGTAAACTCTTATTTTTTATGCACATCCATGAAAATATTTTTTAAATATGAAATTTTCAGTCGTTGATTAGCTTAAATTTAATTTATTTTTGTTTAGTAATGAGTATTTCTTGAAGTGTGTCTCGTTGAAAGCTTAAAATCCTACATAGCTAGCATCCAAAAGGATGATAAACTCTCAAACTAGTGTAAAAGTTAATCAAATTCGTTTAAATTCGTCTTTTTCATTAAAAATCACATTTTCCTTTTGTTATTTGTTTAATTATTAAAATTCATTAAGGTAATGGTTGTTCAAAAACTAAAATATATATTTAACGTTCCTCATTTAAGTTGTAATCCTCGTATCTTGTAGCTGAAAAAAAGAAAATCTAAAGAAATCTGTTTTTATTTTTCTTCTTAAAAATTGATATTTTCCATTGTTTCGTTTAATTATTGATATTGGGGTTGAACGTGTTAAATACAATTCGTTCTGTCGTTAAACAAATTTTCTGTTAAAAGGGTTTATATAATTTCAAGTAAAAGCAATTTGAAAGTGAATACATACTATTTAATAACCAAAATTCTCGTATAGGAACTAGTGTTGAAAAACATGTGTTATGTTAAAAATGCACTTAATATTTACATATTGAAGTGAAATTTTTTAAAGTGTGGCTAAGTATGTGAAATGTAGTTTCAGAACAGGTATAGTTAATTCATCTGTTGATAAATTGGGTATTCAATAATAAATAAATAATTATTCATTAAACTGTAAAATTATACTTGTAATAATGTAAAAATATTGATACTTTCTTTTATACATCTTGAAAAAAGTTCAAATCGTCAACATATAGATATTTTGTAAACAAGTGACGTAACGCTATTGTATCCTCCACCCTTCAAGGGGGGAGAAAAGCAGGATTTTCTTATGAGTTTGAAGAGAGCGTAGATGTAATTCATGAAAGGGGGGCGGGAAATCTGGTTATTTTTACTTTTAGAAGAAGTGTGATGATGAAACATAATTCTACAGTGGCCTAAACACTGTAAAATCAATTAGGTTGGTGTAAAATTACTAAGTGTAAGATAAAATTGGCTATTTACCTAGAAATATCCACATTTAAAATGTAGTAAAATTAAGTAATTGGCTTGAAAACTCGAAATTTTACATGAAAATGATAAAATTTAAAACCAATAACGAATGAAAACGTTGGATAGGTTCGAAGTATTATATAAAGATGTAAAAATCATTATTGGATTAATAAAATTAATCTTTTTCTTTAAAAAATCGATATTATACTTTGTTATTTGTTTAATTATCAAAATTTATTAAGGTAATGGTGGATCAAAAACTAAATTATATGTTTAAATTTTTCTTTTAAGATGATATCCCTATCTTATAGTTGAAAAAAAAAATCTAAAGGATCTAAAGAATCTGCTTTTTCATTAAAAATTGATATTTTCATTATTTTGCATAATTAATAATACTCATTAAGGTATTGATAATCCAAAATTTCAAAAATATGTTTCACTTTCTCCATTTAAGTTGATATTCTGATCTTGTAGTTGAAAATAATCTACAGAAATCGGCTTTTTTCCTTTAAAATTGTTATTTTTCATTGTTTTGCTTAATTAATAATACTCATTAAGGTAAAGATTCTTCAAAATTCGAATGTACGCGTTTAACTTTCCCCATTTAAGAGTATATTCTGATCTTGTACTTGAAAAAGTTCAGCTTTTTTCATTAAAAATTGATATTTTTTATTGTTTTGCTTAATTAATAATACTCATTAAGGTAAAGATTGTTCAAAATTCAAATATATGTTTAACTTTCTCCATTTATGTTGATATTCTGAGCTTGCAGTTGAATAAAATCTTCAGAAATCAGCTTTTCCCTCAGAAATTGGTATTTTCCACTGTTTTGCTTAATTAATAATACTCATTAAGGTAAAGATTGTTTAAAATTCAAATATATGTTTAACTTTCCCCATTTAATCTGTTATTCTGATCTTGTAGTTGAAAATAATCAACAGAAATCATTTTCCCCCCTAAGAAATTGATATTTTCCATTATTTTGCTTAATTAATAATACTCATTAAGGTAAAGGTTGATCAAAATTAAATATATATGATTCACTTCTATCTTTCAAGTTGATATTCTGATCTTATAGTAGAAAAAATCCTAAGAAATATTCTTTTTTTCCATTAAAAATTGATATTTTTGTTATTTTGCTTAATTAATAATGCTCATTAAGGTGTTAATCATTCAAAAATCAAATATATTTTTAACTTTCTCCATTTAAGTTGATATTTTGATCTTGCAGTTGAATAAAATCTGCAGAAATCAGCTTTTTTCCTAAGAAATTGATATTTTCCACTGTTTTGCTTAATTAATAATACTCATTAAGGTAAGGATTGTTCAAAATTCAAATATATGCTTAACTTTCCCCATTTAAGTTGATATTCTGATCTTGTAGTTGAAAATAATCTACAGAAATCAGCTTTTTTCCTAAAAAATTTATATTTTCCATTGTTTTGCATAATTAATAATACTCATTAAGGTAAAGATTGTTCAAAATTCAAATGTAAATTTATTCTTCATCTTATAGCATGATAATCTAGTCGATCTAACGTTCAACTCTCATGTTATAGCAGAAAAATACTCTAAAAACGCCATTTTTCCTGCTAGGGGGCGGTGTCGGAGGGGGTACCAGAGGCGGTGTCGCAGGGGGTGCGGGATGGGGGATGGGACCGGAGGCGGGACGGGATCGGAGGGGGTGTCGGAGGCGGTGCGGCGGTGCCGCACCGCCTGCGGCTGAGCCAGAACTGTCGTTCCCCCACTACTTATATCCAAGTAAAGTATACAACTTTACATTTTCTTTAAATCTAATAATTTCTAAAAAAGATGAAAATTCAATTTCATAAATATTGTGTTTTTTTTCGCCATGAAAAAAGAATGTGGCAAAAAAGCATAATATATATCTTGTTTTGCGTAGCTGATCACAATTTTCGAATTTGTCGTCGATTATAATTCTTTTTTTTTTTTTTTTTTTTTTTTTTTATGGTTTTAGATAATGTTATTAGATAATTTTAGATTTGGTTTAAAAAAATAATGATTATCATAAATAACTTTAAAAAATATCCATTTATAATCCATTTTTAGTGCTTTTAAAAAATGTAAATTTTATAACTTTTTTTTTTCCTTTGCATGGGCATTTATTGCTACAACTGCATTTATCATTTTCAAGTATTTATCAGTTTATTTTATTGATACTCCTAGTTAAGCATGAGATAAAACTATACTTCCTGTATTTGAATTAGTCTGATTCATGGACAATATAATTTATTCTGATGATGCCAATAATAAAATGTGGCAATTTTGCTTTTACGTATAATATTATTAAAAAATAAAACAAAAACAGTACTTTTCCAATATAGGTGAAATAGAGAAACTGGCTTTAGCGAGAGAAGGAAATTTTTCATGCATATTTTTGGTAACCTATTCACTGTTTCATATACACATGTAATTTTTTTATTCATTATACAATTTATTTAATATAAAGAAGCCATTTATATAATTTTTATTACAAACAAATGTAAATTGCATTATAATAATATATTTCTATACTAACAAAAGAAAGTTTAGCGCTGTCTGTGTGTCCGCGTGTCTGTGTGCGATGACTAGGAAAATCTGCGGCATGTATGAGGCTGAAAATTTGTGTGAGAGTAGTCGAAGATCTGGTGTATCTCTTCTGATGTACCTGAGATTAAGAATTTTAAATTTCTAACAATTAGCTGAATTATTAACTAAAAACACTACTAACACGTACATTTCTAAAACATGATTCTTGGGCTCGCCAGGCCATCTACCGGCAAGAATCAAAATAATATCTTAAATAATACACAATTATCACATATCAAGGAATAATTTAACAGAATATTAATAATTATTAAATCTACACTGAAAACAAAAATTAAGAAACATTAATGATACAATTTGCACACATATACAAAAGATATAAAGAAAGATATAAGACAAACTCAAAATTAAAAGAACTGCAAACTGTAAATATAGTCTAAATCAGTTTTGGTGCTGCCATCTTCAGGCAATAGTTATAAGGAAAACAGTCATTTCACAACATCAGTAACTTGCAAATGAAGACCGTAATTTAAAAAAAATTGCAGGGGTGTTATATTATAAGACGTCAAGAGATTTTTTACTGCGATTCTTGATTTTACTTACAATAGCAGCGATAGATGGCGCTGCAAACAATAGTCGTTAAATCGGGCACCAATTTAGCGCCTATTGCTTGCAGCGCCATCTGTCGTTGCTATTTTAAACTAAAATTTAAAATCTTTGTTAAAAATAAAACTCCTAATCAAAGGTGATACTCGGTAAAAAAAAAAAAAAAATCTGAAATTCAAAGCAAATTTTCGGAAATGTTACAGCAGAGGGGGAGGGGGATTCCCTCTTGATACTAATTTTTTTTTGTTGCAGGTCCAGTTAGCTGTTTTCGATTCGGGTCGATTTAAGGCTGGGTATAGATACCTGCAAGCTGGGTTGGGTTAACCCGTTTTCTTCAAAAGTGAGTTCAGTATATTATTTCAGATTAAAAACTATACCTATAATAATAAACATAGGTGTATGTATGTGTGCTGTTTTCGAAAGAGACCATTTTTTTTTCCCACGACTCTTTGATAAAATTAGCATTTCTTCCATTACTTTTTGACAAAATCCGCGTTTTTTCCGCAACTCTTTGACAAAAAACGCATGTTTTCGCAGCCCTTTGATAAAATTCGCGTTTTTCCATAGCTGTTTGATGAAATTCGTATTTTTTCCATTACCCTTTGACGGATTTTACGTTTCTGCCGCAACATTTTGACAAAATGAGTGTTTTTTCAGCGATCGTTTGACGAAAATCGCGCTTTTTCAGCAGTTCTTTGACGAAATTCATGTTTTTTCAGCGATCCTTTGATGAAATTCGCGTTTTTAAGCAATTCTTTGACGAAATTCGCGTTTTTAAGCAGTTCTTTGACGAAATTCGCGTTTTCTCCGCGATCCTTTGACGAAATTTGAGTTTTTTTCGCGACCCTTTGACGAAATTCGCGTTTCTTTCTCGACCCTTTAATGTAATTCGCAGTTCTTTCGCGATTCTTTGACTAAATTTGCATTTTTCGCGATCCTTTGACGAAACTCGCGTTTTTTCGCAGTTGTTTGATAAAATTCGCGTTCCCTCTGTGATTCTTTGACGAAATTCGCGTTTTCTCCGCGATCCTTTGACGAAATTTGAGTTTTTTTCGCGACCCTTTGTCGAAATTCGCGTTTCTTTCGCGACCCTTTAATGTAATTCGCAGTTCTTTCGCGATTCTTTGACAAAATTTTGATTTTTCGCGATCCTTTGACGAAACTCGCGTTTTTTTGCAGTTGTTTGATAAAATTCGCGTTCCCTCTGTGATTCTTTGACCAAATTCGCGTTTGCCGTGATCAATTGAAAAATTACGCGTTTTTTCGGTGACCTTTTGACCAAATTCGCGTTTTTTTTTGCGGCGCTTTGACCCAATTCGCGTTTTTTCCGCTATTCTTTGGCGAAATTGAAGTTATTTTCTGCGAACGATTGACAAAATAGATTTTTTATGGGGACAATTTGTCAAAATTCACGATCATTTTTATGTCCGAATTTTCGGATCGATGAACTTTGTAAATTTTCGGAACCTAATGCCTTAACTCTTTCGCTGCGTACATATATACATATTTCTTTTTTTTTTTATGAAAATAGCTTAAAAATTGCGCCTTTATTTTATTACATATTTCAGGTCTGAGAATATTTTAGAGTTTAAATATGTCCAAAATCTTTGTGAAAGAGTTTCTTTTTTAAATAGAACTAGATCATAAAAAAGATTTGCTGCGGAAATTGCGGTTTGCGCAAATTTTTCCACTTTTACATTGGCCGTGGAAATCGCGAGATGCGCAGCCAGAGGTTAAATTATGAGAAAATTCGGAACAGAATCAGGCCTGCCCCTGAGATCTTACATAACCCTCAGGTATTTTTTTTACAAGTATTTTTTTTTTTTTTTTTTTTTTTTTAAATAGCTGTCGCCATTTGCAAGTTATTGGATTGGATTTAAAATCAGTCAGTCAATTTTAGGACAACTGGTATATTCAGTAGTTATGGGATAACGGCTGAAAGAAGCATTTAAAGAAAATAAATAAAGCTGGCTACGATATATCAGAGGTTTACCCGGGCTGAAATTTCCAGGTCCAACCAACACAAAAAAATTATTGGCCCGGCCAAGTATAAAAGCTAAAAAATCAACTCCATCCCAGCCTGCATTTTGCAATTAAAATTATTCATACAGCACACTTACTTATGCTCATTTTTAACACTTTCCAACAAAGTTGAAAAGTGTTTATGCATTCGGTTTGTCTGGCCGTCTGTACGCGCTCTAACTCCCGTAAATATACTCGGATCGTTCTGAAATTTTTGTATGTTAGTGACCTCTACCATAGCACGAACCCTATTGTAAATGAAGTTTGTAGCATGTTTAGCTCATTTACAGGGTTAGTCAAAAGTTTTCCGTTACATTACGGCCTATGGGAAAAATCGTTTAAAATGATTTTTAATGATGTTACATGCTTTCTTACTTACTTACTTACACAATGGTGCTACAATCCATGTAGGATTTTGAACTCCCTCAATATACTTCTCCAGACCTTCCGATCTCTGGCCTTTACTTTATAATTTATAATTTGGTTTTCTGCAAGATCTTTCTCTATCTCTTTTATCCAACTCTTCCTGCGTCTACCAATACTTCTTTTCCCAAATAAATTACCACTATAAATTCTCTTTGTGCTTCGCTCATCCCTCATTCTGATTAGATGGCCTAACCATTGCATTCTTCTTATTTTTATAGTATTTATTATATCTTTTTCATTATATAACTGTTCTAACTCCATATTTGACCTTATACGCCATGTATTGCCTTCTTTAATAGGTCCAAAAATTTGCCTTAAGATCTTCTCTTCCCAAGTGATAAGTAGCTTTTCATCTTTTTGTGTAGTGGTCCAGGTCTCACTACCATAAATTACTATTGGTTTTATAACAGTTTTATAAATTTTAAGTTTGGATGTACGAGATATTAGAGATGATTTTAGAATGTTTCGAAGAGAAAAATAGCATCTATTTCCTGCTGCAAGTCGGGTTTTAATCTCTGCTTCTACCATATTATCACAGGTGATCTTAGATCCTAAATATTTAAATTCTGTTACTTCATTAAATTGTAATTCATTATTTATTGTTAAAGCTTCTGTTGCCTGTGATTTCATTCGGTCCATTTTCATGTATTTTGTTTTTTCTTTATTAACCCCGAGGCCTAGTTTTCTTCCTTCCATGTCTAATTTATTGTATGTTTTAATCAAGACTTTCTTATTCCTAGCAATTATATCAACATCATCTGCAAATGCAAGGATTTGGAGGGAGCGATTCATAATAGTACCACCTCTGTTGTTGTAAATGCTTCTAATTATTTTCTCCAGGCATAAATTAAAAAGAATTGTCGAGAGAACATCACCTTGCTTTAGACCTGAATTCACTGCAAATTCTCTTGAAAGTCTTCCCTGTACCTTAACTTTAGCTTTTGTATTTTCCAGTGTTAATTTTATAAGCTTAACTATTTTATCAGGTATTTTAAATTCCTTTAATATTTCAAATAACTTATTTCTGCTTATACTGTCATAGGCCAGTTTAAAATCAACAAACAATTGGTGCAAATTAATATTTTGTTCATAGAATTTTTCAAGGATGTTCCTGATACTAAAGATTTGATCCACTGTTGATCTTCCTTTCCTAAAACCACACTGATAATCACCTATCACCACTTCAGCATACGGTTCTAATCGCTTTGCAATTATCTTTGCCAACACTTTATATGTAACATTTAATAAGGCTATGCCTCTATAATTCTGGCAATTTAAGATATTTCCCTTTTTATGAATTGGGATAATAATAGCACCATTCCATTCATTTGGTATATATTCATTCGGCCAAATCTCTACTATTAGATCATGTAACATTTGTACCAACTTCTCTCCACCATATTTCAAAAGCTCAGCACTTATCAAATCTTCACCAGGTGCTCTTCGATTTCTTAATTTTGCAATAGCATCCCTTACTTCTTCTACAGTTGGTGGTTCACAGTTTTCTTCATTCATGTCATAATCATTATGATTAGATTGTATTTCTCTTTCGTCATTTGACTGTCTGTTTAACAATTCTTCAAAATATTCTGCCCATCTATCTGTCACATTTGCGTGCCCTCCAATAAGTTTATCATTTCTGTCTTTACAAAAAAAGGTGCGTGGTTGATAGCCCTTTTTGATTCCTTTAAGTTCTGAATACATTTGGCTTATATCACCTAATACTGATAGGTCTTCAATTTTTTGATTTTTACTCTGCTCCAAAGCTCGTCTTTTCATACGTAACAACTTTTGAGTATTTCTTCTGATTGTTTTAAAGTGATTTTCACTCTGTCTTGTTCTATGCTTCAGCATTTTTTCTCTTGCTTTATTCTTTTTCTTAATCAGTTGCCAACACTCATCATCAAACCATTCATTAATTTCCCTCCTTTCTTCCTTTCCAACTACTTCCTCAGCAGTTTTTAATATGATATTTTTGCATTTAGCCCATTTACTATTGATTATATCTTCCTCATTAAATCCAGCATATTCACTAGCAATTCTTTCTGTTAATTTGCATTGATAAACCTTTCTTCTCTGCATGTTTAGTAAATCTTTTGTTTTAAATTTTACTTGTTTAGTTCCTTTTGCATCTCGAAATCTTGTAACTCTTTGTCTGTATTTCATAATAACAAGGAAATGATCAGTATCTAAATCCGCACCTCTATAACTTCGTACATCCATAACATCACTAGCATGTCTTCTGTCAATCATAATGTGGTCAATTTGGTTTTTGTCTTTCCATCAGGGGAAATCCAAGTTTCTTTATGTATGTTCTTATGCTCAAAACATGTGCTACTTATGATTAAGTTGTTAGAAGCAGCGAAGTCCACAGCTCTTATTCCATTTTCATTACTCAAATCATGTAAGTTAAATTTTCCAATTGTTGGTACAAAAGTGTATTCTTTTCCAATTTTAGCATTAAAATCACCTATTACCATTTTAACATCATGTCTTGGTATCTTATCAAATTCAATCTGTAGTGTTTCATAAAAAGTATCTTTTTGTTCGTCCTCGGTATCTTCCGTTGGTGCATGGACACATACTATTGAAATGTTAAAAAACTTTGCTCTCAATCTCAAGATACATATTCTTTCATTTACATTGTGAAAATCAATAATATTTTCTCTAAGGCATTTTCTGATCATAAATCCAGTACCATGCGTGTTTTTTCTTGTGCGTTACATGCTTTCAAACATAATAAATTTGATATACAGTTATCAAGTGCACTAAAATATGCATTCCGTAGAATATGCGCTGCAAAGAATAAATATTATTCATTTACAGGGCCACACAAAAGAATTCCGTTACATAATGATATACGGGTGGAGGGAGTTTTTTCCGGCGTATTTTAATTATGTTAAATTATTTCATGCATAATGGAATTGATATACGTCGCTGAGGTTTACTATGTCTTATTTCATGTATAATACGAAGTGCATAGCATTTACAGGGACACACAAAAGATTTCAGATACTATATTGTATCCGAAGTATTGTACGGTAGCGATGATTGCTGGAAATGCATTTTTAATTATGTTACGCGCTTTTATGTTTCACTATATTTATGCATTGTATATGATGTGTATAAATTCTGTGATTCATATACAGGGCTACACAAAAGAATTCGTAATGGTTACTGGGTATGATTGTAAATTGCTTAAAGGTGGTTTTTAAATGAGTTATTCATTTTTACGCTGAACTGCATTTTGTTTACTAAGTAATGTTTGTAGATAAAATTATAAAACATAGATAAAATTATATACAGAGTCACGCAAAGAATTTGATACATGGCCGTCTATAAATGATAATTTCTGAAAATGTGATTCCAGTAATTTTAAGAGTGTTTTACTTTGAATTAAACTTTAGCTGAATAGTGGCGTGTAATAAAGGTACTAGGTTAACTACAGAGTTGTACAAAAGTATACAAGTATGTGTCCATCTATTAGTATAAATTGCTGAAAGAGAAATTTCAACCTGTTATTCGTTTTCTTGCTAAACTAAATTTCCTCATTATATAGCATATATATCAACCTACAGATCAAATACAGAGCTGTTCAAAAGAATTGGAATACATATTTGATATGGATGGTAACTGCTGAAATCAGTTTTTCAAATGTGCTATGCGTTTTCTAAAATGTTTACTTAGTTCTTTTATATACATTATTTCCCTAAATAACGAAGTTAAGTTAAAGCATACAGGAAGCGTTTGGAAAGTGTTTCATAATCTGTGCTTAATGCATGATTTTTCTTACTTGTTTATTTTAGATTATGTTCGAAATTCATGAATACAGAAAAACAGTAATAATAATAATGACTATTTTGGCAATTATGCACATAAACACTACTAGTCCAGGCAATAGGGAATTTTACCTAGCAAAATTAATGGTAGTATTGAAAATCGGCTTTCTAGATGTTTTTTGGGTCGCTGAATCCGAATTTTTAACTTCCCACCAAAATTTCCCCCGGCAACCCCCTCAAATTTTGGTAAAAATCCCCAAAAAAAGGTTTTTATTAAAAAATTCCATTTTTTTATTGTTTTAGGGGAAAAGTAGCTAGAAATTCTGAAAGTAGACAAAATTTCCAACAAATTAGATATACACTGGTGAAAACAATTAAAGGGACAAATGTTTTTTTTTAATTAAAAAAACTAACAAAGCAAATAAAACCAAACTTGGCCAAAATATCATTCGATATAGTATCAATGTATGGGAAAACAAAAATGAGCACGACCTGAACCCTAATTAAGGTAACTGGTCACGTGTCCAGCACAGCAGCTGAACTAAACCTTGTCAGTCAGTGAAAAACATGTCTAATAGAGTGTATAACCGTCTGTAACAACTACACAACTCTTGCATCGGCGTTTCATACTGCTTACCAGGGTCCTTATCAATCTCTGTGGCAACTGCGCCCACTCTTGCACCAAGGCACCCTTGAGCTAATCGATGGTCGTTGGAGCTGATCTTCGAGCTGCAAATCATCGTCCAAGGGCGTCCCATATGTGTTCGATGGGATTAAGGTCAGGTTACGTCGCAGGTCACGCCATTCGTTGAACCTCCTACGATTCGGGGTATTCGTCTACCACCTGAGCCCTATGTGGAAGGGCGATATCGTCCTTTAGACCAAATTTGGTCCATATGCTCCGCGGAAAAGTCTCAAAGAGGGTGCAAGGATCTCGTCCCTGTACCGCTGACCTGTCAGAGTACATCTATCAAACACATTAAGGTCGGTACACCCGTCTGCCTTGATGCCTGCCAGACCATCAGAGCACCTCCAGCATAGTGATCAGTTTCGACAATGTTAGAGGGCCGATATAGACTCTTGGTTTCTTTCCAGATGAGAACACGTCTCGAGTCGCTGTCCAGACTGAATCGCGACTCATCACTATACAGAATCCGCCCCAAACTATCCTCTGTCCAAAGCAGGTGTTCTCGGCGCCATGCTAGACGGGACTTTTTGAGGTTCACAGTCAAAGGGATGCAGACTACAGGGCAACTGGCATACAGGCCACCTGCATTAAGTCTCTGGGTGACTGTTTTCCGTGAAATGGATGTTCCTGTAGCATTATACAGGTGACGAGACAGTTGTGTCGCTGACGCGGACCTATCCCTTTTGGTTAAAAGCCTCAAATAATGGTCTTCAGCCGGCGTTGTTGCCCTTTTTAGGCCTTGACCAGGTTGGGGGATCACTGTTTTGGTCTCTGTGAACTGTTTACACAGAGTAGAGACCGCATTTCACGGAACAACGAGGTCCTTACAACAGGTAGCCTGTGACTGGCCGGCCTCGAGTCTTCCAACAATCTGTTATCTTATGGCATCATCTAGACGATGTCTATTAGCCATACTACCGATGGGTAAACAAAGAAATTCAAAAAACAAGGATTGGGTTATGCTACGATGCTTCAAAACGTTATTCCACTACAAGCTTCGGTTGTCAAATGAGGCACCTCTGCACAAACGCGATCACAGCGCCACTGCCTTAGGGCCACACATACCACTGCGTGGCAGGTGTGTCCGCAACGAGCTTAACTATTATCTGATACCTTATTTGCGTATAGGGATATCTTATTTTGTTTTGTTTTTTTAAAAAACCGTTTGTCCCTTTAATTGTTTTCACCAGTGTATGACATTATGACTTAGGATGAAGGGGAAGGGGGAATCTGCCTCGGAACATGCGCGCGGTCCTGCGTAAACTAAGTTGCGCAATTCCACTTAACCACTCACACGTTTACATTTGCCCTCCCATCTCCCCTCCGAACTTTCTCTATAAGGTTTACATTAAGATTTTTGGGTCGCTGAATCCGAATTTTAACTTTCCCCTAAAAATGTGCCCCCCGAACCCCCCCCCCCAAATAGTTGTTTTTAACTTAAATTTATTATTGTTTTAGGGAAAAAGCATTACGAAATTCAGAAACTAGACAAAATTTGCAACAAATAGCATAAATGACATTATGAATTAGGATGAACGGGGAGGCTGCGTCGGAACATGCACTGCGGCGCTACGTGCACTAAATGATGAAGTTCAGTTCAGGCAATAGGGGATTTTATCTGGCAAAATTAATGGTAGTACTTGAAATCGGCTTTCTAGATGTCTTTTGGGTCGCTGAATCCGAATTTGTAACTTCCCACCAAAATTTCACCCGGCAACCCCCCAAAAAATTGATTTTTTGAAAAAATTCGTTTTTTGAGAAAAGCGCGAGGGGAATGTTCCGAGGCAGCCCCCTCTCTCCCCGTTTATCCTACGTCATAATGTCATATATCCTATTTGTTGCAAATTTTGTCTAATTTCTGAATTTCGTAATGCTTTTCCCCTAAAACAATAAGAAATTTAAGTTAAAAACAACTATTTGGGGGGAGGGGGTTCGGGGGGAAAATTTTGGGGGGTAATTTAAAAATTCGGATTCAGCGACCCAAAAAACTTAAAGTAAACCTTATAGAGAAAGTTCGGAGGGAAGATGGGAGGGCTAATGTAAACGTGTGAGTGGTTAAGTGGAATTTCGCAACTTAGTCCGCGCAGCACTGCGGCGCATGTTCCGAGGCAGATCCCCCCTTCCCATTCATCCTAAGTCATAATGTCATATATCTAATTTGTTGCAAATTTTGTCTACTTTCTGAATTTCTAGCTACTTTTCCCCTAAAATAATAAAAAAATGGAATTTTTTAATAAAAACCTTTTTTGGGGGATTTTTACCAAAATTTGGGGGGGGGGGGTTGCCGGGGTAAATTTTGGTGGGAAGTTACAAATTCGGATTCAGCGACCCAAAAAACATCTAGAAAGCCGATTTCCAGTACTACCATTAATTTTGCTAGGTAGAGTCCCTATACGGCAGGCATGTCAAACACGCGGTCCGCGGGCTACAACTGGCCCGCCGACAACTTGTTTGTGGCCCGCGAAGCCTTTGTCTCTTTACATGTATTTAATGCATTTGTTAGAACGTTCATGCTCAAAATATACTTTACACGAATGGACTTGCACCAACCGCGGTCTTAGAGATAGCAATAATTCGAAAGATTTGTATTCGAATATTTCGAACAATTATAAAAAGTTACAATTTTCATTTTAAATCGACAAATTATTAATGTGTATTTTCAAAAGACTACCAAAAGACAAAGTGCTTGGAGTTTTCATGTGAAATTAAAAGCACCTGAGTAAATTTTAACTTCAGAGTAAATTTCTTGATGCTATCTTATTATTTAATAGTAGTATTAGCGTCTTCCAATAGAGTTTATTACTTATACAAAATTATTTTAAAAAAGAAAATGCATTTCATTTTAAATATGCCTGGCATTATTACAAGCCAAGCCAATGCTTAGCGCGTAACACCCATCGAAATTGAACAAGGAACATAAAAAGAATTTTTTAAACAAAAGAACGGTCCGAAAAAATAAATTTCCAAACTCTGGTGGAGAACGCAGCAACAGCAGGATCATTCCAGTGTTTAGAGGATCGGAAGCCCAATGCTAGATCAAGATTAGTATGCACATTCAAATTTTTAAATAAATGCAATTTAGAAAATTCTATTAAATTTTATAGATTTTTGTTGTAAAGTAATTTTCAGTATATATTTTTTTCAATAAATAAAATAAAATAAACAATGTATAATATTAACTTTGGAATTTTGTGCTAAATTTTTTTTAACATGGCTGCGTTTTGTACGAAGAAATTTTATTCTATGCAACGGTAATAATATTATGTACTCTTTTTAATGTGGCCCGCGTATTTCTATATAACACTTAATTTGGCCCGCGGCAGTAAATGAGTTTGACATGCCTGCTATACGGTCTCTGTTGCCTGGACTATACGTAAAAATCGTTACTTAGACAAATACATTAAAATGAAAATCCAGTAAGAAAATCAGTTTAGAATGAAAGAAATGGATGATAAAAGAAAATCACAATTTCAAAGCTCTACAAAGAAAAAAAGCAGATTTTTAAAAATGCTTAAAACTTATCAAATCAAATTACATTTCTAAAGATTTCGCTAAACAATGTACAATATAAATATAACTTTTACGAATAACAAGTACGATGACAGACCAACTTCGGCTCGAGAAGAAGAATTTAGAGAAGTGCACGGGTCGCGGTCGTGCCAATACTGCTTATCATACTGGCTGACAAGTACCGAACGTTTAACTTTTATTCCAGGACGAGCCCCGACTTGGAAATTTTGGCCAGTGCAGACCCCTAGGAAGAATGAAGTCCAGGCCAGGCTCGACCTGGAAGAAAAAGAAGTTTGGCCCGACCCGAATTTGCAGAAAAATATTTAAGATCAGAGCACGACCCGGCTCTAAAAGAGAGAAGACCTTACCCATACCGAGTCTCGTGGATTTAAACTGGCGCGACCCGGGTCGGGTCGCGCCGGCTCGATCTTCGCCCCAAGGCATTTCCCGTGAGAATGCATAATGCCGTTTTGAAAACCCTTTATGTGCCCTAGGGGGGAGGGGCGATCGCCTCCTCGCCTCCCCCCCCCTTTAGATCCGCCATTGCAAATATCTACAAGTTTAAAGTAACCACCATACCAAATTTCAAATTTTTAGCCCCCCAAAATACACAGAAATAGCAATTTTGGAATGATTTTTCTCCTGCACCCCTTTGAGGGTTGTTGTACCTTAATAAAATATAAACTACGGAGCAGAGATGGTCATCAGCAGTTTACCACCATCATTTTTAAAATCGGTTCGGTAGTTTCAAACCCCCACAAAATAACAAACACACAAATTGTCGGATTTCCTCTTCTTGGTTCACACAACTTCGAAAAATATTCCTTTATTGTTGATATGTTGCCACCACCGATATAATTACGTGATATCGGGCACGCTTTGAGAGGCTTATCGAAAAGAATACTAACTCATTCAATTAAACTTAACTAACAATTTATTTACACATTATTTACAAATAACAAAACAGTATTTACAATTAAGAACTCGGATGTAGATGATCCGGTCCAACATTAAGTTACTTATAGAAAATACTTTCTACGTACTGGTCCACTTATTAAAATATTCTATATCCCTCTCACACTACGTTAATTTAAAAAGGTTTATCGAAGATTTCATCTGATCTCCCGTTATTATCGACTCTATCCTCCAAGACCCTCACACAACTTAATACGCGTTCTGTCCGAAAACTCTACTCTGCGAACAAGGGATCGCACACTTCCAGCTACACACACAAACTCTACCCATGCTGTCTCTCCGCTATCTCGCTCATCTCTCCGAAAAACTCATACGGGTTTTTCCTTCTGATACCAGGGTCCACTCACCTTCATCGAACCTCAACTGTCACATTACATACTGAAAAGAGGGGTTAGTCCACCCCCCCCCCCTTTAATTCAGATAAATGGGTTTTTCATGCAGAATAATTCGATTTGCTCCGAATTTGGTATACCGGTTTATTATGTTAAGGAGCTTCCCTGATTAATTTTAAGGGTTCATTGGTTAAGGATAAAGGAGGGAAAGGGGGGGCTAGTCCACCCCCCTTAATTTAGATAAATGGTTTTTTTTTTCAGGATTATTTGATTTGCTCCAAATTTGGTATACCGGTTTATTATGTTAAGGAGCTTCCTTGATTAGATTTGGAGGTTCATTGGTTAAGTATAAAGGGGAAACGGGGGCTAATCCCCTCTTTAATTTAGATAATTGTTTTTTTATGCAGAATTATCCGATTTGGTTTAAAAAAAAATTCTACGTTCATTCCGATAAAGCGCTCCTCTGATTAGTTTTGGGGGCTCATTGGTTAAGTATACAGAGGAAAAAGGGGTCTAGACTGCACTTTAATTTAGATAAATGTGTTTTTCATGCAAAATTTTTCGATTTGCTCCAAATTTGGTATACCGGTTTATTATGTTAGGAGCTTCCTGATTATAGTTGGGGGTTCATTAATTAAGTATAAATCGGTAAAAGTGGGCTAGCTCCCTCCCCCTTTAAATTAGATAAATGTGTTTTTCATGCAGAATTATTCGGTTTGTTCCAAATTTGGTACACCGGTTTATTATGTTAATGAACTACCTTGATTAGATTCGGAGGTTTATTGGTTAAGTATAATAGGGGGTAACGGGGGTTAGTTCCTCTTTAATTTAGATAAATGGGTTTTTCATGCAGAATTATTCGATTTGTTTCAAATTTGATATACTGGTTTATTCCGATATAGCGTTTCTTCATTAGATTTGGAGGTTCATTGTTTAAGTATAAAAGGGGGAAAGGGGGGGGGCACGTCCCCTCCCCTTAATTTAGATAAATGGGTTTTCATGCAGAATTATTTTAATTTTTTTTTCTAGGTTCATTCTGATAAAGAGCTTTCCTGATTAGATTTGAAGGTTCATTGGTTAAGCATAAAAGGGGGGAAATGAGGGAGCTAATACCCCTCTTAATTTAACGAAATGTTTTTTTTTATGCAGGATTATCGGATTTACTTCAAATTTGGTATACAGGTTTATTCTGATAAGGCGCGACCTTGATTAGATTTGGAGGTTCGTTGGTTAAGTATAAAGGGGGAAAACGGGGGCTAATCCCCTTTCATTTATTTTTTGAGAGGCATTGTTCTTTGAAATAAGAGTATAATGTATAATTTGTGTGAATAGCCTGTGAGCTCATTGCCATCAGTTTAAATGGACACATTTCTTTTTATTTATAATATTAGTAAAGACATATAGGTTTCTTGTCTCTCGTTTTATTTTTAATAACATATTTATCTTTTACAAAAACCCTCATTTCTAACCCATTAAAACTTATTCTTGGAACCATTCCAAACACATTTTTAACTTATTTTTCATTTTCTCTTCAAAGTTGTTGAAACCACCTACGAATTATCAGTTTTTATGATGTCAGTTATGGATGTAAAAAAAAAAAAAAAAAAAAAAAAAAAAAAGAAGTTTCTATGTGTTTTGAAATTTCTTTATGTAATATAATTAGGAGGAGAAGATAGAAAAGTGTCCCGTAGACAAATTCCTTTATAATTTCTCTCATCTTTATTTATTTTTTATATTTATAAGAATAAAATATTAAATTTGTAATATTTTTAATTTCAGATATATTTGCAAGTTTTGGTAAGGACTTAATATAAGTTTTTTTGAAACGATGTCTATATTGCATTGTTTACGTGTAACTCAAATATGTTGTTCTCTGTAACTCATATTATTTTTTATTCATTATTATTTTAAAAAAAAACATGATTTTTATTTAATTTAACGTTGGTTAATCTGTTCTTGAAACCCTTTGAAACATTCTTAAACTTACACAGGGTGTATCTGAAAAAGTGGGAAAAACTTTACGGAGTGATAGAACGTAGCTATACGAGCAAATTTCGCCATGTATGTATAGTCGGAACGCAAGCGGTGAGAAGTTAAAAGGTGGTTTTCCACTGTCCCAGGGCGATGGATGTGTCGAGGTGATTCCATAGCTTGGCCACCAAGATCGCCGGATCTCTCGTGTTTGGACTTTTTACTATGGGGTCATATGAAAAGCCTTATCTACGAGTGTCCCATTGAAATCAATATGGATCTAATCGCCAGGATTGCCGTTATTGCCGGCAATGTTCGATAAATGTCTGGTGTCTTCGCAAATGTGCGTCAGTCCCTATCCCGTAGGTGTGAAGCGTGCATTACATCTGGCGGAAGATGTTTTGAGCAATTTCTTTGACCATGTACATTAATTACATTCCTGTCAATAAAATGTTTTCTGAAGTATCTACTTTCATTCTTGTGTTATTTCTTTAACTGCGACAGTGTAAAACTACCTTTTAACTTCTCACCGCTTGGGTTCCGACCATATGGCGAAATTTGCGCGTATAGCTGCGTTCTATCACCGCGTAAAGTTTTGCTCCTTTTTCAGATACACCGTTTATTTCGTTTTCCCTTCGAAGCCATCCACAATTTATCCCGGTTCATGGTGTTAGTTATGGATGGGAAAAAATAATTGTGACATATTTTTAAACTTGTTTATCGAATACAATTGAAAGGAAATCATAGAAAAGCATCCCGCGGTCAATTTTCTTTAAAATTTCTCCGATTTTTACTTTATATATTTTTATAAGAAAGTATTGGATTCATGGAAATTAAAATTTCGGTTTGAATACTATTTCGCTATTTTTGGACCGATATCTGTCTGTCTATAAGTTATATAAATATATTGTTCTCCGTTAGCTAAGCTCTAATGATGGAATTTCATGAAACTTCATATTATTTTGAATTTATTATTATTTACGAAAAAAACCTGATTTTAAAAAAAAATTAGCATTGGTTAAACTATTCTTGAAACCCTTCCTAACATTTTTTTTAAATTTAATTTTGGTTGCCTCTTTGGAGCATCCACGATTTATCAGTTTTCATGCTATCATGGAATAAATAGGTTCAGCATGTTTTTAAATTTGTTTATGCACTACAAATAGGAGGAAATCATAGAAAAGTATCCCGTGGGCAACTTCATTTATAATTTATCTAATTTTCCCTTTTTTACTTTCTTCTGTCTTTCGAGAAGAAAGTGCTGGTGGAAAGTGGTGGAAGAAAGTGGATTCGTGAAAATTTTCGAATTCCTGTTTCCGACGGATTTATACGCTTTAAGGGTCAGAGATGTCCAAAAACACGTTTTTACAAAATGTCTGTCTGTCACTCTGTGAGTCTGTATGTGACACAAATTTTGTGGGCGCTTTATCTCAAGAACTAATGAACGAAATTTAGTAAAACTTTTGATTCGATTAGTCCGTGATATAAATTGGAGCTGATTACTTTTTGGTGTAAATCGCCCAACAGGTGTCGCTGCTATGCTGCATTTTTCACAATTTATGTAATAGCTCTATCGGAAGAACTAATGCACGGATTTTCATAAAACTTCAGATTCAGTTAGTCCTTAATAAAATTTGGTACTGATTACTTCTTGGTGTAAGTCGTCTGACAGGGGCGTTGTTATGCTGCATTATTAACGATTATCGCAATATCTCTATCTCACGATCTAATGCACGAATTTTCATAAAACTTCTTATTCAGTTAGTCCTGATATAAATTGATGCTGTTTAGTTTTTGGTGTAATGCCCAACAGGTGGCATTCCTATGCAGAAATTTTTATGATTTCCGTAATAGCTCTATATCTCAAAAACTATTGCACGGATTTTCATCAAACTTCAAATTCAATTAGAAGTTCACGTAACTTGTCCCTGATTAGATTTTGGTGTAAATCTCCTAACAGGTAGCGTTGCAATGCTGTATTTTTCAGGATTTACACGATTTTAGCGATTGTTATCTCTCAAGAACTAATGCACGGAATTTCGTATCTTTAGAATCTTCATGTTGAACATTTATTCTCATTTAATTCTGGCACTGTAATAACGAATTTTGCAGCATTAATATGTATGAGATAGAAGAAAGGGCTTAGATGCTTTATATTCCCTTATCCGTTGTTTTGAATTGTTTGGCGATTTTTTGTTGCGTGTTGACGGTATTTATGGATATTGCAACCTCGATATGTGGAAATCCAGTGTGACATGTGTGTTGTGACGTGTCGTTCTGGCAACCCTTAAGAAGCTCATTTTAGCTTGGAATATTGTGAATGTATTTTGATATCGTGTTGTATAGTTCTGTCTTTTTATTTTTATGTGAAATTTATTGAATGCATTTGATTGACTATGGTTTCTGTAAGCCGTTTAAACGCTCTTTCTGAAGTAATTAGGAAATATGAGGAAATTTTGACAAGAAAAGAAGGTTTGTTTATAGAATGTAAATGCATATTCATAAACCTATTTTGGAAAATGACGCTGATGATATTTCGTGCTGGAGCTTTCAAGAAAGCAGATGTCTGTTAAGGTATGTTGATAATTTTATGTATATTTTGCTGCTTTAAGAGTTTTTTACATTTTGAGATTGCTACAAAGCGAGAATTGCTGAATTTTGAGAATGCTACACCGCGAGAAATGCTGAATGCAATGATATTATTTTTCGGTTAATGTGCGCGAAGCGCACATACAACGATTACTGATTGCCATTTTAGCGAATTTTGGTTTTTATGTGTATTTTACAGCTTTAAGAGTTTTTTACATTTTGAGATTGCTAGAAAGCGAGAACTGCTGAATTTTGAGAATGCTATACAGCGAGAACTGCTGAATGCAGTGAAGTTTTTTTTTCGTTAATGTGCGCGAAGCGCACATACAACGATTACTGATTGCCATTGAGAATTTTGTTTATTATTTACATTTTATTTTCGTTAAGTTAAATATGCGTATAAACCGGTGCTTGGCGACATTTACTACTTGGTAGAAAAGGGGTTTTCACGCAAGAAAAATTCCAAGATGGCGGGTGCGGGAACTTATGACATCTGTTCCGAAGAAAGTTTTGGGATTGCCATATCCGACTAGTTTATTTTTAAAAGCAGAAAATACTGGATTCCAGAAAATTAAAATTTCGGTTTGGAATGGCTTGAATACGATTCGACAATTTTTGGACAGATGTTTGAGTGGCAACGTGTCAAACAAATTTATTGTTCTCTGTAACTCAAGTTCTAATGCATGGAATTTCAGGAAACATCGTGTTATACAGGGTGTCCCAAAAGTTCCTGCACATTATGAAATTTAATATAAAATCAAGTAATTGCCATACAGGAGTGCGGTGTGAACTAAAATGCTGTTCACGGTGAGAAGTTTTCTTCAATCGAATGAAAATAATTAGTTCCAAACTTGGATCATAGATGACGTCACTTGTCCGTATGTTTGATTTCAAATATGCGGGTTTTTTTTTTCCAGATTTTCAGATTATCTTTGACGATGCTCTGACTCAGAAATGACGACTCCTATTTTTATTACCTTTCCCAGTCGTCAATTCTGAGTCACAGCGTCAAAACTAATCTGAAAATCTGAAGAAAAAAAACGCAAGTTTGAAGCTAAACATACGGACAAGTGACGCCATCTATGATCCAAGTTTGCAACTAATTATTTTCATTTGCTTGAAGAAAACTTCTCATCGTGAGAAGCATTTTAGTTCAAACCGCACCCCTGTACAACAATTATTGGATTTTATATTAAATTTTATGTGTCGGGGACTTTTGATACACCCTGTATTTTATTTATCATTATATACAAAAGTCTATTTTTTAATTCATTTACCGTTGGTTAATCTATTTTATTCTTGAAACCATTGTAAACACTATTTTAACCTTTTTTTTTTTTTTTTCTCTTCGCAGCCACCTACGACTTATCAGTTTTCATGCTGTCAGTTATGGATGGATTTTTTTTTTTTTTTTTTTTTTTTTTTTTTTTTCAAACAAACAATTTTATTTTTAGAAAAAAATAATGTATTTTTATATAACAAATCAATCCTAAATCATCTATATTTGAAATATTTTTGAAGTAATTCTATATTCTGTAATTTTTTTAATTTTTTTTTTACGTGCAAGCATATATGTGGCAAAAAAAAAAAAAAAAAAAAAAAAAAAAAAAAAACCTTTAAGTGTATCCTTTAACATTTAGTTGATATATTTTGTAAAAAAGTTTCAAAAGCACTGTAACTCCTTACAGAAATTATCTAAATAGATTATTTTTGTCTATCAAATGTCAAAGTATACTGGGGTATTGAAGTAAAATAAAAGTTTCAGAATCCTTTCGAGGGGGGAAAACTTCGAATGAAATAAAAATGTTTAAAAATTTTACAATTTAGTTTCTGAAGCATCCTTTCTGATATATTTCAGTCAATATTTTATTAATTACTAGCTAAAGTAACCCGGCGTCGCCCAGAATTTTAAGAATGTTTGTTCTGAAAAATCAATTTTAAATTTTAACATACAATAAAAAAAAAGCAGTCGAAGATAGAATTTATTAAAATATTTTATTAAATTCAATTTTTAATGCCATATAAATCAAAAATGCATATATTTAGAAAAATAATTTTTTACTTTTTATTTATTTTTTATATTTGTAAATCACGGCATAATATTAAACACATTGGTACACATGAAACAAATGAAAACCCAATTCAAAAATGCATACATTTATGCAACAGACGCAATATTTCAATTGAAGCAATAATGTTAAAGTACGTCAATATTTCCATAATTGGGTTTTTACAGGGTGTCCAGCGAATAAGACCCTGATTTCAAAATTATATATCTCAAAAACAAAGATCAATAGAATTATGCGGTAAACGGTTTGTTTATTAGCTAAGCTGTAAAAATGTTATACAGAAGTTTCAAAATTTAGTTTCAAAATTCGTTAACAGATGGCGCTGTAATCGCAATGCCTATAAACAATGCTTAATTTCTAACAAAAGAAGTACCGGAGCCCTAATATTCTGCAGTACTAAAACAGTACCGTCCCCCCCCCCCCCATCACTCCAATCCGCATATTTTTATTTCATGCATTATTTGCAAAATTTAAAGCATCTTTTTTTTCTTTAGCAAAAATTTTTTTTTAATACATCTATCTGCATATACTTAACGCCAACTATTCTACTTTTTAGTTTATCGCTCCTTCCGAATAGAAATCTTTGCCTAATGTTAATGTTAATTAATCGCAGAATTCTGAAATTAAATAAGGTAAGGATTATGATTCGTAAATAGTGTTATAGTGTTAACTCAAAAAAGAAATTGTTCGCAGCTATGCATCTATATATATATATAATGAATGAACAACTAGCAAAAACATTTATAAGAAAAATCTTCAGAAAATTTTACGTGCCGTTTCATCTTCATCCCCGACATGTGCGACACACTACGTTACATATAAGTGTTTTGGTAGAAAAGAATGCAGAAACTTGGAGATGGGAGGGAAAGGAAAGGGTAATTTAGGCTTCAGTTTTTCGGAATCGCTATTGTACTGGGCTCCGGAGCTCTGTATTTATGAGCTCCGGTGAATTCCGATCAATATTTAAATATGTACTAAAAACAGAGAAGTACCGGAGCTGAGCTCCGGTGGGCTCCGGCGCAAATTAAGCCCTGCCTATAAATTATGCTTCGATGTCTAGAGCATTAGCATCTCTTTCCTAGATGGCTCCCAATGGAAGATGAAAATTGGGAAAGTTCACTTTTTTGTTGGGGTGATGTGCAGGAGTGGAGACATCTGGTCACAGAATTATTGCATCAGCTTTAATTTTAGAGAATTTCAATTAATAGAATTTTCAATAAAAAGTTTAGAAAACATTATATAAAAATTTATTAAAATATTTTATTAAATTCAATTTTTAATGCCATATAAATCAAAAATGCATATATTTAGAAAAATAATTTTTTACTTTTTATTTATTTTTTATATTTGTAAATCACGGCATAATATTTTGGTATTATTGTTTATACCTGAATTATTATAAAAAAAAAAAATTAAAAAAGTAATTTTGCACTTTTCATTTATTTTTAAATCACGGCATAATATTTTGGTTTTAGCACAACACATATATTTCTTTAGTTTGTAAACAAAGTTATAGAGACAGAAATTATGCATTAAATTATTTCATTTTTAAAAAGAATTGATGATAATAGTCATATCATCAACGTCAAAGCCAAAGTATTTCGGGTGCTGCATTCCTTTCCAACACTTCGGATCATATCGCTAAAAGCTGCATTATACTTCTGTGCTCAATGATGAAAAAAAATGAAAATGAGTTTTTAAAATTAAAAGGATTTTTTTAACTTAAGTTTTTAAAAATAGCAACTTTGTATTTTTTTCTTTCAAATTATTTTTTTACAATTTAAAACAATGATTTATGAATCATTATTATAAATGTTCAATATTTTTTAAAAAAGGGGTTTCTTTTAGTTTAATTAAATTTTAAAACCAGAAATTTTGGATTTTTTTATTCAAACTTTTTTTCACAGTTTAAATAAATATTAAAAAGTAATGATTTCCATTTTTTTCAAATCCCCCTCAACTTGTAGTCGATTCCACGATCTACCAATTAGGAGAGAAAAGACATACCACTGAGATACTGGTATCGGGACCGAAGTAGCTTATAACAAAATTTAAACAAATCTCAATTCTGTCAACACATGGCTCCGCTTCTGCACATCACCCAAATAAAATATTTTATTATGTTCTTATATAATGATTGCTAAACTTTTTATTGAAGATTCTATTAATTGAAATTCTCTAAAATTAAAGGTGATACAATAATTCTGTGACCAGATGTCTCCACTTCTGCACATCACCGCAGCTATAAAATGGTCTTTTCCAATTTTCGTTCTTCCATAGGGAGCCATCTAGGAACGAGACGCTAGTGCTCTGGACTTCAATGCATAATGTGTAAGCATTGCGATTACAGCGCCATCTGTTGGCGGTTTTTGAAACTAAATTTTGCAACTTCTGTATAACATTTTTACAGCTTAGCTAATAAACAAACCGTTTACCGCATAATTCTATTGATCTTTGTTTTTGAGATATATAATTTTGAAATCAGGGTCTTATTCGCTGAACAACCTGTATAATGCTTCAATACGTTTTCTTCACACTCATATGACGTTATATATTCACCACGTCATTTATATTTCCAATATGACGTAATATTCTATTTTTTTAATTCGCAAACTATTTATTTCATTTGGAACAGATGCCATAAGTTCCCCCCGGCCTTCTTCTTGGCGTGAAAACCCCTTTTCCGCCAAGTAGTAAAACTCGCCAGGCACCGGTTTATACGCATGTTTTGGGTTAACGAAAATAAAATGTAAATAATAAACAAAATTCGCTAAACTGGCAATCAGTAATCCTTGTATGAGCGCTTCAGCACATTTACCGAAAAAAAACACCGCCGAATTCAGCATTTCTCGCGGGATAGCATTCTCAAAATTCAGCAGTTGTCGTTTTGTAGCAATCTCAAAACGTAAAAAACTCTTAAAGCAGCAAAATATACATAAAAAACGAAACTCCCTAAAGTGGCAATCAGCAATAGTTGTATGAGCGTTTCGCGCACATTTACCGAAAAAAAAAACATCGCTGAATTCAGCATTTTTCGCGGTATAGCATCTCAAAATGTAAAAAAACTCTTAAAGCAACAAAATATATATAAAATTATCAACATACCTTAACAGACATCCAGCACAAAATATCTCTCATAACACCGCCGTCATTTTCCAAAATAGACTTAATACGCATTGACACGCTATAAACAAACCTCCCTTTCTTGTCAAAATTTCCTCATATTTCTCCCTTACTTCAGCAAGAGCGTTTAAACGGACTACAGAAACTATAGTCAATGAAATACATCCAATAAATTTAACGTAAAAATAAAAAGACAACGATAGAACACGATACACGATATCAAAATACATGCACAAAATTCTAAGCTTCTCAGGGGTTGCCAGAACACGACACGTCACACGGGGTTTCCATATCGAGTTTGTCATATCCGTAAACACCGCCAACACACCAACAAAAAATCGCCAAACAATTCAAAACAACAACGGCTGAGGGAAGATACGGCATCTATGCCTTTCATTTTTTTCACGTGGAAAATTTGCAATAGAAAAGTAATTGTTGTGGTAAGAATTTTATTGTGGGTTTTTAATTGTGTGCAACAGCTATAACGAAAAATGTTTAAATTTGTTAGAAAATTGCTGTTAAATTTGTGGGTTTTCTTGTTAATTAAAATTGAACTATTAGTTATTTCTATTCCGGAATTCTTTAGTTGCCTCGGCAGTGTTTTAATACACATATAGGTAACATTTCACAATTCTCGCTTCCAAACTGTGGATTTGTATAGCATTACAGACAGATAGACAAATTTTCATTTTTATATATTGGGTTTTCTTGAGATTTTTGTCTTTCGTTCTTGAGATATAGCTATCGCGGAAATTGTGAAAAACAGACCATAGTAGCTGCACCTATCGGTCGGTATACACCAAGATCTAATTAGGATCTATGTATGTCAAGATCTAACAAAGTATGAATTTTGGTGAAATACTGTTTTCTTTACACTGTAAAAAAAATCCCTGCCGGCTCGGGCCTACAGGCGGAGGTAGATTTCGAAGTTAAGTACTAAATTCACCAACAAAACTTAAATCAAGATTAGAGAAAAACCCAGTTCCTCCACTAAGAATGAGCTCTAGGGAGATAAACATTTTGTGAAAATTCTAATATACACGACACGCATGTATATGGAATAGGTTTAAAAAATCGCTAAAGTAAATTCAGAGAACCTCAAAGTGTTAAAATAAGTTAATATTTCCATAGTCGTTTTTTTATCATGTTTTAATACGTTTTCTCAAACTCGCATGACGTTACATATTCACCAACTGAGGTCCATTTTATTTCCAATATGACGCAATATTTTTTTTTTTTTAATTCGTCAAACTATTTATTTCATTTTGAGTTTTCATGCGGAAATCTTACTCTAGAACACTTATGACGTAATATTCAATTTGTTTTCAATTCGTCAAACTATTTATTTAATTTAATTTTTCACGTGAACTTTCAATAGAAAAGCAATTGTTGTGGTGAGAATTTTATTGCTTCTTTTTTTAATTGTTGGCAACTGTTATAACGAAAAATATTTATTTTTTCCCGTCATTGTTGTGTAAGAGCTGGTTTTATCAGAATCTTGTTAAGACGGTATTCAAAATTTTGAACCTTCCCCATTTCCATTCTCTTGGACCGATTTTGCCCATTTTCAATCCCCGCCGAGATATTAGCCATCTCAAAGTTGATGGCGAGTTTGAAGACGATCCGTGCATAATTGCGACTTTTATCGTGCGGACAAAATTTAGTACATACATACATACATATATATATATATATATATATATAAACTTTTTAGGTGGGGGTGGTTTTGGGTTCCTGGGGTCCTATAATGAAAAGTTATGAAGGAATTTTTCAAAAGTCGCACCATGGTAACGACTGCAATAGGTAGTATTTCTTACGAAATCTACCTAAAAAGATGTAATTTTACACGTGTAAAGTTACAGAAATCTATATGTTTACTAAAATTGTATGTGTACACTGTACAAAAAAGTCCTTCCGGCCAGTGCCGGGAGGAAGAGGTAGCTTTCATAATCCTTATTTAAAAAAAGCCAACTTATATCATGCAAACACACGAAGCTCAATTTAGTGGAAACCGAATATAGGAGATTCAACACTAATTTTTATCAATATAATGAATGAGAATTTCGCGAAATTAGTCAGCTTTATCCAAGCTGCTGTTCTTTAAAGTAACTTATATTTGGCTGCCAAATTCGGCAATTTCTTAAAGTGCCTGTCATTTGAAGACAACATGGTGGATGAGGCTAAGCAGTGAACTTGGTCGAGACCTTAGTAATTGCTGTGCACATGCTCACTCACATCGGAATCGGTTAATATATAGGAGTGCTGTCGCATGCAAAAAATCAGATTTTTCAAAATGTCACCCACAATAGAAATTGAAACTGCTATATCTGAGCCATTTTTTAAGGTAAAGACAAACAAAAAATGCTCCTGAATCCTTATATCAAGGTCAAATGCTTAAGAAAGAAACCTTTTTCAATTTCTAATTTTTTTGCACCTCACTTTAAATATATATATATTTTTTAATTTAATGGTCGCCATTTTGAAACAAGATGGCTGATGAATCTGGCCAGCGAACTTGGTCGAGGTGTTGATGTATACTATCCACATGCCTTCTTACATCGAAATAGGTGAATACGTGTGTTATCGCGTGACAAATACAAGATCGTTTCAAAATGTTAGCCATGCTAGAAATTCAAAGTGCTATAAATCAACCATTTTTTAAGATATCAACAAAAGAACAAATTTTCAGAAACAAAAACTGCTCCGGAATCTTTGTATCAAGGCCAAACACATTAAAAAAATCTTTTTCATTTTCCAATCTTTTAATACCTCATTTTGAATTTTAAATTTAATTTTTTTTTAATGGCAACCCTTTTGAAACAAGATGGCGAATGAAGCTGGCCAACGAACTCGGTCGAGACATTGGTATGTACTATGTACAGACCAAGTTACATCCAAATAGGTTCATAAATACGCCTGTTATCGCGTGACAAAAGTCAGGTCGTTTTAAAATGTCAGCCACAAGAGAAATTCAAAATGCTATTACTCAGCCATTTTTTTTAGATATAGACGAAAGAAAAACTGTTCCGGAATCTTTGTATTAAGGTCAAACACATACAAAAAAAATCTTTTTCATTTTCCAATTTTTTGGTATCTCATTTAAATTTTTTTATTTTTTAATTTTTTGAAATGGCCACCATTTTGAAACAAGATGGCGGATGAAGCTGGCCAACGAACTCGGTCGAGATATTTGTATGTACATGTACACACCAAGGTACATCCAAGTCGGTTCATAAATACGCCTGTTATTACGTGAGAAAAATCAGGACGTTTCAAAATGTCAGCCACGCTAGAAATTCAAAATGCTATAACTCAGCCATTTCTTAAGATATAGACGAAACAAAAACTGCTCCCGAATCTTTTTATCAAGGTCAAACACATAAAAAGAAAATATTTTTTCAATTTTCAATTTTTGGTACCACATTTCAAATTTAAATTTTTCTTAAAAATTTAAATGGCCGCCATTTTTAAACAAGATGGCGGGTGAAGCTGGCCCACGAACCCGGTCGAGACATTGGTATGTACTATGTATAAACGAAGTTACATCCAAATCGGTTCATTAATACGCCTTTTGTCGCGTGACAAATTCCAGGACGTTTCAAAATGTCAGCCACGCTAGAAATTCAAAATGCTATAACTCAGCCATTTTTTAAGATATAGACGAAACAAAAACTGCTCTGAAATCTTTATACAAAGGTCAAATACATAAGAAAAAAATATTTTTCCATTTTTAATTTTTTGGTACCACATTTCAAGTTTTAAATTTTTTTAAAAATTTTAAATGGCCGCCATTTTGAAACAAAACGGCGGATGATGCTGGCCAACGAACTCGGTCGAGATATTGGTATGTACTATGTACACACCGAATTACATCGAAATCGGTTCATAATTACGGGAGTTACAGTGTGACATAGGTCAGATATATATATATATATATATATATATATATATCAATTTTGAACGGAGGGTGGTTTCGGGGTCTGGGGGTCATGATCGGTGAAAATATACCAAAATTTTTTGAAATCGCTTTCCTCCGAACGGCTGCAATAGGTAGCTTTTTTGTAAAGAAAGCTACCTAAAAATATGCAGTTAAATTCACTGCAGCATCTAAAATTGCAGTAATTTTACTAAAATTTTATCTGTAACCCGGCTTGCAGTTACATAAAAAGTTCTAGGCATTCCAGTTCCCTAAATAATTCTTAGTAACCGTACAGATTTTCAGATTTACAGTGCAAACGAGTATCTGTTACATGAATTTTTATTGTTGCCGTTACATAAAGTGTTCTAGACATCCCAGTTTCCTAGATAATTCTTAGTAACTTTATAGATTTTTTTTTTTACATTGTAGTTCTAGTTATCGAAGAAATCGTGAAAAGTTCAGCATATCAGCATCACCTGTTGAATGATTTATACCAAAACGTAGTCAGCAGCAGTTTATGTCATGGTCTAGCAGAATATGAAGTTTCGTTAAATCCCTTGCATTAGTTCTTGCGATATAACTGTCGAGAAAATCGTAAAAAAGGCAGTCCAGCAACGCCACCTGTAGAGCTATTCACACCCAAATCTTATGAGCACAAATTTGCGTAAAGGTCTAACTCAATTTAAAATTTTATTAAAATTCCGGGCATTATTTCTTCAGATAGACCGCTCACAAAATTTGTGTCACATACAGACAGACATTTCCTAAAAACAGTCAAATCGTGTTCCGGACCTTCTGCACCGTATAAATCCGTCAAAAACCGGAAATCGAAAATTTTCATGAATCCGATATTTCTTGTAAAGATAGGTGAAAGCAAAAAACTTATAGAGGATTAATGCCCTAACAACACTTTACATTTTAAATTACTTTAATAGATCGTCTGCTTAAAAAAATTTAATGAAGATTGTTGTTTTCCCTTCAAACTCTGTTTTATATTTAAAAAAAAAAAGAACAAAATAACTAAACAAGATATAACTATGTTTTATAATTAAAGTTTGATTCAAATAAAATTAGGCGATATATCGCCAAGTTGGAGACAAACTTGGCGGTATTTGGCGACAGAACAGGGTCCCCCCTATGGTAACCCTTTATTGAAAATACTTTCATTCATCTTCAATAACCAATGGCCGCCATTTCGTTTCCCATGCAAAACTAAAATTAATTAATTAAAATTTAATTAATTAATTAATATTTGAAAAAACTGTATTAACATCAATTGTCATCCAGTACAAGTTTAAAAAAAATTATTTCAACTTGATAGGATGAATAATGAGTATTTTATTAACGATTGAAAATTTGAATAAGATAAATCTATTATATATATATAATCTATTATCTATTATATATATAAAATCCAAACGGAAATTTCGTTCCGAACGCCGAGATTTCGAGTTCTACCGCATGGATTTTTACGGAACTTATACCGTTAGATAAGTATCGTTCCAGGGAAGGTTTTAAGTTATAACACATCATTCTACCTAGATTGGTTATAGAACTGGTACGGAAAATTCTATTATTTTGGACTTTGTTACTTCATATTTCCTTAAATATCTGGGCTCCTATTGGTCGTAGAGCTTAGATCTCGCGCCAAAAGTAGCTCCGAAGCACCCAAGGAAACTTTTCCCCGCGATTATTTTGCCGTCTTCCGATTTCCTCTAACTCTATTAGGGGCCCGCGTAGGGCCCCTTTAAAATATTTTTCGTAGTAATTTCAGCAATTATCTTAAATTATTGGTTAAGACCGCCAACCTCCCGATTCATGTATCTACGGAAAGGTTGCATGAAGGAGTTTCGTTCAGATACGCTTTCGTTAAGAATAGAGTGCGCTCCCTGGTGGTGGAATGTGGAACTAACATAACGCGATATTGTTAAAATTAGGAAATCTAACAATGCGATCTGTTTTAAACTTTGAGATAGTTCATAACACATAATCTATTATCTATTCTATTATATATATATATAAAATCTATTATCTATTCTATTATCTATTATCTATTATCTATTATATATATAAAATCCAAACGGAAATTTCGTTCCGAACGCCTAGATTTCGAGTTGTACTGCATGGATTTTTACGGAACCTATACCGTTAGATAGTTATTGTTTCAGGGAAGGTTTTAAGCTATAACACATTATTCTACCTATATTAGTTTTAGAATTATGACGGAAAATTCTGTTATTTTGGGCCATAAGGTTACCATTTTATTTCTTGGCGAAATTCATCGTTGATAAAAAAAATTGAAACGGCTATTAAACCTCGAAAAATAAAAGAAAAACTGTTACTAATTTTATTTAAATGAAAAAAAAAAAGAAAAAAAGAAGAAGAAAATCTGTTTTAATGAGTGATAATATTAAAAAACGGAAACATTTAATCAAAACCTGAAAGGAATATTTGTAATGCTTAAAAATTAATTTAATAAGAAATATTACACTTGATACGCAATATTTGGCTCTTTATCGCTTGCGTTAGATATGGAAACGAATCTGAAAATTTGATTAGATGAAATTTTAACGACATTTTCTTTCTGTTCTGTTCTTTTCTTTTTTTTTAATATCTAATTGTCCCATCACGTGACTTATAGAAGAAACAAGCAGATGTAATTGTGAGTCACATGTGTAATTACTATTTGTTTCTTTACGTTTTTTTATTTTTCTTTTGTCGCCAAACAATCTGATATTAAGCCAAAAATGCATAAGCCTGACATTAACTTGAGGATGTTCTCACAAATGGTGTTTTTTTAGGTGAAAGAGATCATTTTTTGAGTACATTTTCATATTCAATTGTAACTTATATAGATATCAGTTAATATTTTAAAAATGGAATCGAATACTTAAATTTCAGTGTGAATTTCTGCCCCACATACATATTGTAAAATAATTTCATACTTTTTAAAATGTTTTTCGCCGTAATTCCGAAAGCATGTGATATTTATAAACTCGAACTCAGATCAACGAATATTACCCATTTTATTTAAGTAAATATTATCTATTTTCTCAAGTCATTTCGCCAATTTCATTTATAGGAAAATTCACAGATTCGAAATCTAGGAAATAAAGATAATTTTTAAGGAAATTTATGTTTTAATACGTTATTACTATGGAAAAATTCAACATTCTGAAAAAAAAAATTACAAGTCTTTTGTAATTCGTCATTTCTTCTTCGTCTTTCTTCGTACTTTCTCCTCTGTTATGTAATATTTCAAATGATATTGGACTAATTTTCGATCATCGATTCACCGCAAAATCGCATATCTAATATAGTATATAAAAATAAAGTCTGGATTAGGGGACTAATTAACGCACAGTGCAAACTACTGAACCTAAAAGCTTGAAAATCGTGGTAAAAATACTTCTTATGACATAAACTTCTGCTAAGAAAGGATTTTCTAAAGTGTCACCCCTAATGGTTTTTGCACGGGGAGAGGAAAAAAATCGAATATCAAAATTATGCGTCAAATGATAGCATATTTTAATGTAGTTTTGTATGCTGAATCGAATGCTACCAAATAAATTTTTATAAGTCCAACAGTTCATGACACATTTCATATTTTTCTAATTTGGCGGTGTCTTTGGCATCTAAACCTCAAAATATCTATCATTACATCCGTTACTCTACTAACGGAAAAAATTCAAATCAACCCTTTTGGCTAAAAAATAAAAACGGCTCTATGAGTTTGAAATAAAAATGCAAGCATCTTAATTTTTTAAGAAAATAGTGATTTTATGTAAAATAAAAGGGAAAAAATTACTGAGAATTTAGCGTTATAAAACAAAAATGGAAAAGGTACTACTTAGATATTCCGTCTACCAAAAATCTATCGTCAAACAATAAGATTAAATGCCAATAATGGTTGATCGTAAATATCAAATTCACTTGAACTTAAACAAACTACACGTGTTTACGTCATCAAGTGATTTTAATTTCAACGTTTTATTTGTATTTTTATTAATGTTATACTAATTTATTTGTTATTTCGTTATTTAAAATAATGATTATGTCAATTTATATAATTTGGCGAATGGTTTGGCGATTTATATAATCTGGCGAAATTGGTCGACGGGATAACAAGTAGTATCAATGAAAATATTTAAGTATGAAAGCAATGTTTGTAACGACTTAAAAATGATTTTCATACATATAAACTCGGTTTATGGCGTCAGATGCCGTCATCTGAAGAATCTACAAGAGTATTTTTCCATTTTTTCCGGTCATGGGTTCCTCAATGAAAGAAATTGGAATTGGAATAATATTGTGCGATTTATAAATTGCTCCTCGATAAGAAGAAAAAATGGATACATTTATAACAACCGTGCGCACATCTCGCTGATAGCATTTTTAAAATTCCCAGTAGCAGTAGTTACATTTTGCGTATGTAAATTAAAAATATTTTTTTGCTTTTAATTATGGCATTATTTCCTGTTATTGTTTATCTTTTCAGTTTTTTAAATGAAATTAGTATAAGGCATGCATTTTAAATTAAATGAGTGAAAGGTTTGTGTTTTAAATGAAAATAATAAAATAAGAATATGCTATGAAAACAATCTTTATTGATTTATTACCTGCGCCCGGCTGACATAAAAGTATCACAAAAGCCACATATTCACTTTTCTTTGAGTACTTGCTCATGGGAATTCATGTTAACCTTCCGTAATCGGATACTTCACATATTGGTGTATTAGCTTTAATGTTGAAAGCATCGTTTTTGTTTGAGGCGAAAACTTTACTATGAATTCTATTACACAAAATCGCATTATCATCATCTACTATATATTTACAACGGAAATTTGTATTTCATTCCGATTGTTTATAATACTTTCGTAGGATATACCACAATTAGTTAGGTAATAATTTTGGAAAGGTTTTAGTGTATACATATTGTTCAAAGGTACTTAGTTATAGAGCAACAGTAAAAGTTCAAAAATTAAGTGAACCTGATTATGAAAGTTTAGCCTTTTTAAAAAAATCTACAGAACATATTTTGTTACAAGTGGCCCTGTTGCATGACTTTTAGGAATGGTGTTAGTATATACGATTTCATTATATGTTGATTAGTTACAGAGGTATTAATTCCTGTTGTCATAACGGTCTCATTACCCGGCCATAAGTGCGCTGTTTATAATCAACTGAAACAATTACTTCTTAATTGCTAAATTTTGTCCAACGCTTAAGATAACATTATATTGCAATGGCGTTCGCATCGTTTTCAGTAATGTGCAAGGTCAAGCTGAAGATCCATATTGTTTAAAATACAAGTTGAAATTCACCATTTAGTTTAATCCAAGGTTCATTTGGAAATATTGACCAGCGCAGCGGGCATAGCCTGCTAGTCTATTTATATAAAATCCAAGTCTCTGTGTGTCCCTCACGATTCCGGTAGGACCGTCTCATTGAGATGAGTAATTGTGAAAATATACTAATGCAGGGTTACCACAGTAGCGCCAAATGTTAGCCAACTTTGTGACAGCTGGCTAATTTGGTGAAATTCCCATTTAAAACCATTAATCTTTCACAAAGGAGGTCTCCGAAATTTAATTTAAACACCGCTCTTTTAAGATATTTTTTCAAAATCTATCAGTGAGAATTTAAAGTACATCTTTACATCTTCCTCCCGATGCTACTAATAAAATAACCGCCAATAGCCGACGCTATACTGTGTGACCTCCTAACTGTGCGATTTTAATGTGCTTTAGGTACTTTTCCTGTATAGGTGCCTTGGCGAAAAAGGAAATTTGGCAACTTATTTTCCGGGAACCTATCCACTGTTTCATTTTATATACACACGCATTTTTTTCGATATTTATGCGATTTATTTAACATAAAAAAGCCGTTTCTCTAATTTTATACAGAAACAGATGTAATTTGTACGTAAAAACATCAATAATATACATATAAAATAAACATATAAAACAAACAAAAACGCTCATCAAGTTTGTTTTCATAGCTGTTTATATGATTTGACAACAAATCTCGATATTTTCCTGTTATACGACCATGCCAAAATGTATGCTAATGTGCCAATTATTTCAAAATGCTAAAAGATATTTGTAATTTTATGCTAGCAGTTTAATATGAGTTTTATTTTATTGCTTTATTTTATAACACTTATTTGTTAACTTATTTTAAGTATATATTTGTGATTTAATGAAATAGTTCGTAAAAGTCTGCAATTTTCAAATGTCATATTTTTTAAATGCTCACTTTAGTATCGACATGTTTTTTCTTTTATTTTTCAAATGTTTCAATTCAAGTGATTTTGATTTTGCGCCCACTATTATGCTTGGCGACAATGGTATCCGTATAACGGAAAAGTACCCAAATCTCACTTTCTGATGCCCAAATTACACCAAGCTTTAAAAAAAAAAAAACGCCAAAGCCCCTACAGTGGAAAAGTACCAAACTGTCTATTATTTTGCGCTAGCTGTGTTATAGTTTGTACTATATACAAGTGGGTTGGAGCGAAGAGTTTAAACATTAAATATTAAAGTTTCGGCACAGATGTCATATACGCCCCATATTGGAGCGATGTTTTTCTGACGCCAATGCCATATACACAACTGGTACTTAACTGGCGCCAAAGTGTCGTTATTTTGCTTGATATGGTAACCCGGATGTTGTTGTTTATGCTGTTGATGTTTTCGCCAAATTGGCGTATATGACAACTGTGCCAAAGTTTCTATAAAGCAGTATAAGACTAAAAAAAATTAAGAATAAAATAAATTCAAAATAAGACTAAAGAAGAAAGATAAATCATGCGCTAAGCATAGAATATGAAACACTTTCCAACAAATCCTGAATGCTTTAACAAAACTTCGTTATTTGAGGAAATCAGGTAAATAAGATAACTAAGTAAACATTTTAGAAGACGCATAAAATATTTTAAAAATTGATTTCAGCAGTTACCGTCCATATCCAATAGTATCGTTATTACATGCCACTATTTAGCAAAAATTTAATTTAAACTGCTCTTAAAACTACTGAAATCACATTTCCAGATATTATCATCCATAGACGGTTATGTATTCAATTCTTTGCGTGACGCTGTATATCATTTTATCTATATTCTACAAACATTTCTTAGTAAACTAAATGCAGTTCAGCGTAAAAATGCATAACTCCTTTAAAAACCACCTTTAAGCAATTTACTCTCATACTCAGTAACCCTTACGAATTCTTTTGTGTAGCACTGCATTTGAACTGTAGCATTTATACACACAGTATAGTACGCATAAATGTAGTGAAACATAAAAGCGCATATCATAATTAAAAATGCATTTCTAGCAATCATTGCTTATGTACAATACTTCGGAGAAAAGTTTCTTGGCGAGAAAGAAGTTTGCCAACGTATTTTCTGACAACCTATTTACTGCTTCATACCCACAAGAATTTTTCCATATGTATGCAATTTATTTAATATAAAAAAAGCTATTTACCTATTTTTATAAAGAAACAGTAGTAATTTTGGCACAGATGTCATATTCGCCCCATATTGGCGCGATTTTTTTCTGTCGCCAATATCATATAGGCAACGGGTACTTAACTTGCGCCAAAGTGTCGTTATTTTGCTTGATGTGGTAACCCGGATTATGTTGTTTATGCTGTTGATGTTTTTGCCAAATTGGCAACCGAAAAAAATCGCGCCAATATGGGGCGAATATGACATCTGTACCGTAATTTTTGCAGATGTCATATACGCATCGGGTTTGGCATGTTTTTTCTCTGACGCCAATTTGGCAGAAATCTCGCTTTCGAATACCAGTTACTTATATATTTTTAAATTATTTGCTATCATTTTGAAAACGAAATAACTTTAAATAAATAAAAGTTTGATTAATAATTATAGAACGAAACAGTTTATATAATTAAAAACAGAAAATAAAAGTAAATAAACAATTTATTAATAAATAAAAAACAATAGCCGGGTTACCATAGCAGGCAAAATAACACCATATTGGCGCCAGTTAGGTATCCTGGTTCATATCTGAAATCTGTGTGTAATTTGTATATAAAAAATATTATATATATTTAGAAACTATTTTTTCTATGTATATAAGTGCATATATAAACAAAAATAAAAGTTCATTAGATTTGTTTTCATAGCTGTTTATATATTTTGGCAACATATCTCACTTTCTGATGCCCGAATTGCGTCAAGCTTTTTTTTAAAATGCTGTATAATGGGAAAGTACCTAAATAAATAATTAACAGAAATAACCAATTATACAAACTAAAACTTTTTATTTTGAGATCAAAGCATGGTTTTTAATTTCAATTAAAAATACATATATCCTTGGATAATTTCAGTTGAAATTAGGTTCACAACTTAATATCTCATTCCATAAACCTATACAAACACAAGTGATTCATTCATCGTGAAACGTAAAAAATATTAAATCATTCAGGTATTCATACACAAAGTGAGTTCCATAACAATCAATGGACAATATTCTAATGACGTCATAGTAGGTAAAATGGTGACGGTATCGTTTGTTTATGGTTTGAAATCACAAAGATTTAATTTTGCAATGTCTCTTAGTTACATTATTTTATTGTCATATTTATGAGCTCAGAACAAAAGCATATTTTTTCCTTTTTTAGTTATTAAAGACGGAAAAAAATTATAAATGCATGATTTGAAAAATTTAAATAATTTTCGGTACTTCTTAGTTATCCCGTCGACCAAATTACTGTCGCCAAATTGCAAGATTAATTGCCAATAATGGTTGCCATTAATTAATTAATTGTAAGATTAAATGCCAGAAATGGCCAATAAAACCATTAATTAGACGTTTTATTTGTATTTTTATTAATGTTTTGCTAATTTATTTGTTCTTTCGTTATTTAAAAAAAAAAAAATATGTCAATGTGTATCATTTGGCGAGTGGTTTGGCGATTTATATAATTTGGCGAAATTGGTCGACGGGATAACTAAGAAGTACCTAATTTTCTTTCTTAAGAGTAAAAAATAACATCGGGAAGTAACAGCGGGTTTAAGTTAAATAAGTTTACCTGTTTAATTCTGTTGTAATATTCAAAATAACTGTATTTATTAGATTTCAGTAAACAACATCAGGGCCCGATTAAACTTTGAAATTAGAGAAATTACAATGTCATTTCAGGACCTTTCTTTTGGAGAAGCTTTTCTAAATTCCACATATACAAGAAACTCTTCAGTGTTAGAAATATTATTCTTAGGACTGACATAACATGAGAACGGCCTGCAATTTTACACAAGTTTTTGAAAACTACTTTATATCAGAAATTTTTCTAAAAACTGGTTACTTTTTTGTTAAAGCGGCCCACACTATTAGGATTATGACAAGTTGCAGCCAATTTCGCCAACGTCGTAACCAAGATCGTGAAGCACACACATATAATTCATGAAATCGTATACGATACTTTAATATTTTTTACATTACTTCAAGTGTGTAATTTATTTATTTTTAAGACTTAACAATCTAAATTGTCCAATATATAAATTTAAAAAAATGTAAACAAAGATTGAATTGACATGACCGGAAAAAGCCTCAAATCTGCATAACACTTGGAACCAAACTGTGCAGATTAGTGGTCTTATACTGTACACAATTTTTCATAAATGTGTTTCGTTCTTAAAATGTGTTATTTTCATCTATCACTGCGGAACAACCGAGAAAACTCATATTCTTGCACATGAGTTGTATATATCTTTATATCTAAATTTCCGTCATTTTTGACGGGCTACCTTTCTAGTATATATATAAAATCCAAACGGAAATTTCGTTCCGAACGCCGAGATTTCGAGTTCTACCGCATGGATTTTGACGGAACTTACACCGTTACATAGGTATCGTTTCAGGGAAGGTTTTAAGCTATAACACATCATTCTACCTAGATTAGTTATAGAATTATCACGGAAAATTCTGTTATTTTGGACTTTGTTACTTCATATTTCCTTAAATATCTGAGCTCCTATTGGTCGTAGAGCTTAGATCTCGCGCCAAAAGTAGCTCCGAAGCACCCAAGCAAACTTTTCCCCGCGATTATTTTGGCGTCTTCCGATTTCCTTTAACTCTATTAGGGGCTCGCGTAGGGCCCTTTAAAATATTTTTCGTAGTAATTTCAGCAATTATCTTAAATTATTGGTTAAGACCGCCACCCTCCCGATTCAGGTATCTACGGAAAGGTTGCATGAAGGAGTTTCGTTCAGATACGCTTTCGTTAAGAAAAGAGTGCGCTCCCTGGTGGTGGAATGTGGAACTAACATAACGCGGTATTGTTAAAATTAGGAAATCTAACAATGCGATCTGTTTTAAACTTTGAAATAGTTCATAACACATAATCTATTATCTATTCTATTATATATATATAAAATCTATTATCTATTCTATTATCTATTATATATATAAAATCCAAACGGAAATTTCGTTCCGAACGCCTAGATTTCGAGTTCTACTCCATGGATTTTTACGGAACCTATACCGTTAGATAGGTATTGTTTCAGGGAAGGTTTTAAGCTATAACACATTATTCTACCTATATTAGTTTTAGAATTATGACGGAAAATTCTGTTATTTTGGGCGATAAGGTTACCATTTTATTTCTTGGCGAAATTCAACGTTGATAAAAAAAAATTGAAACGGCTATTAAACCTCGAAAATTAAAAGAAAAACTGTTACTAATTTTATTTAAATGAAAAAAAAAAGAAAAAAAAGAAGAAGAAAATCCGTTTTAATGAGTGATAATATTAAAAAACGGAAACATTTAATCAAAACCTGAAAGAAATATTTGTAATGCTTAAAAATTAATTTAATAAGAAATATTACACTTGATACGCAATATTTGGCTCTTTATCGCTTGCGTTAGATATGGAAACGAATCTGAAAATTTGATTAGATGAAATTTTAACGACATTTTCTTTCTGTTCTGTTCTTTTCTTTTTTTATATATCTAATTGTCTCATCACGTGACTTATAGAAGAAACAAGCAGATGTAATTGTGAGTCACATGTGTAATTACTATTTGTTTCTTTACAATTTTTTCTTTTTCTTTTATCGCCAAACAATGTGATTTTAAGCCAAAAATGCATAAGCGTGACATTAGCTTGAGGATGTTCTCACAAATGGTGTTTTTTTTAGGTGAAATAGATCATTTTTTGAGTACATTTTGATATTCAATTGTAACTTATATAGATATCAGTTAATATTTTAAAAATGGAATCGAATACTTAAATTTCAGTGTGAATTTCTGCAACACATACATATTGTAAAATAATTTCACACTTTTTAAAATGTTTTTCGCCGTAATTCCGAAAGCACGTGATATTTATAAACTCGAACTCAGATCAACGAATATTACCCATTTTATTTAAGCAAATATTATCTATTTTCTCAAGTCATATCGCCAATTTCATTTATAGGAAAATTCACAGATTCGAAATCTAGGAAATAAAGATAATTTTTAAGGAAATTTATGTTTTAATACGTTATTACTATGGAAAAATTCAACATTTTGAAAAAAAAAATTACAAGTCTTTTGTAATTCGTCATTTCTTCTTCGTCTTTCTTCGTACTTTCTCCTCTGTTATATAATATTTCAAATGATATTGGACTAATTTTCGATCATCGATTCACCGCAAAATCGCATATCTAATATAGTATATAAAATAAAGTCTGGATTAGGGGACTAAATAACGCACAGCGCAAACTACTGAATCTAAAATCTTGAAAACCGTGGTAAAAATACTTCTTATGACATAAACTTCTGCTAAGAAAGGATTTTCTAAAGTGTCACCCCTAATGGTTTTTGCACGGGGAGGGGAAAAAAATCGAATATCAAAATTTTGCGTCAAATGATAGCATATTTTAATGTAGTTTTGTATGCTGAATCGAATGCTACCAAATAAATTTTTATAAGTCCAACAGTTCATGACACATTTCATATTTTTCTAATTTGGCGGTGTCTTTGGCATCTAAACCTCAAAATATCTATCATTACATCTGTTACTCTAGCAACGGAAAAAATTCAAATAAACCCTTTTGGCTAAAAAATAAAAACGGCTCTATGAGTTTGAAATAAAAATGCAAGCATCTTAATTTTTTTTAAAAAAATAGTGATTTTATGTAAAATAAAAAGGGAAAAAATTACTGAGAATTTAGCGTTATAAAACAAAAATGGAAAAGGTACTACTTAGATATTCCGTCGACCAAAAATCTATCGTCAAACTATAAGATTAAATGCCAATAATGGTTGATCGTAAATATCAAATTCACTTGAATTTAAACAAACTACACGTGTTTACGTCATCAAGTGATTATAATTTCGACGTTTTATTTGTATTTTTATTAATGTTATACTAATTTATTTGTTATTTCGTTATTTAAAATAAAGATTATGTCAATTTATATAATTTGGCGAATGGTTTGTCGATTTATATAATTTGGCGAAATGGGTCGACGGGATAACAAGTAGTACCAATGAAAATATTTAAGTATGAAAGCAATGTTTGTAACGACTTAAAAATTATTTTCATATATATAAACTCGGTGTATGGCGTCAGATGCCGTCATCCGAAGAATCTACAAGAGTCTTTTTCCATTTTTTCCGGTCATAGGTTCCTCAGTGAAAGAAATTGGAATAATATTGTGCGATTTATAAATTGCTCCTCGATAAGAAGAAAAAATGGGTACATTTATAACAACCGTGCGCACATCTCGCTGATAGCATTTTTAAAATTCCCAGTAGCAGTAGTTACATTTTGCGTATGTAAATTAAAAATATTTTTTTGCTTTTAATTATGGCATTATTTCCTGTTATTGTTTATCTTTTCAGTTTTTAAAATGAAATTAGTATAAGGCATGCATTTTAAATGAAATGAGTGAAAGGTTTGTGTTTTAAATGAAAATAATAAAATAAGAATATGCTATGAAAACAATCTTTATTGATTTATTACCTGCGCCCGGCTGACATAAAAGTATCACAAAAGCCACATATTCACTTTTCTTTGAGTAGTTGCTCATGAGAATTCAAGTTAACCTTCCGTAATCGGATACTTCACATATGGGTGTATTAACTTTAATGTTGAAAGCATCGTTTTTGTTTGAAGCGAAAACTTTACTATGAATTCTATTACACAAAATCGCATCATCATCATCTACTATATATTTACAACGGAAATTTGTATTTCATTCCGATTGTTTATAATACTTTCGTAGGATATACCACAATTAGTTAGGTAATAATTTTGGAAAGGTTTTAGTGTATACATATTGTTCAAGGGTACTTAGTTATAGAGCAACAGTAAAAGTTCAAAAATTAAGTGAACCTGATTATGAAAGTTTAGCCTTTAAAAAAAAATCTACAGAACATATTTTGTTACAAGTGGCCCTGTTGCATGACTTTTAGGAATGGTGTTAGTATATACGATTTCATTATATGTTGATTAGTTACAGAGGTATTAATTCCTGTTGTCATAACGGTCTCATTACCCGACCATAAGTGCGCTGTTTATAATCAACTAAAACAATTACTTCTTAATTGCTAAATTTTGTCCAACGCTTAAGATAACATTATATCGCAATGGCGTTCGCATCGTTTTCAGTAATGTGCAAGGTCAAGCTGAAGATCCATATTGTTTAAAATACAAGTTCAAATTCACCATTTAGTTTAATCCAGGGTTCATTTGGAAATATTGACCAGCGCAGCGGGCATAGCCTGATAGTATATAAATAAATAAATAAATATAGCGAGAGTGTGAACTAATAGTAGGAATTGAAAAATTACTAGCAACATTACAGATTTTTTGATTTACTGTGCAAAAGTGTATCTGTTACATGAATTTTTGTTGTGGCCGTTACATAAAATGTTTAGGAATCCCAGTTTCCGAGAAAAAAATTTAGTAACTTTACAGATTATTTTTTACAGTGCATGACGAAATTTTGTCTCCTTTTGTAATCCGCACTGCAATTAATTTGATCGATGGAAACATACTGACAAATCTGTGGCAAGAAATGATTGACCGATGGGACATTTGCAGAGTCACATCCATGGAACTATTAATAAGAAGGAAATGACATATCCTTAAAATAGTGAGGCTTCGACTGTAACCGCTTTCACAGGGGTTTATTATCGCCGGCGGAAACTTCCACCCGAAAATTTAAATAGAAATATTATGCTTATTTAAAAACCTTATTACTGCGGAATTTCAGTCATAAATAATGGCAGAAACAGATATTCATTTTTACTGGGAGAAGAGTATTTTGGCGTTAGTCAGGCTCTGCGTTTTCGCCATGTGGTGACAACCTAGACAACCCCCTCTCAGTGTCCGTGAAAAATATTATAATACCTGAGCAAAATGAGACCAGTAAAAATAAATTGAAATGTTTACCATGTTTGTGACATAATATTTCCATAAATAAGGCGCTTAACCCCTTCGGGACGGGAGCCTTTTACGAAATTTTTAATCTTTTGTCACCGTTTTTTAAAAACAGAAATTTGTGTCTTCTTGAATCGACAAAATGCGCTGATTAAATAAGGCAAATTTGACAGTAAAATTTTACTGGTGAGGAAAAACAGGGATTCTGAGCGCTTCCTGTGGCACGTATACGTGTCACTCGTCCCCAAGGGGTTAAAGAAGAAATTTTCTATTCAAATGTAGTGGTGGGAAGTTTTCAAAAAACTGCTGATCCGATTCATAAAAAGCAGCCGCCATCTTGTGACAACCTCCTCAGTTACTTCACTCGCAACTGGTAGGTAGTACACTATATGTCTTCTCCTCTTTATTTCTAACTCCATTGTCACATCGAACATTCGTGATAATGAACTACACTCATGTCCAAAATTAAGGTCACAAACATAAAATCTGTGAAAACCGATGAGCTATTCACTGTGTTGCTACGAAATTTGGCACAGAGGTATATTACAATGGGAGAAAGAATATAGCAACATAGCAATATGGAAAAGATTTGAATTGTGAATTAAGAAACAGGGTATATCAAAAAGGGTTAAATCATGAATCAGAGATAAAGCATTTATCTCGGGAAAAGTAGGTCTAATATGGAGTGTGACCACCGTGCACTGCTATACAAGCCTCACAACGAGCTCTCATGATGTTTTTGAGGGTGCCAATAAATGTTTGTAGCAGCAAAGCCCATTCTTCCAAAAGCGCGGCTTTTAACTCCTGGCTGATTCTGGGAGGTTGGTTACGCTGTGCAATGGCTCTTCCTAGACTATTTCAAACATGTTCAATAGGACTGAGGTCCGGAGATCTTGATGGCCAATTCATACGAGGAATATCCTCTTCTTCAAGAAAATCATCAACAATGTGAGCTCTATGTAGCTTCGCATTATCGTCCATAAACATAAAGTCCGGACCTACAGCACCCCGGAACAACCTCACATAGGCTTCAAGAACCTCATCACTATAGCGATGTGCGTTAAAAGTACCGCATCAAAGACTTGCAGTGGTGTACGACTGCCCAACATTATGCCACCCCAAATAAGGATTCCTTTGCCACCAAATTTGTCAAATTTTTTTTACGTAGGAGGGATGATAGCGAGCTCCACGTTATCTCCAGATGAAGATTCAACGAGAATCACTCTCCGTGGTGAATCTAGGCTCATCACTGCAAAGAACACGCCCCCATGCTTGTTGTGTCCAAGACTTATGTCTTCGGCTTCACACAGCCGGCTCTTCTGTTGAATGCAGTGAAAGGAACACACACGAATGGACGCCGGGAGTTAGGGATGAGGTCCTAGAAGCCTATGTGAGGTTGTTCCGGAGGCTGTAGGCCCGGACTTAAAGTTTATGGACGGTAATGCGAAACAACACAGAGCTCACACTGTTGATGATTTCCTTGAGGAAGAGGACATTCGCCGTATGAATTTGCTCTCGAGGTCTCCGGGGCTCAATCTTATTGAACATGTTTGGGACGGTCTAGGAAGAGGCATTGCACAGCGTAACCCACCTCCCAGGACCCGCCCGGAGTTAAAAGCCGCGCTTTTGGAAGAATGGGCCTTGTTGCCATAAACATTTATTGAAACCCTCATAAACAGTTTGAGAGCTCGTTGTGAGGCTTGTATAGCAGTGCACGGTGGTCACACTCCATATTAGACAGACTTTTCCCGAGATAAATGCTTTATCTCTGATTCATGATTTAACCCTTTTTGATATACCCAGTTTCTTAATTCACAATTAAAATCTTTTCCATATTATTATGTTGCTATTTCTCCCATTGTAATATACCTCTGTGGCAAATTTCGTGGCAACACAGTGAGTAGTTCATCAGTTTCCACAGATTTTATGTTTGTGACCTTAATTTTGGACATGAGTGTATTTTTCTATCTTACAACAATATTTACTTTAATTTTCCTCCGTCAATTCCATTCAGTGAATCATTCTTTTTGCCCAACTCATTAGTAGACACCCAGTATAAATACGTAGCCCCTCTAGTCGTCGTCTATCTGTCCGTCTGTTTGCGTATAATAGCACAAGAACTACCCAACCGAATGGTTTGAAATTTAATATATAGAATCGTTGCAGAATTTTGTCGAGTCATTTCAAATTTTATGAAAATCGAATCAAAAGTCAAAAAGATGTTAATAAAAGCTTTCTTCATTCTATAAATCATACCATAAGTCATTGATTCAGTGATATCCCATGATAAGTAATGATTATAGGTTGCCATGGTAACTACATCCTATTTAAGATGGAGTTTTATTATTTCCTTCTACTCAATTTAATATATAGAATCGTAATAAATTTTGTATTCATGCATTTTTTCATAAGAGCGGAACAGCTATTGCATTAAGATCTGAATTTTTATAACACTAGTTATAGTACGAACGCACCTCATTTGCCACGTTTGACGTACAGTTCCCGACTTGTTTAACTGACGTTCTTTGAGATGAAACGTTTCTTAGGCAATCATTACCCCTTTCGGGACGAGCGTCTTTTACAGAAATTTTAATCTTTAATCACCGGTTTTTTTAAACAGAAATTTTTACCTAATTGAATCGAAAAATGCTCGGATTAAATAAGGCAAAATTTACAATAAAAATTTATTGGTGGGAATAATCATCGATTCTGAGCATCTTACATGGCACGGATACCGGTAGCTCGCCCCCAAGGCGTTATGCTACTGATATGTTTGAAAGATTCTAAAAATATAAACGAGGAAAACTTTCCAATATTCACCCTACTTAAATATAGCTAAAAACTATAAGGACAAACGTCCAAATAATATTTCTACTTAAAAAAATATTTTATGAGACAGTGTGCATAAAAAAAATATATAAAACAAGTTAGTTTTAAATTTGCTTATATTAAGAATTTTGCTTATTAATTCAATGAGCTTTGAAACTGAAGGATATTTTTAAATTATCCTAATATTACATTTGAAAAAATATGAAAACTATTAAAAGGAAATCTTTTCAAAATTCACTCTTTAGTATTTTCTTTCCTTCTAACCGATGACCAGGCCCCTACCTTCCGGAAAGCCCCAGCTGAACGGGTTTGATACCTAGTATCGGGGCGGGTGACCACCCAATCGCCGCGTAGCGGCAATAAACCTAACCTGCGTCTAGATCGTATCGGCAGTGCCTATTGTTTAGTTGTGAACGGTGTTATGCCTGTTGCTTAACCTTTATATCCTGTTGTTTGGAACCTGCTCGTTGCTATTCATGTTGATCTCGTAATTTGAAACCTTGGTCAGGTAACGAGGCCTTCACCTGGCAAGGCACCTCCAGAGGTATAATTCACAGGTAACTTGGAGAACTTTGCACCCACGACGTACTTTACATGCACCAGGTTCCTTCAGCTGCGGGTTCGGTGCTCTGCCAACCGGGCCACCGCTGTCCGAACTACTTCTGATTTACATGGAGTTTTCAAGCCGAATTGTTGGTGCAGACTTGTCATAAGAAAATGGATTTTGGAAGGGGGAAAGCAAAAAGTGGGGCGCCGCAGATAGACAAGTTGCACCGTAAGTTAATTTTGGGTCGAAATGCTAGCAAATACAACGATGCAGGAGGGATGAGACTCCCTTTTCTCCTGTACAATCTTTAGTATTTAATAAATGACGATAAAAACTACATGGACAAATGCCCTATTAATATTTTATACTTTGAAAAGTAATTTTAGTTGATCATAGGTATATAAAATATAAAGATTGTTGTTTTTGATTTACTTTCTCCCATTTGAAAAGTTTTATTAGTGTAGAGCATTGGCAGTTTAAGTCAAAGATCTTGGGTTCGAGTTCCGGTCTGGGCCTTTTTTCACTCAGTTGAAACAAATTGGTTCTTAATAATTAAAGGATTTTACATCGTAAAATCGAATACTAAAGAAAATAGAGGTTGCTATCCAACATGTACTTTACATGCATAATTTTTGGCGATGTAGCATGTAGGTTGTTTCCTGCCGATTTGTGTGTTTAGAAAATTTTACTCCTGAAGATGGTTTTGAAGATTACACCGAAACGTTGAGTTTTATTTTATTCACGTGTTTTTATTTTTACATCATCTTTAAAATTATGAATAAAGTATACATTGGATAGCAACCTCTATTTTGTTTAGTATTCAAATTAGTTCTTATAAAGCTATTTTCAGTCAAATGCGCCCGAAAATCTTTAATTATTTCTTCATGTTGCTAAAAAAAATATTCCAACCCAGGGGCGGCCGGTCTATTGGGGCCACTGGGGCCAGGCCCCACTAGAGTTTTCTGTTCATTTAAAAATTTTTGATTCATATTTTTAATTTAAATCTTAAAAAAAAAAGAGCTGTTTACTGAAAATATATTGCAAAGAAACTCCTTCTTACATCGTGCCCACTCATCCGTTATCGACTCTCAGCATCTATTTCTTTCTCAGAGGTAATAAATCACTTTACTGGCCACTACTTACTTCTGAACACCAAGGTTACTGTATCTGGGCACAAGACATTTGTGCCCATCTGGCGCGATAATGAGTATTTCCCTACCTCACGTGTCATTCAATTTTGGCGATGTACTGCTCTTTTAGAGCTAAATCTTCCGTATTTTTTTGCAATGTGGGGCACTGGGCGAGAGTGCCCTTGATGCAAAGCTTCTGTTATACGGGGATTCTCAAAAATATTTGGCGACATTTGTATTACTATTACTGCTTATTCGTTAAATTACGCGATCTTTGAGTACTCTGTACTCTCTTTAAACGGAGAAACATGTTATTGTTAAGGTGTATTCCAATCCAAACTGCTTATTTTCTGATTCATTTTTACTCGCAAACGCATCAAACTGGCAAATTCTCTTATTTAGAAACTACATAATGTGACGTTCCTTGTCGATTTTTTGAAAAATGCAGAAAATATTGCAAAAAAAAAAAAAAAAAAAAAAAAAAAAATGCTATCAAAGTGAGAGTTTTGAACCGAATTTTCCGAAGCGGGAGATCTGGGGATGAAAAAAAGGGTCCTACTGAGAAAATAATTGTTTTAAAATCAAATTCTAATGAATTGAGCGAAAAATGAAACCACACGACCTCTTAAACATATCTTCAAAAATCACCTCAGCAAATTTCATGTTTTTACTTTTAAAAATGAGTCTGAAAGTGTCCCAGAAAATTTCGAGCTGTTGAGGGTGGAAAAATATTTTCTCGGACACACCCTTAAATTCTTGAAATAAAAAAATGAATTCTGTAGATGATTTATTATGCCCTTTTCAACAATGAATTTGGAAGAAAAACTTGAAATTAAACGCCTGAGACCTTATCAACTGAAAAATTTTGAAATGCAACGAAAAGATGGGGAAAAACTACGCTATTTCTCTACACAGTGGTATCAAAAATTTCTGTGGATTTTGAAGTGAAGGAAAAAAAAAAGAATTGTTCTGTTTTTATTGTTTATTGTTTGGAGGGGTGAAATTATGGAGTATGGCTGGCTATAACGATTTGAAGTATTTTTCTGAATGAGTAAAAAAACATGAAATGAGTACTACTCATTTAAATAATGCTATATAACCTTCGGAACTGTCAATATTGTAGCGCAGTTGGGATGAAGGTTTCAGGATTCCATTACAAAAACATAATGAGATGGTTGAGAAGAGCAGGTATGTGCTAAATCGTGTGATCAATTGTTTGATATTCCGTGGATTTCATGAATTATATTTAAGGGGTTATGATGAACGTAAAATTTTTTAAACCGAGGTATGTTTTTAGATTTGGTCACATACGCCTCAAAACTGAACACTATATTGGAAGATCATTTAAACAATGCTACAGTACCTAAAAATGCTTCAAAAACTATGCAGAATGAGCTATTGTATTGTATATATGAAACGTATATGCATGAAGTTAAAAATGAGATTTCTGCTTCTAATTTTGTAGATTTACAAGCTGACGAAACTATATTGATGTAAGTTGCACTTCGCAATTTGTTATCATTTTACGATAGATAAAAAACAACAAACCCGTGAAAAGCTTTGTTCAATTTATTGATGTCCATGATAAAACAGCAAAGGGACTTACTAAAATCTTAACTCAAAATTTAGAACAGTTTTATTTAAAAGATAAGCTCGTTGCGCAAGCATATGACGGTGTGCTGTTATGAGCGGGTGTCATACTGGAGTTCAAGAGCGAATGAGAGAAATTTTTAAAACAGTTTTGAAAAACTCTATAGGACAGGAACGATCAAGCACACTCTTGCTGTTCTTTCAGTCCACAAATATTTTATTAGTACAATATCAGAATTTGATGTAAAAGTAAGTGAAAGATTTGCTAGTCGAAAAAATCTACGTGCCTAATTTCTATTTAAATAATGCATTAAATTTTAATTTGTGAATGGATTAAATCTCTGCAAGAAAAATATGTATTTTTTCTATTAAATTATGAGATAATTATTTTTTGTTTGATTTGTGAATTTGTTTTTAAATTTAATAATGTTTGACCAGAGTAAGTTTAATGTGAATAATGGTAATTAAATTTAAAGTTAGTGAAAGATTTGCGCATCTAAAAACATACCAAACTTTTATTTAAATAATATACTAAATTTTAACTTCTGAATAGTTTCAATGTTTGCAAGTAAAGTTTATAGTTTTTTCTGTAACATTGTGAGATTGTTATTATTATTATTATTATTATTATTATTTTGTATATTTGTTTTTTAATTAAATAATGATTGATCAAAGTATGTTCAATGTTAATAACGGCAATTAATGGTATGTTAAAAATTGTAATTAATTTGATAAATTTGAAATTAACATTGATTACTTGAAAAAATAATTAAATTTTTATTTCCAAAAGTAAGATTACTTTTTTAATTTCATTTTTAAATAATTTGTTTTCATGTTTAAACAAGAAATATTAATACATGAAAATTTACAATATGTTATGAAGACCGGGCCCCACCAGTGAAGATTGGCACGAGCCGCCACTGCAACCAATAATAATAATAATAATAACAATAATAATTTTAAAAAAATGAGAAAGAAATAAAGTAGCATATCATTTTCATAAAAAAATTCATAAATAAATGTCGGCAATTAACTTTCTTAGAAATAAAAATTCTTTTTTAAAGGGAAATATTATGTTAATAATAGGCTTGAAATGCGGATAAAAGGGGTGGATTTTTTTTAAAAGATTAACGCTAAAACCCTAATTAAGTGAAGAAAAACAGTATATGACGAATAATCGAACGGTGTTTTAAAGTTTAAGTATTTGTCTACATCTTTTTTTTTTTTTTTTTTTTTTTCTCTATTCACGTCCTCTAAAATAAAAGTATTTTCAGAGAATTGTTATCCAGATAACATATTTTAAAGAGTAAGGAAAAAAGCATTTAAAAATTCTTTTTAGCAATTAACGGAAGATAAAAACAATGTGGATAAATAAAAAAAAGCTTAAATAATTCGTTTTTCCGTTCGCGAAATCGCCAATAGTATTTTTTTAAATCGCCAGTAGCAGTATTTAAATTTTGCTCATGTAAATTAGAAATAATTCTTTGATGTAGAAATAAAGTGTTTGGTTTTCGGTATTAATTTCTATTATTTTTTTCCTTTTTACTATTTTAAATTATATCAGCAAACTCTATTTATTTTAAATATATGTATTTTAAATGTATGTATTTTAAATATACGTATTTTAAATGTATGTATTTTAAATGTATTTTAAATTAAATGTGTGAAAGGTTCATATTTTAAATTAAAATCATGAAATGCAAATGTGGTACGGCTTTAGTATATAACGTATCGTTCTATGTTGCTTAGTTCTAGAGCTATTAGGAAAGTTATACAGAAATTTGAATGCAAATATGAAAGATTTGTCTAGTATAAATATGTAAAATTATTATTTGTATTTCATTCCGGCCGTTTATAAGTTGAGTTTTGCTGAACTTATTTTGCTGGGACTTATACTGTTAAATAATTTTTTATGGATTATTAGTACTTATCTGTAAAGAAGTTATCTTCTGTGCTGTTCAATAAAAACTAAAATTTGTCCAAATACGAAAATTCAACGGCAAATAATATTCATTTTACATTCTTAATTAATTTTCTAAATGCTCTAGTTTAGCAGCGAAAGTTGTTTTGCAATTCTTTATATTAGTTTTATTATTTTATTTTTTTATTTTATTTTATTATTATTTTATTTTACTTTATTTATTTTATTATTTTGAAATTGATTAATTCCATTATTAATTCTAACACCCATATAATTCTAAAGCAATGATTCTAAATTATAATCATAGACTATATTGCAAAATTAATTTAATTAGGATTGGAAAATTAAAAAAAAATATTTCATACAATGCATTGCAATTGATTTTTTTTTTTTGGTAATTTTTTTTAAAATTCAGATAAAAAGTTTTCAAGTGAAATTTATACGGTTTTTTTTTTGCTTTGTTTTTTTTTTTTTTTTTTCAGTTAGAGCATTTACTTATTTATCCATTATCAAATCCCAATATTCATGTAATTCATGAAGTGTTTAATCTAGAATGTTAAGCATTATAGACTTCACTCTAACGCAAATTTCAACTAGGACTTGAAAAAAGTATTTTGACCAATACATTTAAAAATAAATAATCGGTCAAGTGTATAGGGGAAGATTCATGGTCACCAGTCGCCACGTGGTGACTAAAGTTTTTGCTTTGGCGACTAATTTTCGGTTTCTATATATTTCGCTTTGGCGAATTTTGCGTCCCCTCACCCTGATCTTTTGACGAAAATCGCGTATTGTTTGCGATCTTCGCACAAAAATCACGTTTTTTTTTGTTTTTTTTTAACGATCCTTTGACGAAAACCACGTTTTTTTCCGCTATCCTTTGACAAATTCAGGTTTTTATAGCACTCCTTTGACGAAATTTGCGTTTTTTCTGCAATCCCTTGACAAAATTGTTTTTTCAGCGATCCTTTGATAAAATTCGGGTTTTTTTCGCGATCCTTTGACGAAATTTGTGTTTTTTTTCCGGGATTCTTTAACGAAAGTCACGTTTCCCCCCGATCTTTTGACGAAGTTGACGATTTTTCTGAAAAGATTGGTGAAATTCGCATTTTTCCCGAGATTCATTGACGAAATACGCCTTTTTTTCGCGATTCTTCTACGAAATTTCGTTTTTTCGCGATTTTTTTGACAAAATTTGCTGACTTGTTTTGCTATCTTTTGACAAAATTTGCTGGTTTTTGGCGATCCTTTGACGAAATTCGCTCTTTTTTCCTCGATCGTTTAACGAAATTCACGATTTTTTCTGCTGACGATTGATAAAATTGATTTTTTCGGCCTCCCATTTGTCGAAATTCTCGATATATTTTTATGTCCAAATTTTCGGAATGGAATGCCTTAAATTTTCTGAAAATTCGGAACAGTGATAAGATTCTGTAATAAGATTTTTTTTTTCAAGGTAATTTTTCTGGTGTGTTCTTGAAAAACAAATGGTTGATTTTTTATAGTGCAAAATAATCCCACCCATTCATTTTTTATTTATTTATTTATTTTTATGTACTTTGTATGACAAAATGAAAATAAGAAATATTGTTTTCCTAATAATCCCCACTACCACGATAGTTAAGCTTATAGATATTTTTTTAACGTCTAATTTGCCCAACTTTATCTTCTGTCTGTGCATGGCTTAAGATTTATATATTTTTAATTTATATCCAAATTAAAAGAATTGTGTGATCAAATACAGTAGAGCGCCGATTATCCGAACAAGTCGGGACCAACCCTAGTTCGGATAAATGGACAGACGTTTTAAGGAATATTTCTGAATATACTAAAACCTTCACACGTTATCTAAGCTTAGGACTGGAAGCACCAGTTAGTGCTGGCATGTTTATTTATTTATTTTTTTTTTTCTGTTGCATTTTTATCATTAATTTTTTTTCTCTTTTTATCATTTTCTGAACTACAGAGATTATAATTTAAACAAAAAAGCTTTAGATTGTTGCTTGCTTCAACGAAGAGATTCTTTTCAGTGCAGCCATATCTCTAATTCTTCTTAAATACGTTAGTTGAATAGGATCAGCGTTATTCAGCCATTCGAACCATTTCATAGCTGTTTACAAACATTCAAAGGCTTTGTTATGTGATGAACCTGGGTTATTTTCAGAGTATTCGTTTTCCTTTTCTACAATTTCTTTTTTTTTTTTTTTTTTCATGAATCTCATCCACAATCTCATCATCATTTAAAATCTGATATCCAGGGTCATGTACTTCACTATTTATCCACTCGTTAATTTCATTTTATTCATAGCTTAGGATTCTGCCCATCTCCTTTATTGTTTTTACTTTCCTCATTTTCTGATCCACTATCAGTATTTTCCTTATTTAAATTTTTATTCTAAGCCGATGGATAATTGGGAGTTCGGTTTAAAAAATTTTGGGGAGAAATAGGCTGTTCGGATAACTGGAAGTTCGGTTAAAAAAATTTTTGGGGAGAAATAGGCTGTTCGGATAACTGGAAGTTCAGATTAAAAAATTTTTTTGAGAGAAATAGGCGATTCGGATATATGGAAGTTCGGTTAATTGGAGTTCGGATAATCGGCGCTCCACTGTATACACACTTGATGATTAGTATTTTTTTTTTTTTTTTTTTTTTTTTTTTTTTTTTGTACAGCGTAGATTATTTTTTTCTTTGAATTCCCGAGTCTTTTCCCCTTATAAACGGTATTGCTTTTTTTTCTTTTTCGCTGCGTGGCCACTGGGTGAGTATTTGGGTTTAGGAACCACTGGCTCCTTAAAAGTTTTGGGAATCTACACCTAGAGTAAAGTGCGAGTGTTACTCGCGCACAGGGGCTTCCGTACAATAAATATATGAATTAGTAACTGGGCATTGTATTACACAAATACGAGTATATCATTAAAAGCTGTCATCTAGGTTTTAAAAGCCAATGGTGCATACAGTGCGACGCCCGTGTCTTTATGTATGTCCAAACAGTCCGTGTCTTTAAAAGTTAATATTTCGGCTAATTACCGGTAATTATTTAAAAAAAACCATTACGAACAATCCTTTTATAATTCCGCGACGATGGATACCTTGATAGTTCGTCAACTCCTGCTGAGCGCCCGCAAAGGGAAATTTGTGTGTAAGTTGAGATTTTCTCAAAAACTATGTGACCTAGGCGCAGAAACGGCGAACCTTTTCACGTCCACGTGCCAAAATTTTCCAAAAATATTTTTTACTTGATCATGACGTGCGAACAATTAAAAAAAGATTAATGGATCAAATGATGATGAATCAAAATTACTAAAAATTTTGTTTTCAGCATTAAAAAAATATATGGGTAATATTTGTATGTATACTTCAGAAAATTAGTTTTAAAATATTATTTTTGTTACCTTATCTTTTAGATGCCAAATAATTTATATCAGCTGCGTACTTACTTATTTTTAAGAGAATGCATGTTGAGTTGGACTCATTTGAGAAGATGTTTTTACCTGAATTTTTCATATCTATTTCCGAAAAGAATATATCTCGCAGAATTTTTTTCAAAATAGCAGTCTACAGCTTTTAGAGTCTGGAATTGAATTCCAAGTTGTAATAATTTTACCATCGGCATCTTTTCTTATAATACCTTTTAATCTTTCTGCCAATTTTAAGCCAATTTTAAGCCAATATTAAGCTAGATTAGGATACATTAAGTTATATTTCAGTTTCTTTACTCTGTATGACAATGATGACCAACCGAACAAATCGAATTCAGGTAAATAGAAATAACATTTAGATTAATTAATGCATTTTGTGAAATTCTATTATTTTGATGTAGAACATAAATCTATGCCGTGCCAAAAATATTACCTTAAAAAATAGTAATAATTAAAAAAATAGAGAAAGAAATAAAGTGGCAGATCATTTGCATAAAAAGTTTCATAAATAAATGTCGGTAATTAACTTTCTTTGAAATAAATTTCTTTTTTAAGGGAATTATTATGTTAATAATAGGCTTGAAATGCAGATAAAAGGTGGGATTTTTTTTTTTTTTTTTTTTTTTTTTTTTTTTTTTTTTTTTTTTAAGATTAAAGCTAAAACACTAATTAAGTGAAGAGAAACAGTTTATGATGAATGTTCGAACGGTGTTTTAAAGTATTCGTCTACATCTTTTTTTTTTCTTTTTTTCTCTCTTTTCTCGATGCGCGTACTCTGAAATAAAATATGTTTTCAGAGAGTTATTATCCTAATAATATATTTTAAACAGTAAGGGAAAAAAAAAACATATAAAAATTCTCTTTAGTAATTAACGAAAGTTAAAAACAATATGGCAAATAAAAAAGAAGTTCTAATAATTCGTTTTTCCGTTCGCAAATCGCGCCAATAGTATTTTTTAAATCGCCAATAGCAGTATTTAAATTTTGCGCATTGTAAATTAGAAATAATTCTTTGATGTAGAAATAAAGTGTTTTTGTTTCTGGTCTATTATTTATTTCTTTTTACTATTTTAAATGATATGAGCAGAAGCTATGTATTTTAAATGTATGTATTTTAAATTAAATGAGTGAAAAGTTTATATTTAAAATGACAGTAATGAAATGTAAATATGGTATGACTTTAGTATATAACATATCATTCATTTCTGCAGCGTACCACTCATGACACGCGTGCCATAAGTTCGCCATCCTAATCGCTAAAGCAAGGTTTAAATTACTAAACGTTATAATATACTTAATATATTTCTACTACTCCTAATTTTTTCATGACTTTCGTTTCAGTAGATTCGGAAATAGACGGGAGGGGAACATATTTTTGCATTGCATTTTCGACGATTATCTCTGAAAATATAATACCTAAAATTAAAACAAATGTATTTTTGAATTCGGCGTTAGGTGAGCTTTCACATGATATACAAAAAGAAGATTTTTATTTACAAGTAACTTACTTAGCCTCGCTACATTTTCCTTCTTATATATTTGTGAATGGTTAATAATCTATAAATATGCGGGTCAATAGCCTTTATTACTTCTGCCACATTTGAACTTTTCATTTTCCGCATAGTTTACAGAAAAACGGCTGTGACAGACGGGCAGACAGACACACAAGTGATTTTATAATTTTTCCGTTTTTACTTTTTAATTACGGAACCCCAAAAATAAAAAAATAAAAAATGTTGTCGCATTATTTATTAAGAAGAGCATTTTCTTAGTTTTAAAGGTATTATAAGATTCCTTACCCTTTATCCCCATTCATTTTGTACAATACGAAAAATTCACATTATTTTTGTTCTTTTAAAATAGTTCTAATAAAACAGAACGATCAAAAGATTTTGAATTTAAAAAATAAATCTAAAATTAGAAAGGAAAATAAAACAAAAGTCTCTTTTCTAAATCACAGACAGTGATTCTAAAACATATTTCATTTTGCACATTTTGTAATTTTAACTGAAACCAGTCCCAAAACTTTATTCTATCTCGTACATATATCAATACTTCAAAATTCGCTATCACAGTGCTAAAATTAAATGATAATCTATACCCATCATGAGGATTCTGAAATTTTGTGGAATAGTTCTTGAAATAGGACTATAGCGGATATCGGGAAAAATGCAGCATATAAACGTCACCTATTGGGCGATTCACACGAAAACATAATCAGCAATAATATTTATCAAGGTATACCAGCATCTGAATTTTGATGAAAATTCGTGCATTACTTCTTGAGATAGAACTATTGCAGGAATCGGGAAAAATTCAGCATAGCAGCACCACCTGTTGAGCGATTTTTACCAAAATGTAAACAGCATCACTTAATGTTAAGGACTAACCGAATCTGAAATTTTATGGAAATCCATGTATTAGTTCTTGAGATAGAGCTTTTGAGAAGATCGTAAAAAATGCAGCATAGCAGCGTCACCTGTTGAGCAATTTATACCAAAAACTAATCAGCATCAATTTATATCAGGAAGTACCTGAATATAAATTTTATTAAATTCCGATCATTAGTTCTTGAGATAGAGCGCCCACAAAATTTATGTCACATACAGACAGAGTCACAGACTCAAAGACAAATGTTTTGTAAAAACATACTTTTTGAAACCTCTGACACCTAAAATGTGTAAATACGTCAAAAAGCGGATTTTGAAAAATTTCACAAATCTAATACTTTCTTCTTGTAAAGATAGAAGAAAGTAAAAATACAAAATAACCAGTAACCAACTTTGCTCTTTTTTCTTCACGTAAAAGCAAATACGGTTGAATAATCTTTAATATTCCTATTTTTTTATCTAGTTGCTGCAAAGGATTATTAATTTCGCAAAAATGAAAAAAATATCTAAACAAATAAACAAATTTCTCAAAAAATGCATGTTGAAAATGTTTCTTAATAGTTCTCGTTGAATAAAAAAATATTTGAAAAGGGTGTGTTACTTTTATGTTTTTTCAAACGATATATTTTTAAAGAAGTTATTTTCTTATACCATTCAAGTTAGATTTTTATAGAAAGGGATTTTTGCTTTCTGTTAAGTGCATTCGTAATTATATAAATACTTTGCACTTATAGTCATCGTCTGCTCCGTCCGTCTGTCCGCATATAACAGCGCAAAAACTATCCAACCGAATGGTTTAAAATTTAATAAATATAATCGTTGCAGAAGTTTGTCGAGTCCTTTCAAATTTTATGAAAATCGAATCAAAACTTAAAAAGATGTTAATAAAAGTTTTCTTCATTCTATTAAATCCTTTCATTCGTAATTAATTCAACGATATCTTGTGATAGGTAATGATTCTAAGTTGCCATGGTGATGACGCCCTATTTAAGGTGGAGTCCTAGTATTGCCGTATTACGAATTTAATATATCGAATCGTAATAAATTTTCTATTCATGCATTTTTGCATGAGTGCAATAGCTATTGCACCAAAATTTGAGCTTTTCAATAAATAAGCATAAGAAATCTTTGTTTTATTAACTCTTTGTCTACTGACGGTACTTATAAGAACCATTAAAATAACTTGTTATAAAATTCATTTAATACATCGATTAGTTGTAATTCAGTTTAGAATTAGTTATAGATATATTACTTTATCTTGTTCCAAAAGCATTATGAGTTACACGAAAGAAAAATATTTTTAAAAGGATAACTTCTTTTGCCTTTGCATCTTTTCAGCTTTCTTGGCGATGAAGGAGGGGGGGGGGGGGCGGGAGGGTAATTTTTCAATTCGGAAATATTTCTATATTTCTATTGTATGAACATTATATTTGTACATTTCCTAATTCTACAAAATACTAAGCAAAATATTTTAAATAAAAGATTTGAGTGGGGTTATAAATATTGCACAAAATCCCTATAAATTCAAATTTAATTCATCCTTCTGAAATTTATTAAAGGATTATGTAAATCTTCTAGTTTAAACAACTCATGAAAAATGCTTTAGACGATAAAATTTTCATGAATTCATAATTCAGTAAATACAGTCTTAAATCGCAAATTTCTGTTATACTAAATAAAGCGAGTATTGCATCAGTTGATTGTGGACAAGATTAGCAATATTTTCCTAAGCATAAGATCCAAGCGCCTCCTGTTGGTTGATAAAACTCAAAATTGAAACAGCATCTATTTATATTAATGTATAACATAATATGAAATTTGGTGAAGTTCCGCTTATTAGTTTTCATGATACAGCCATCGAAAAGTCGCGAAAAACACAGCCTGGAACGGCCACCTGTTGAGTGATACGGGTACACGACATTTCGGTCCCGAGACATTTCGGTCCCTGGCCATTTCGGTCCCGAGACATTTCGGTCCCGAGACATTTTGGTCCTTTGCAATTTTGGTACTCACCACCTTATAACTCGGATTCTAATTGTCGTGGGTCCGCCAAACGCTGCAATTTGAACATTATTTGGGCCTTTTTAAAAAATATCCCCCCCCCCCCCCCTCAAATTTTATAAAAAGCTGAATATAACAGTCCGATAAATTTAAACTTTTATAACTCGTGATTATGAAATCACAGCGAGCTGAAACTTTGTTTGTTTGAACAACGTTATATAATTTGACAAGGGACATTGTCTTTTTTTTTTTTTTTTTTTTTTTTTTTTTTTTAACTATTATTATTTAACAGAATGGATTTTTTAAGTTTTATTATTTATTATTACTATTAGGTATTTTATATATACTATAAACTGCCGCACAATGTTTTTTGGTTGTTTTCATACATTTTTAGAACGTTTAAATTATCATTAATTAGAATTACTTCCGAAAAGAGAATTTCAGTTAGAGAATTCAGAAAAGCTTCTTTTTACTTGGAAGTAAAATTTTAATATCCATATGACAACAAAGTATATTATTCATTTCTTTATGAATCATTTTCCTTTAATACGAAAATTCTTCACACTTTTAAGGGTGTTCTCAAATCCAAAAGGGCAACTTTCTGACATAAGTTTTAATTTATTTTCGTTTGATGATGCATGGAACTAGCTGGTGTTGTTGTTCAGAAACTATGTAATCGAGCTGTTTTTTCCATTTTTTTGCAAACGCAATAAATCTTTCAGAAAATAGTATCAAAGTGGAAGTTTTGAACCGAACTTCCGCGCGAAAGTAGAATAACCAATCAGCAGTGGGCGAAAAAACGTGTTTGTCGCGTGATCAAAACCGGTTATATCTCAATAAGTAATTTATTGATAAAAAAAGAAAAAATGGAAAACACAGTTCAATTCCAAATCGATGCCATGGCCGGGCTTTCCAGTTTTATATCTTTCCGTTAAAAAATGAATTTGTAAGTGTGTCAAAACGTTTTTCGCTTGTTGAGCAGAGCAGTTAAGAACAGCCTTAAAGAAAAAATTGCCAAATAGTATGATAAGATAATCAAGATGTAGTTGAGATTTTTCCTGGGGTTACCTTTCAACCAATTAATCCTTATTAGTGGAAAGCTGGAGAAATTGTTATCTGTCTTTACTTGTCAATGTTCAAGAGGGGATTTAAAAGTGGGCTGCATTCAAATGCTTGTTCTGCCTTCATTCAACACTTTTCTGGGAAACCAATCCTTTTTAACCCTTTAATGGTTTATTCACAATAGAAGGGGGAGATAGAACAATGCTAGGAGATAAGAAACTTTGATCTCAACTTGAAGGAAAGGTCGTCCTCTTGCATGATGGCCCAGAAGTTTCTTTTTTAAGCCATTAAAGATGAAAAATGCCGCGTGGCCACAAAAAAGCGCCAGCTGACCAGAACAAAGAGAGCGCGAGAAGAATAATACTTCTATTTGGAGCTTTATTTAGCATAGTCAAATGGGGGAAGTCAGGCCATCTACAATTGATGTAGTACAGAAATATTTATTTATATATATATTCTTTTGAATAAAGAATATATAGATATAAATATATATATATATATGCTTTCTAAATTACCAAATTTCTTCATCGTGATATAATTATAAAATTTCTTCATTTTAAATTAAATTTTATGCAAAAGTGATTCACCATACATTACTATTTTAAGATTCTATGTTATTTTTTATATTTCTATTTCTATTCTTTTTATTTGTCATATTAAAATAGGTAGGCTGTTTTAATTTTAAGTATATAAATCAAATAAATAATAAGGAAATATTTGAAATACTGAATTAATTTTAAATACGAAAACAATATTTTATGAGTATTAGAAATTTGAACCTTTGTATCCCAGCTTTACAGAAAAGCATTTCTTTAACACTATTTCTAGCTGTGTCAAATGGCAACCCTTTTAAAATTTTAATTTATGTTTATTTTGCTCGTATTTAATGTAATAAGCATAAAAAAGTCTTAAATGTATTAAAAAGGATTTGTAATTGTTGAAATTTAAAAAATACGAACGAAAAACCTTAAATCGAAATCTTTTTAAAGGCGTCATTCGACACCGGTAGAAATAGCGTTGATATTACATGTAAAAAGATTAATGCAAAATTTTAAATAGTTTTTTTTAAATAGTAAATTAAAATAATTATTGAAAGGAAATAAAAAGTTGTCTGTTCTGATGCCGAATTAAAAAAATAATGTGTCTTTATCACAATTCCATGTTAAGAAGCCCCTTTTAAAAAATGTGTAAAATGCAATACATCTAAAATTCATGGCCCGTTAAATAATAGAATCAAATAAAGATTTGTAAAAATATTTGCAGATATTTTTCTGTATTAATCACATAGTGTCCAAATTATATACAATTGAATATGTGCAGTGTATGGGCATTTGCACATGAAAATTAAAGCTCAACTTATAAATGTTTTTAAATTGTCTGGACTTTATATTTATTATAGGCTAAAATATGAGGAGCTTCTATAAAGAATCCACAGAACTCCCCATTCCACCCATTCCTAAAAACGATTCCTTCTACCATATGAAATTTGCATGGTGTGCTACAATTTGTATCCGTGTTATAAGTGTTTGCGATTTTCGGGCCCTTATATTCGGGTTATACTAAAATTTCGAGGGTTCAGTTAAAAAATCCGATAATAACCCTCCTTTTATAAAGATTATGTTTACCGTACAAAATATGAGTGTTTTGCGATAATTATAGAGAGTTATAAATGTTTTAATTTATCAGGACCTTATACTTAAGGCACACTAAAATATAGAAAAAGTCAACAGAGCCCCCCCCCCCCCCCCACCCCTGCTTTTTAAAACGATTACGATTATCATAGGAAAGTTGTGTGGGCTGCAACAAGTTTGATCTGTGTTATAAGTGTTTGCGTTTTCGAGTCCTTATATTCGGGTTATACTGAAATTTAGGGAGTTCAGTTAAAAAATCCGATAATGTCCCTCTTTTTATAAAGATTACGTTTACCATACAAAATATGAGTGTTTTGCGATAATTATAGATCGAGTTATAAATGTTTTAATTTATCAGAAGCTTATACTTATAATACATTAAAATATAGAAAATGTCAATCCCCCTACCCTACTTTTTAAAATGATTACCATACGAAATTTGTTTGAGCTGTTACTAAAATTTTAAGGCCTTTATTTAAAAAACTCTACATTGTCCCCTATAAAATTATTTCACCCATTTCAAATGCACAAAATTCCAGCTTCCTGGAGAAGGGACCGAAATGACTCGGGACCGAAATGACTCGGGACCGAAATGGCCAGGGACCGAAATGTCTCGGGACCGAAATGTCTCGGGACCGAAATGTCTTGGGACCGAAATGTCTTGGGACCGAAATGTCTCGGGACCGAAATGTCTTGGGACCGAAACGGCGGGACCGAAACGGCGGGACCGAAATGGCGGGACCGAAATGGCGGGACCGAAACGTCCTGCTTCCGAGTGATACATACTCAAACCTTATCAGCATCTATTTATGTCAAGGTTCAGCATAATACGAAGTTTGATGAAATTTCGTGCATACTTGAGATACAGTAGGGCGCGGATTTTCCGAACATGTCGGGGTCGACCCTAGTTCGGATAAGCAAAAGTTTGGATAAATGGGCAGACAATTTAAGGAATGTTCCTGACTATACTAAAACCTTTACGCTTTATCTAGGCTTGGGACTGCCAGCACCAGTTAGTGCTGGCATGTTTAAAAAGTATTTTATTTTTTTATTTTATGTCTTTTTTTTAGGGTTTCGTTCATCTGATAAAATGCTATTTGTCCCGGTCCTCTGTCTGTCTGTCCGTCACAGAGCCCGTTCTCAGAAACTATATATGTTGGAGACTTGAAATTTTGCATACTTATAGCTGAACACCTCACATCAAACGACAAATCATAAAATTTTGAAAAAGTCTTATATTTACCCGTCTGGGCTCTAACTTGTGTATTTTAATCTTTATGTTCTAACTGAGCCTCTAATTAAGTTTTGGACTTGAAACTTTGCATACTTATAGCTGGACACCTCACATCAAACGATAAATTATAAAATTTTGAAAAAGTCTTATATTTACCAGTCTGGGCTCTAACTTGTGTATTTTAAGCTATTTTTTCTAACAGAGTCCCTAATTAAGTTGAAGACTTCAAATTTTGCATACTTATGGCAGAACACTTGCGATCACACGGAAAATCATAAAATTTTCAAAAAGGTCTTATATTATTTACCCCTCCGGGCTCTAACTTGTGTATTTTAAGCAATTTTCCTCATTGCACCTGGTGGGTACTTTTCTAACTTTTGCTGACACCCCTTTGACCACTCTTTCATATTATGCACAGAGCCTTACTTCTTTCAGTTCCACTTTTTACCGCCAGGGGGCGCCTACCTATCTCGGGTGCTATGGGCCCGATCCCCTCGACTAATATGGGCGAGCATCAATTCCTCAAGTGGGGGGAAAATAGCTTACGAAACTAAGGGCAAGACATCTAGGGCTCTCCCCGCGCCAGTCTTAAGCACGCCCACCAATAAGGGGAAAGGGGGAAACAGTTTGACGGGGTTTTGGTGGATGGTGTTCCTGTTTGTCACTGAGGGACAAAGCAAAGTTTAAACTACGAGCTGTTTGTCCTTGAAAGAAAGACGTTGTCAAACAGCATAGGACAAAATTAAATAACAAGTTCGTATAACGAAATTAACCCAAATCTGTATTTAAAGATGGTATGTGATAAGATTTTATAATTAGGAATTTTTTAGTTGATATAACTTATGAAAAAAATAAAACGCTTAATTAAAAATAAAATTAAAATGGTGTTCATTTTTGTTTATAAGAACTTGTTAGCTCTCGTTTGATTTTGATAGCACTTCTTGAGATTCCATACCTTTATTGCAAAATGAAAAAAACTTTGGTTCATATCTGCATTTTTAACACTTTCCAACAAAGTTGAAAAGTGTTTATGCATTCGATTTGTCTGTCCATCTGTTCACACTCTAACTCCCGTAAATATACTCGGATTTTCATGCAATTTATAAAGGTAATTTAGGGTCACCAAAGCCTATTTCGTATTGTATATGAAGTATGTAGGACTAATAGCTCATTTACAGGGGCGCTCAAAAGCAGGCCCTTATTATCGCATGGGCAAATCGGGACTTTGCCCTGGGGCCCCAAATCCATATATTAAATTATAAAATATTTACTTTTTTTTTTTTTCCAATTCCAACTTTTACATAAGTTGAAGTTATTAAATTCATCTTAAAGTACTATTTAAAATCCAAGGTACAAAAATATTGTTCATGCATTACACATATGACTGACCATCAGTTCTATTTGAATTATGTTGCAACGATTCGAATGGGGCCCCCTATTTTATCTTTGCCCAGGGTCCCAATTAGTCGTGATCGGGGCCTGCTCAAAAGTATTCCATTACATTATGGTATAGGGGGGGGGGGAATCGTTTGCAGGATATTTTAATGACATGACGCTATTTCAAATGGATGGAAACGGATATAAATCACTGAATTTCACTACGATCCCGTTAGAACAGGGCATTCATGGTATTTTTTATTCATTTACAGGGATATACAAAAGAAATTGTTTACAATACTGTCTTTGAGTAATAATGGCTGGAGTGTACGTTTTAAAATTCGGTATGCGCTTTTCAATTTAATTAATCTTTTGTATGCTACACGTTCTATATAATTTCTATACGTCCTATACAGGGCTGCACAAAAGTATTCACGTACCATTTACCTTATTAGAGTAAATTGCTGAAAGGGAATTTTCAACTGAAGTAGATGCATTTCTTAAGTGAACTAAATTTTGGAATTATCATATACATGGCTGCTGAAAAAATTCGGATAATTTTCCGATTGTGGATGGGAACAGCTGAAATTGGGTTTTGAAATCTGTTATGCGTTTCCTTATGGTTGATTTAGATGTAATATTTTAAACAGTGCAAGTTTTGTTACATTATTCTTAATGTGTTGGAAAGTGTTTCATAATCTATGCTTAACGCATAATTTTTTCTTTCTTGTTTAATATTCAAATATAGTAAAACCTCTGAATAGCGGTCACTTCCGGATCGTTTAATAAATCCCGGCAAGGGTTTATACCCGGCGTCGACACGCATCCGCACCCGAAATGAACAGAAATGAATTCATTTTTTAATGCAATTATAAAAAGTAATCTACAATTACATGTCTAATATCAATTTTAACTTTTATATAGAAAAATGAACAAATCTATATTCTTTAATATTCAAATATAGTAAAACTTCTGAATAGAGGATAATGAGGATATCTGATCCCGGATAAAATTTAAGGCCGAATACCAACTTTTTATTTTCCAAAAAAGAAAATAACTTTTCATTAAATATTTATTTATAATATTTTTAAAAGGGAAAAACAATTACAAATTAATGTTCTTTTCAGTTATATTTTTTAACATTTTAATAGCTTATAATGTGTTTCTTGTAATATTTCGACATTTTATAACTTAAAAATCATTATCAAGGGCATACAAAAAATATGTTTTCAATTTAAATATGAGATGTGGATTATATTTTACAGTTTTAGGAAAAGAAAGCGATTATTTTCGAAGGGATATTTTCCAATTGGAAAAATTGAAATTTCATTCATAAAAAATATATTCATAATTTTTAATAACTGCATTTTGACACTCTTCTTTATATTTTTATCATGTTCGCACTGACCACATGAAAACATTAACCCCTTCGTGACGAGATCACTTTGCTTAATTTTTTATTTTTTACCACCTGTTTTTCAAAACAGAAAATTTTCTGTAGTTGAATCGCGAAAATGCTCTGAATTAAGGTAAACTTTACAATAAAAATGTGAGAATAATGAAGGATTCTGAGCGCCTTAACCCTTTGTGTCCTAAATTATGAATTCATACAAAATTTAAACTTCTAAAGCATGTTCCGTGATTTTTTAAAAAACTGCATTAGAATATTTACACAATCATTTAATAAATTTTAAACAGGATTTTACCAATTAAAATTAATTAATTAAATCTGAAATTATAATTATTTTTTGCAATATTTATAACTCCACTCAATTCTTTTAATTAATATATATATATTTAGTATTTTATAATATATTAGGATATATAGGAACAAATATAATGCTCTTGCAATAGAAATATTTCCAAATTGAAACTTTTCACACACAGTGTTCAAACGTCAAGAAAGCTGAACAGATGAAGATGAAAAAGAAACCATCCTTTCAAACGTATTTTTATTTTGTGCAACCAATCATGCTTTTGGAACAAAATAAAGTGTCTATAACTCATTCTAAACTGTATTAGCACTAATCGATGTATTAAATTAATTTTACACCAAGTTATTTTAATTGTACTTTAAAGTATCGTCGGGGCATAAAGGGTTTAGTGGCACGTATACCGGACGCTCGACCCCAATGGGTTAACATGGAACATATGATGGGTAAACAATGATCTGTTCAGGAAGTCTTTTAAAGGATACTACTTTTTTTTTTTTTTTTTTTTTTTTTTTTTTTTTTTTTTTTTTTTTTACCTTAAAACATATGATTTTCCACAAAATTCTTTGAAAAAATTTCCGAAATGTCTATTTTTAAAACAATTTTCAAACTGAATTTACAGGTATTATTAGTGGTTATTTTTTACAGCTTTCACAGTGAATTTTTTACAGATTTATATAGTTACTGATAGATTTTCTTTCTTTACTGATTTACCAATTTTTTAATTTATTAACTTTCTTTCAGTTAAAAAAGAAAAACTCAATTAGTGATAAAAGGAGAAAATTCAGGCAGAAATCATGTGATTATTAAAATTAAAATTCCATTTCAAGCTTAGTATAATTAATAATAGCAATTAATATATAGGATAGATGTTCTAGTAATGGACAACTTTATAAAAATATAACCTATAAAAATTTAGCTTTCATTATTTTTTTCATAACTCGCCCTCGCATATTTTATAATATTTTATTAATGTTCACACTCTTAATCAAACCAATCCGGAGGCAGAAAATAATATTTCGAAGTTCCACTGTTTTTCAGTGAAAATCTCAATGAATATGCTAAGAGTTTTCATTTAATAAACTCCTATATTCTTTATTTTCTTGGAAAATTTGCAGCTTTTTGTTTTGGTAGTAATATAAAACTTTGAATTTTATATATTAATAGCCATTTATAAAATTTCATTTATTTTTAAGGTTTGAAGGGGGTGTGTGGATTGCTGGGATGCTTAATTAGTCATTTTCCAGTAATGGACACTCCATGTATAGGCATTGCTAAAAATGCAATTTCAGCAATGTTTATAGTGTATAAAATATTTTAACTTAACTGAAAACCTAAATAATCAAATTTAATTTTTAAATTACACTTACCAAAATGTAATAATACCGAAACTTTTACAAATAGCTGTTTTTAAGTTATTTTATGTGGTTAATAAAATTTTAATATTTTATTCTTTTTTTTTTTTTAATATATATATCTCTGCCTTGCATACTCGTATTTTATAATTTGGCAATCAAACCAGTCAGAAAGCAGAAAATATTGTTTAAGAGCACAGTCAAAGAGGGAGTTCATAGAGCTTGATCCCTAACCATTTAAATAAAAACAATTAAACTACAGAAGTTGTTAAAGATCTAGTTTTTTGTCTTAAAGGTTTGCTTATTCATCTCAGGCAAAAGAAAGAAAGAAAAAAAAAGTAATATTGATGAAAGTTACAGTAATCATGAAACTGGTAAATCTGCAGATCAGTGACCTCAAACATCAGTTCTACAGTTTTATTTTATTTAGTATTTAAAATAAAACTCATAGCATAATTTCTTCCATATTTGTACTACTATTAATTATTACAAATAATATATCAAGTAGTCTCTGGAAGTTTAATTTTTAAAAATAGTGAGACGAAATTATACACTAATACACAAAAATTGAATGAGTATCACAAATATTTTATTAATTACTGATATCCTAATTGTTGAATTTATTTAAAAATAACTATTTTATTACATTAATATGCTTTCATTAAATTATGGTTCTAAATGCAGTCACAAAAACAATTATATTTTTATTACTTTTTATGGGGTGTCCATTACTGGAACAAAGGGTGTCCATTACTGTCATTTTACGTGTTTTGATATATATTTCCGTTATGTACAATTAAATGTGGATTCTTATTGGGAAATGAGACAGTGAGAATGGTTAAATACTGTTGATAGATTAATATAATATTGTAAAAACTCGAAAGTAATAATTATAACTATTAATTAAAAAAATTAAAGGAATTCCTTAAAGGTGTCCATTACTGGCACACCTATCATATATAGAAATCATTAATTAAATCTAAAAATATTATCAAAATTATTATGAAAATTAACTGTGATTTTTTTTTTTTTTTTGAAAAATGATTAGTTTTTTCTTTTTGTTGTTGTTATGTTTAACTCAAAGCCGCAGGTGCCCCTGCACCAGGCGCCGTCAGTGGGTAGGCGCGGATATTCTTCATTGCCGCTATCAGTATTGATTTACTGATTAATCTTTCTGATGCTTCGTACGGTGCCCTGAACTTGCACTCTCATAGATTTTTTCTTTCTTTTTTCTTTTTTTCTTTCTTTTTTTTTTTTTTTTTTTTTTTCACTAAAATCGACGAAACTGAGCCTAAAATCAATTCTACAGTAATCTTTAGAATTAACTGCACTAAACTGAATGTTCAATATATTATGAATGAATTTAACTCAGAATCACACGGTGCATCAGTAATGACTGTTGGCACCGATGAAACCTGTCCGTGCCTGCATTGACGGCGCCTGGTGCGGGGGCATCACTCGATCCATCCTTGCTACGGCTCTGATTCGAACATAACAAAAACTGTGCATTTTTTTCAGAATTAATTTTTATAATTGCTATTGTGATAACAATGTTCAGATTTAACCCCTTGCTGACGAAAGTTTTTATTGAAAAATTTTCTTTATTTAATCAGGAGGGGGGCGGGGGTATCCCGATCCATCTAGGCAAACATTTCTGTTTTAAAAATAATCCGGTGATAACAATTCTGTAAAATACGCTTTTCGCGAAGGGATTAATTAAAGATTTCTATTTTTATATTTATTATTAGTAGTAGTAAGTTTGAAATAGAATTTTTAATTTTAGAGTTCAGAGGATTTCAAGCTTATTTTTTTCATTTTACCACTAATTCAGCTTTTTTCTCGAAAATGAAAAAGTAAGCTAATAAATTAAAGAGATTGGTTAAAAAAAATAATTAAACATTAACTATATATGTATGTAAATCCTTTTTTTAGTAGCATGTATTTGTGCATATTTAAGCCTAATAATGTTACACAAGAAAATCCACGCGTATAAAAAATAATCATTAATATATTTTTTTAAGAAAATCAGAATTATTACTGTGTAAAATATAGTTTCAAAATTAAGTAAACTGTGGGCAAAAGTCATATTAAGCAAATTTTACAAACTTTAGACTTGTTGTTTACAAATTTGGAAGAAAACAGTCACAAACTTAAGAAAATTTGTATCGATTAGATGATAAATGCATTAATTAGTCTTTTATACCTCAGAGTTAAATATTGCATACGAGAAATACGAAAGGGAATTACAGGCATGCAAGGGTATTACAATTGAAGCGTTTAATGTCACTGTGATATAAATTAAGAGAGTACACTAGTCTCGCTAAGACACTCGCAAGCTAATGTTAAACCTATGGGAGCGTTCTTGAAATTACTTCGCTTGTATTTTAATACTTTTAAATATTTTCTTTTTCATTTGGTATCTGAGGTCGATATCTAATGTTGTCCGTTTGTACTTTTCGGGTTTGTTACAGTTTTATATATGTGGATACTTTCACTTTTGGAACCAGTACCGAAAGTGAATCTATCCTCGTATTAAAAAAAAAAAACTGTAATAAAAATACAAACACACACACACACACACAAAAAGAGAAAAAAAGAATAATTCAAAATTATTAAAATACAAGCGAGAAATTTGTAAATATTTCTCCTAGATTTATAACATTAGCGTTCCAGTTTCTAGTGAATGGAGCCTACACTAGTCAAGCAAAGATACGCTGAAGCTAATGCTAATCCTATAGAAGCCTTATTGACAGATTTCTCGCTGGCATTTAAATTTTTTTTTAAATGACTTTTTTTTTTTCATAGGGTACCTGGGGTCGATAACTTTATTGTGCGTTTGTACTATTTTTTATTATAATTTTTTATTTGAAGGTAATTTCCCTTTCTGAGCCGGTTCTAACCGGTACCAAAAATGAAAATATCCGCAATATATATATATATATATATTAATGCAAAAAAAGTTACTAAAATCCAAAAAGTACAAATGTACAATAAAAGTTATCGACTTTATAAATAAATAAATAAAAATAAATAAAAAATAAAATAATATAATAACAATTAAAATGCGAACAATAAATATATAGACAACTTTCCTATGAAAAAACTGGAATGCTAATGTTAAGCTTACTGGAAAGTTCTTTTTAAAATTTCTTGCTTGCATATTAATAGTTTTAAATGATTTTTATTCCTTTTATTTGCTTAGAATAGCTGAGGTTGAATTCTAACTGGGTTAATGTTTACTTTTTCAATTTTGGTTGTTGATATTTTTATAAAGTTACTTTCACTTTCAGTGCCGGTTCCGAAAGTAAAAAGTATCTCAACACAAAAGATCAAATTCAGCTATTCTAAGACAAAAATAAAATAAAATAAAATAAAACATATTAAAATGCAAGCGAGAAATGCCAAAAAATATTCGCCCCCCCCCCACCCCAATTTGACTTTTAATATCAATTTTAAATAAAAATAAGAAGTACAATAAAAATTCCATGCAAATTTATTTCATAGTTTGGGCAAATTTAGATTGTTACTGCTTAAATATTGTTACCGCTTAATAAATTATGAATTTAAACGTATGAAGAAAGAACTTTTTACAACATTAATTTATTGGTTTTTATATTTTTAAATATATCATTAATAGCTGTTTGCATTAAAACCTGTGGTTTATGTTTTTTTATTGTATTTTGCAGTCTTCTACAAATAGCCTAACAAAGAAAAAATATATCCTATTTTAATTGTTGTTATTATTATTTGCATTTAGTTGCATGGCTCTTCGGAAAAAGAAAAAAAAAAAATCAGGGGTCACTTTGGGGCCAATCTTCTGGTCAACAAATATTCTAAGAAGTTCGGGGTAGAGAGGAACCCGCTATTTTCCACCTCCGTCAAATGGGGAGACTGCGACCCTCCCAAATTTTACTTCCCCAAGCTTCTTACCCTGAAAGGCGTCCCTGGACTACTGCTTCCCTCCCAATTTTGACCCGCCCTATTCGTTAGTTCTTCGTTAGTTTTCCCCCTTTTGCGGAACGGCAAAACACCCACTAATATATCTACGGATAGGTTGTAAAACGGAGTTTCGTTCGGATAGAGGTTTGTGTAGAATAGAGTGCGACCCCTGACTGCGAAATGTGAAACTAACAGATTTTGCAAAAGGATAAAGTGTTTTGAAAGCAATATTAAATGAAACCATCAGTGCGATCTGTGATCACACTTACCCACTTGTTTTTGATTTTTTTATCTTTTTAATTTTTTTGTTTACTTTTTTATAATTTAAAATTTTCTTTTTCTTTTCTTATCGTCTTCTGAACTTCAGAGATTAGAATTTAAACAAAAAAGCTTTCGATTGTTGCTTTCGTCAAAGAGGACATTCTTTTCAATGCTGCCATATCGTGAATAATTCTTAAATACGTTAGTTTAATAGGATCAGCGTTCTTCCGCCGTTTCAGCCATTTCATATCTGTTTCCAAACATTCAAAAGCTTCGTTATATGATGGACCTATGTCATTTTCAGAGCATTTGTTTTCAATTTCTTCAATATCTTTGTCGTTGTTACTGCACCCAACGATACACTAATCAGGGATTCGATTTTGCATGCTAAATCTCAAGGGAAAAAAATGAGAGAAACAGGGTGTTTGGGTAATTGGAAGTTCGGTTTAAAATTTTTCTTGAGAGAAATAGGCTGCTCGAATAATTGGAAGTTCGATTTAAAAAAAAATTGAGACAAGTAGGCTGTTCGGATAATCGGAAGTTCGTTTAATTGGAGTTCCGATAATCGGTGCTCTACTGTATAGCTATTTTTGAAATATTGAAAAATCCAGCATAGCAGCGCCACCTGTTGTGATATACGCCAAAATCAAATCAGCATCTATTTATATCAAGTTGTAACATAATATGAAGTTTGAGGAAATGCTGCGCATTACTTTTTGTGATATAGCTATCGAAGAAATCGTATAAAGTGCTGCATATTAGCAACACCTGTTGGGCGATATACAGCTAAATCTAATGAGCACAAATTTATGCCAAAGTCTAAATGAATCGGAAGTTTTATTTAATTCCATGCAGTGGTTCGTGAGTTGGTACGTCCCCGAAATTTGTGTTACATATAGAACAGACAGACAGACATATAACCAGACAGATACACAGATAGACTCACGCACAGAAATTGTCTAAAAACAGTAAAATTGTGTTCAGAACCTTCTAAAACATATAAATGCGTTGAAAAGCGGAAGTCAAAAATTTTCACGTATCCAATACTTCCTTTTTGTACATAGAAGAAAGTAAAGAAAAGTAAAAGCTCTTAATTTCTGTTACGCAACATTTTATTTTATTTATTTAGTAATACGTTTATGCAAAAAAAAAGTAGAATTCTAGAATGGGATTTGCTACTTAACTAAAGACTATTTTTTTTTTTTTTTTTTTTTTTTTTTTTTTTTTACCAAATGCGACCGAGTACTTTTAATTTAAACTTTTTTTTCTCTAATTTCTCTGAGATACTAATTATGCAGAAAGGGGGAAAAATAACATGGGGTAATGAAGAAAATACCTAAGCAGTATATTATTCTTATTTTCTTTTTTATTTGTTCACAAAAAACATTTTAAAGCATGTTATTTTTAAGTCGTGTTTTTTTTTAATAAAGTAGTTTTTGATAAGAAATTTCGTAACAATGGCTTAAAATAATGTTAAAATTAAAAAGAGAAAATTTTCATTTAAAAGAAAAATTTCTTCTTTTCTTATATGTTACCACCGATAAAGTATGTTAAACTGTTTTTTTATTTATAAACAACTATTTTAATGTTTTTTTTTTTTTTTTTTTTTTTTTTGGCAAAAAAAGTTCGTTCTTTTTACCTTCTTCTACCGGGAGTCCCAAAAATGACTTTAAAATTCAATCACTTGCAAACGGTGACAGATATTAAACAAATTTTTTGCAGGAGGGTTATGTAAGATAAGAGGAGTTTTTATACTGCAATTCACAGTTTTAGTTATAAATAGCAGCGATAGATGGCGCTGTAAGCAATAGACGTAAATCCTGGCTCGATATTTTGTCTTCTCTTTTCTCCCATGCGAAAAAAAGGAGATTAAAATGTTTTGAATGGATCTCGGAGTACCAAAAAATCGGATCTGGAATTAGCACCTACATCTCGCAGCGCCATCTGTTGTTTGAAATTCGAACTAAAATCAAGAATAACAGTAAAAAATCTCCTGACATCATACATAACCCTCCTGCGAGAATTTTTTAAATATCTGTCACCGTTTGCAAGTTACGGAATTTTAAAATCCATTAGTCATTTCTGGGACACCCGTATCTTTACAAGAAAAAAGTACTGGATTCGTAAAAATTTTCGAATTGCGGATTACGACGGATTTACACGTTTTATGGGGCAGAGTTCCCGAAAAACATGTTTTTACGTGTTTGTCTGACTGTGAATCTGTGACTCCGTCTGTCCGAATGTAAATGACATAAATTTTGTGGACGCTCTACCTCAAAAACTAATTAACGGAATTTAATAAAACTTTAGATTCAGTTAGTCCCTGATATAAATTGGTGCTGATTGCTTTTTGGTGTAAATCGCCCAACAGGTGGCACTGCTATGCTGCATTTTTCACGATTTCCGAAATAGCTATATACCAAGAGCTAATGCACGAAATTTCATAAAACTTCAGATTCAGTTAGTCCTTGATATAGTTTGGTGCTGATTACTTTTTGTTGTAAATCGTCCGACAGGTGGAGCTGCTATGCTGTATTACTCATGATTATCGCAGTAGTTTTCAGTTTACAATCTTCATTTTGTTTAAGAACATGTTTTAAGTTAAAGCTTTGCTCTGGATTATTGCAAACCACAGGAATGATTGATGCCTATTCACAATAGCCATGAAGTCAATTTATTTCTTATTTGATTGTGAATTTAAACAGATTAAGTAAAATTATGCTACAAAAAGTGATAAAATACCTTTATTAAGATTGACGATCGTTTCGTCGCACCAACGGCGACATTTTCAAAATCATTTATGATAGAAATTATTTTCACATAATTTAAAAACAACAAACATAATAAACAATGTCATGAGACAACATGCATAATGAAAAACATTGCAAAACATAAAATGAAAACAAAATTATCTTGGCTATTTGCGAGTGTGGATTAATTTTTACTATTGTTATTAAAATTACATAGCATCTCTTTCCAAATTTTAGGTAAATCAAAGGACACTGAATCATTGCAAATATTGTTGTTGCGTAAAAATATCTCTATTGATTCTCGGATTATGGATGATAAATAAAATCTTGATGTATAAATTAACTTACTATTTTTAAAATCTATCTGTAACGGATTCGGAAAAGGTTCTCTCTGCATTGGTGTGTGGTGTATACGTATTTTTGCAAGCTCCTGCTTCATTTGCATTTAAAGTGGTAATTATAGTTTTTCTGACCTAGTAATACATGCATAGTGTTTCTATTTTCTGTTTCTTTATTTCTATGTAATTATTTTTAATTTTATTTGCTTATTTTTGCTTTAATCGGACTTTGAAAATTTTCATTGCTCCGACAGCCCAGTATTCATTTATTTAGCCTTGTGAGTTATCTTACAGTCTATTTAAGTACTAATTTTTCATTTATTTTCTAACTTAATTACTTATATTACTTAAATATAGCTCTTACCTTGGTTTCAATGTATTTTACTTGAGTTTATTATCCTTTTTCATATGTTTTCTGTAGTGGGCGTTTTCGCGTTCTGCTACTGTTTACGTCGCCATCTTAGTTAACGTGTCAAGGTTGGGTGGTTCTGTTTCTTCTGTGGATTGTTTGTATTTTTACTGAGGTGGAGATTTGTTCTTGTGGAGTCTTCTCTATTGTACAGGTTGTTTTCCGGTGTTAGTAAGTTTTAGTTTACTTTGTTGGTTGCTAGGTTACGTTTTAGTTGTGCTTTATGAATATGTCACGTGTCCCGGGAGCTAAGAGGCTTCAAGCTATTTTGTTTTTGTTTTGATCCTATTAAGCGGCATTTGGGTTTTGATCAGTTTAAGTGGCGCTTATTCATTTATTTGTTTAAGAGACTTTATTAGTCACCCAGTTCTTCTGTTCGTTTGTTGGATCATTTGTTTCTTTTCCTATCCAGTAGATAGTGTTCTTATATATGATGAAAGTATGTTCTGACTGTAACCAACCGCTTAGATATCGACGTAAATTGTAAGTCTTTGCCTTTGATTTTCTTTTGTGATTGTTATTTCGTACTTTTGAGATTTTTGTGTATACATTGCTGTTGTTGGTGATTGGTTATTATCTCGTTTGCCTTTTTTGCGTTAGTTATGGCTAAGATGGAGAAAGCGACGAAGGAGGTGTTGGATGAGGCTGGTGTTTTGGAATTTCCTGCTGCCGTTAGTAGGATAAATTCTTATATATACGAAACGCTTGAGTCCCAGAGGAATAATAAGAGTGGTAAAGTTACTGCTGATATAATGGGCATGATGAAGAAGTGTATGGATTTTATCACCATTTGCCTTGTTAAAGCACATCGCGATTGTGTGTCAAGTGAGACTAAATTAAAGACTTTGATAACGCATAATAAGGCATATGAGGCTCTTGCTGATAAATTTTCAAGATCAAGACCAACTGGTCAGCTGGATGTTTCGCAACATGCTGCTGTTTCGACTCCAAAGGTGTCAAGAGAGTCTGATTTTTCAGTGATAGTCACTTCTTCTGGGGAGGATTCTTTGGATACTATTAAAAAGGATATTAAAGGTATTTGTCGCTCTAAATCTGATGTGCCGGTTCCTGATGATGCCGTGGTAACCAAGGCTGGTCAGCTTATTCTAAAGGTGCAGACAAGGGCAGATTCGGAGGTTGAAGGAGGTATTGGTGGAATCTGATAATTTAAAGGGCAGAATTAAGGTTACTGTTCCAAGAAGAAGACTCGAGAGAATTTTGATTATGAGTGTCGATCCGGAAGTTAATGAGGATTTGGTTCGGAAATCGCTGAGTAAATTGGTGAATGAGGCTAGTAGGGGTGAGCCTGGTGATTTACAGAAAGATTTGGATATGGATATAATCAGACGTATTACAACAAAGGCTGGGAAAACTAACTGGCTGATTGGAGTTAGTAAGGAGGTCTCTCAATTCGTTATTAAAAGACGCCGTATATGTATCGACTTAGAAAGGTACCGTGTGGTTGAGTTTGTTCCGATCATACGGTGTTACAATTGTCAGACTTTTGGTCATGTTGCTTCTAAGTGTGAGAACCCAGTCAAGTGTGTTAAGTGTGCTGGAGACCATACAATTAAGGATTGTAATGTGCTTACTGAGATGTGTATCAATTGTATGGGTGTTACTGACATTGATTTGGACGCTGATCATAGAGCGGACAGTCCGGACTGTCCACAGTTTAAGGCGTACCGTTCTGATCAACTTGCTAAACGGTTGTGATAGTTGTCTTGGGTTCTTCTCAATCTTTGTCTGAACTTAACTTTGTTCAGATCAATCTTCACCATTGTTCTGATGCAACCAATGCTCTTATTCACTATATGGTTAACTTTAACATCCACTTTGCTCTCTGTCAAGACCCTTATATTTTTAATAGTTCTTTCGTTGGCTTGCCTCCTGAATGGCTTTGTTTTTTGTCTTCTTCTTGTTCTGCTGCTATTGTATGTCCTTTTAAGACCTATGCATGTGTGAAGAGTCTTAGTTTGGAAAACAGTGTGTTTATAAATATTACAGTTGAGAACGGCTACTTTATTATTGGTTCGCTATATTCTGCACCTTCAGGCAATCTTGAAGCTGATTTAAGAACTTGGTGTCATCATTATTCTGATTGTAACAGAGTTCTTATCGGTGGTGATTTTAATGTGCCATTGCTTTCAATGGGCTATTCAAGAGAGTCCGACCGCGCGGAGGTCCTTCTGGAGTACTTGATGATTACTAATCTGTCAATTATGAACTCTCCTGATTCAGAACATACTTATGTACAAGATAACAGGAAGGGTCGTCCGGATTTGACCCTGGCGGGTTTGGACGTTCTCTCGTTACTTGATAATTGGACAGTTGATGATAAAAACTTTTCGTACAGTGATCATCGTTATATCCGATTTACCCTCTCTTCTACTCCGTTACAGATTAGTCATGGCAGATTTAAAACAAAAAATAAGAATATGAAGAAATTTAATAGCCTTTTTGCAGACAAATTGTCAGTTCTTTCACATTCATTAGCAAGAATTTTAAATTCTTCTTCATTAGATGTTTGGATGGAGGATTTTAATGATTTATTACAAGTACTTATGATGAAGTGTTTCAAGCGTGGTGTTATACAACATACTCCTACTGTAAACTGGTATGACGGTTCTCTTAGAAAAGAACGTAATAGGGTTAATGCCTTGTACAAACGGTATATGAAAAACATTGATAATTTACAGTATAAACAAAAGTATATAGCTGCCAGAAGAATGTATAAACAAAATCTGAGAAAAGCTAAGCGTTCTGCCTGGGTAGGTTTTTGTGAGAAGACAGACAATGTTTACGGAAGTCTATACAAATTTATTTCAAAAAAATCTTTATCTAAGAATGATTTAATTTTTACCACTCTTGAAAACTCTCAAGTCTTTGATTCATATGATGATATTGCGGAAAATCTTATGTCAGAGCACTTTGAGGTAAATAATCCTCCTCTGAATACATTTGAATATATCTGTAATGTTAATTTTGAAGATTCTGATGATTTTGTTCCAATTACTAAAAGAGAATTATTTTTTGCTATTAGTCGACAAGGAAATAATAAAGCTCCCGGTTACGATGAGATAGATGCGCTGATTATCAAGAACCTTTGTAAAAATTTTACAGCTTTTATGATTTCTTTATTCAATACCTGTTTGAAGTTTGGTCACTTCCCGAAATGCTGGAAGAAAGGCATTATAATATTTTTTCGCAAACGTAACCGTGATCCCAAGTTACCGAAATCTTATAGACCAATAATACTTCTTCCTATCATTGCAAAGGTTTTTGAAAGAATAGTTAAGATCCGAACCGTTACAATGTTGGAATCTATGTCATATTTGGATGATGGACAGCATGGTTTTAGAGAATCACGCAGCACAATTTCAGCTCTGCAGCTCTAAAGAAAATAATTAAGGAAACACTTTCAGAATTCAAATATTGTTCGCTCATCTCTTTTGACGTGGTTGGAGCCTTTGATGAGATGGATTGGTTTATCTTGGCTGAATTAATTGATGAACTTCCGATTTATGAGTATTTAAAAACGAGTTTAAAGAATTATATCAGTCATCGTCTCATAGGATTCAAGTTTGTTAGAGGCATAAGATGGTTTAGAATCTTCCGGGGCTGCCCGCAGGGTTCCTGTTTAGGACCCCTGCTTTGGACCATTGTTGCTGATAAGATTATCAAAACTTATAAGCGACACAGTCAAAAAATTATTTCTTATGCTGATGACTCTGTTATTGTTGAAGGCAGTGATACAAGACCTGCACTTGAGAATACCATCAATGCTAGCATTTCCCACTTTGCTGCAGCCTGTAGTGGTTTACATCTGTCAATTAGTGTTGAAAAATCTGCTTCAATGCTTTTTGGAAAATATATATCAAGAAAGCGTCGACCTATTTTTAAACTCCAGGGTAGGAGCATATCTGTTAAGGATAATTTGCTGTACTTGGGATTTTATCTTGACAGTAGATTCCATTGGTTGGAACATCTCGATATGGCCCGCGATAAAATAAAAGATTTTACTTGTAATATCCAAAAGACAAGAATTCGTGATAAAGGATTACCACTTGAGTTTCTAAAAATTTGGTACAATTCAGTGCTAAAGAAACAGGTTACTTACGGTTACGAAATTTGGTTTAATGATTTACGGAGCCATGGAATTAAGCGTTTATCCTCATGCCAAAGGCTATGTCTCTTATCTATCATTCGCGCATATCGGTCAATATCAACACAGGCACTTTGTGTACTTTCAGGAGTTCCTCCAATCGAAGTAGAATTAAAACAACTGGCTTTATGTTTTGAAGTTCAGAATAATGATGGTTCAGATTGGATAGAAGATGTTTATGTTTCAACAGATCGTTTGATGAAAAAAGTTTATACTTTTCACTATCCCTACTTTTATTATGATCATCATGTCAATTTCGTACGTGCTATTACTGAGAAGGTCCCTTTGTACAACCACCCAGTTTTATATACAGATGGTTCTAAGATGCCTACGGGCGTTGGAGGGGCTTTTGTGGTATTTTTGAAAGAAGATATTATCTTTGAGAAGAGAATTAGACTTAAATTATTTAATACGGTATACCAGGCTGAACTTACTGCCTTAGATTCCGCAATTGAGTGGTGTAGAGACTCCTCATACAGTGTATTCCACATTTATACAGACAGCTTGTCCTCAGTTCAAGCGCTTCAAAATCTTTTTCCAACGGACGAAATTCTTTTTAATATTTATACGAATTTACGACTATTGCATAATAAAACTATTAATATAGGCTGGATTAAATCCCACGTTGGTTTCGTCGGAAATGAGCGCGCAGACTACCTTGCCACATCAGTCACTGAGACTGGTACATTTGATGCTGAAATAAACATTCCTATCCCTGTTTCGTTTGTGAAGCAGTTCTACAAAAGCAATATTATTAAAATTTGGCAGAACGAATGGTCTTATAGCGATAAGGGAAGAGACACGCATAGTATTATTAAAAAAGTGGATACCTCATTTTTGTGTTTCCGGCAAGTCCATGCCTATTTTATATCTGCACATGGGGCATTTCCTAGTTATCTTTATAAAAGGGGAAAACGCCAGAGTGATAAATGCCTATGTGGAAACATCGGTGATGTCAAACATTATCTGTTTGGTAAATGTCCATTGATGCCTACTTCATTTAACTTTATCCGTAACCGGACACTTATCTGGAACATGCGTAACATACTGCTCTCGAAATCAAATTATCACAGACTCAGACTTATTTACAACGAACTAAATAAGCATTTTTCGTTTATAAACTATAAATTTTGATTTTTAATCTTTGTTTTATTTTAACCACTTTTCCTGCGCCAGGGCGCTCTTTGTAAGTTTTACTTTTTTTTTTTTGTCATTGTATTTCTTGGGCTATTTCCCAGCTGTGGTTTTGCAGGTCGCAGAGGGTACTTTTCTGTCAGGGGTTCATGCCTATGCCATTTTTGGTTGGCTCCCTGGCAGAGTGATCCTGATCCTGTAACGGATTCGTGATAAAGGATTACCACTTGAGTTTCTAAAAATTTGGTACAATTCAGTGCTAAAGAAACAGATTACTTACGGTTACGAAATTTGGTTTAATGATTTACGGAGCCATGGAATTAAGCGTTTATCCTCATGCCAAAGGCTATGTCTCTTATCTATCATTCTCGCATATCGGTCAATATCAACACAGGCACTTTGTGTACTTTCAGGAGTTCCTCCAATCGAAGTAGAATTAAAACAACTGGCTTTATGTTTTGAAGTTCAGAATAATGATGGTTCAGATTGGATAGAAGATATTTATGTTTCAACAGATCGTTTGATGAAAAAAGTTTATACTTTTCACTATCCCTACTTTTATTATGATCATCATGTCAATTTTGTACGTGCTATTACTGAGAAGGTCCCTTTGTACAACCACCCAGTTTTATATACAGATGGTTCTAAGATGCCTACGGGCGTTGGAGCGGCTTTTGTGGTATTTTTGAAAGAAGATATTATCTTTGAGAAGAGAATTAGACTTAAATTATTTAATACGGTATACCAGGCTGAACTTACCGCCTTAGATTCCGCAATTGAGTGGTGTAGAGACTCTTCATACAGTGTATTCCACATTTATACAGACAGCTTGTCCTCAGTTCAAGCGCTTCAAAATCTTTTTCCAACGGACGAAATTCTTTTTAATATTTATACGAATTTACGACTATTGCATAATAAAACTATTAATATAGGCTGGATTAAATCCCACGTTGGTTTCGTCGGAAATGAGCGCGCAGACTACCTTGCCACATCAGTCACTGAGACTGGTACATTTGATACTGAAATAAACATTCCTATCCCTGTTTCGTTTGTGAAGCAGTTCTAGAAAAGCAATATTATTAAAATTTGGCAGAACGAATGGTCTTATAGCGATAAGGGAAGAGACACGCATAGTATTATTAAAAAAGTGGATACCTCATTTTTGTGTTTCTCGCAAGTCCATGCCTATTTTATATCTGCACATGGGGCATTTCCTAGTTATCTTTATAAAAGGGGAAACCGCCAGAGTGATAAATGCCTATGTGGAAACATCGGTGATGTCAAACATTATCTGTTTGGTAAATGTCCATTGATGCCTACTTCATTTAACTTTATCCGTAACCGGACACTTAGCTGGTACATGCGTAACATACTGTTCTCGAAATCAAATTATCACAGACTCAGACTTATTTACAACGAACTAAATAAACATTTTTCGTTTATAAAATATAAATTTTGATTTTCAATCTTTGTTTTATTTTAACCACTTTTCAAGCGCCAGGGCGCTCTTTGTGCGTTTTACTTTTATAGTTTTTTTTTTTTTTTTTTTTTTTTTTGTTGTGGGGGGGGGGGGGGGGGGGCTATTCCCAAGCTGTGGTTTTGCAGGTCGCAGAGGGTACTTTTCTGTCAGGGGTTCATGCCTATGCCATTTTTGGCTGGCTCCCTGGCAGAGTGATCCTGATCCTGTAACGGTTCTTCGCTGCATAATCTGGCCAAAGCTGTGGTTCTTCTGTTGTACTTGATGTCTGCTATATGTTCTTTGATCCTGGTTTTAAGTTTTCTACTTGTCATACCTATATAAAACTGCTTTGTTCCATCTTCTTTCGTGAAGGGTATTTCGTATACTCATGATAACTGGTTTGACTCTATTGGATCCATTTTCTTGCATACTATATTTTTTAATTTCATGGAAGGTTTTGCGGCTAGGGCGATATTGAATTTATTGAGTTTATATTTCAAACGTTCGAAGAAACCAGGAAAATATTGTAAAGTGGATAACATGGAATTTTGTGGATTGAAACTTCTTTTCTTTTTATTCTTCAAGCTCTTAATTAATTCTTCTGTGGTGCTTTCTTTGTATCCATTGTTTCTTGCAATATCATATATTTTATTTATTTCATTATTTAATTGCTCAGGGGTACAAACAGTGAATGCTCTATGAATAGAATGTCTAAATGCAGAAATTTTGAATGAAAAGGGTACTTGAGCATTATTAGGGATAATGGATTGATTGGCTATGGGTTTTCTGTAAACAGTGCGTTCTATTCCTTTTTGCGTCTTGATTAATAATACATCTAATTAAGGTAGTGTACCATTTTGATCTATTTCCAATGTGAATTTAATTTTAGAATCAAGGCTATTAATCTGGTTTAAAAAGTTATTGAGCAAGGTATCTGCATGTTGCCGTGTGATGAAAATATCATCTACGTATCTGATCCATGCATGGGGAGTATAATCCAATTTGTATATATCTATTTCGAGTGGTCGTAATATGAATTCAGCTAATAATTCTGATATAGGAGAACCCATTGGAGCTCCGTTATTTTGTCGTCGAAAGTGAAGTAATTATTATTAACTATAAGATAAAGAGCACTCTTTAGTGTAGTTTTCATATTATCATTAATATTCTCCATGCGGTCAATGTCAAACCAGTTATCAGGAGTGTACAAAATACCCTTCACAAAAGAAGATGGGAAAAAGCAGTTTTATATAAGTATGAGAAGTAGAAAACTTAAAACAAGAATCAAAGAACATATAGCAGACATCAAGTACAACAGAAGAACCACAGCTTTGTCCAGATTATGCAGCGAAAAACCGTTACAGATCGATTTTAAAAATAGAAAGTTAATTTATACATCAAGATTTTATTTACCATCCATAATCTGAGAATCAATAGAGATATTTTCACGCAACAAGAATATTTGCAATGATTCAGTGTCATTTGATTTACCTAAAATTTGGAAAGAGATACTATGTAATTTTAATAACAATAGTAAAAATTAATCCACACTCGCAAATAGCCAAGATAATTTTATTTTTATTTTATGTTTTGCAATGTTTTTCATTATGCATGTTGTCTCATGACATTGTTTACCATGTTTTTGTTTTGTTAAATTATATGAAAATTAATCCACGCTCACAAATAGCTACTTTAATTTTAATTTAATTTTATGTTTCCAATGTTTTTCATTATGCATCATGTCTCGTGACATTATTTACTATGTTTATTGTTTTTAAATTATGTGGAAATATTTTCTATCATAAATGATTTTGAAAATGTCGCCGTTGGTGCGACGAAACGATCGTCAATCTTAATAAAGATATCACTTTTTATAGCATTATTTTACTTAATCTGTTTATAAGTGATTTTTATACATGTTTTTATGTGAATTTAAAGTTAATGAATACATTATGCAATAGTTATATAGTATATTTAAATATTATGTTTTATTACATATTGAAGTTTTTTTCTTGTTTTATCTTATTTAAATAAACGTTCATTTGATTTTAAATTTGCTTGCATTTATTTCACCACTTTACTTTTATTTCGTTAGTTATTCAGTTAGTTACTCACGAACTAATGCACTAACTTTCATCAAACTTCAGATTCAGTTAGTCCGTGATATAAATTAGTGTTGTTTAGTGTTTGGTGTAAATCGCCCAACAGGTGCCGCTGCTATGCTGCATTTTTCACGATTTCCGCAATAGCAATATCTCAAGAACTAACGTATAAATTTTCACCAAACTTCGGATTCAGTTAGTTCTTGTTATAAATTGATCCCGATTAGTTTTCAGTGTAAATCGCTCAACAGGTGGCACTCTTACGCAGAATTTTTACGATATCCGCAATAGCTCTATCTCAAAAATGAATGAACGGATTTTCATCAAACTTCCGATTCAGTTAGAAGTTAACATAAGTTGTTGCTGATTAGATTTTGGTGTAAATCACCTAACCGGTGGCGCTGCTGTGCTGCATTTTTCAGGAAGTATTAACATGTATGAGATAGAAGAAAGTTTTGGGATTGCCACATCCGACTAGTTTCTTTTCTTATGGATGAAATTTGTTTACATGAGAAATTAAAATACAGCCTTAGGCGTTTCAATATCTGCTTAGTAGACAAACCATCTCCGAAATTAAAGAATGTCATTTGCACTAAAAGTGACCCAATTAATTTTGAGAGTTACTCAGGAGTATATGAAATACCGTTTATTAGAACAGATGGGTCAAAGAATTACTATATTGGTATAACTAGCAGGAAATTTAAGTATAGAAAAAAGTAGCATATAGCTGATATTTGTTCAGGAGCATATAGCTGATTTTGTTTATACGTACAGAATACGGTAAAACGGGTGGCATATTCTTAAATTTCGTACCTTTATGTTTTAAATGCCGCAATACGTTTGACAAAATATTAAAGTTAACAATTTCAAAAAAATTAGTTACAAAGTCTCGAATTTATGTCCCCCCCCCCCCCCTCTTAACGAACCTTGCAACCGCCGAACTAACCAGAATACGGGAAAGCCATGATTGCACCGTATTAAACACCATACTTTTCTGATTAAAACGCCAACTTCGGTTTTAAAAAATGTTAATATCAATCATTTGATAAAAATTTATTTTTCTTACACTGTTTGACGATTTCTGCAACCTTTAAAAATCAGTATCGGAACTTCCGATCACGATAGGAAAACAAAACTAACAGATAAACTTTATACTATACTTATAACTACTTAAAAGGTGACACAGACATATAAAAATATTATTTAATGCAACCCTGAGACCTTTCGAATACACACGCGTTCATTTTCAAAGGGAAAAAAAGATGAAGAATCAAAGCCCACCCTTGCCTGTTTTCGCTGTCATTAATTTGAGTAATTTTCTTTTTAAATTTGTCCGGTTTCAATTTTTGATTATTTTTTTCAACCTGGCTTTCGCTAGAGTGTCTTTTACTCGGGACGTGGCTGGGGACCTACGAACCTTGCTTCCGCAAAAGAGTAGGGATAGAGTGGAAGAATAAAAGGCTGCGGACGAAGAGAGGCCGCTCGCCGCGGCGGTTGAAAATGAACGCGTGTGTGTTCGAAAGGTCTCAGGGTTGCATTAAATAATATTTTTATATGTCTGTGTCACCTTTTAGGTAGTTATAAATATATTATAAAGTTTATTAATAACAAGGTGAAAATTTCCTTCACGATACTAGTGTTTAAAACAGTGTTTTCACTCTATTCAAAACTAACAGACCGTATCTGCGTTCATTCCCGTTTCAAAATCTGCAATACATTGCGAAAAATACAAATATTATCCCTTTAAAAAAAATTCGTTTGCAAAACTCACTTTAAAGAATTCCTTTGTTCTACGATTTTTAAAATTGTACATCGGCTTCGTAAATGAAAATATAAACATAGCAAAGACACCACCCACATTTATGTTCATTTCCAGTTACCACGGAGCCTTCGGTTTGAAATATATAAATATTAACCCTTCCAAAAACGTTCTTTTCCAAGCGTCTTTTCGCGATTTTTGCGATTTCTGCAATATTTAAAAATCCAAATCTTCGTATCTAATTAAGCTACGAAAAAAACTAAAAATACGAGACCATATGTTCATTCCCATTTCGAAACCTGCAATCCGTTTCAAAATATATGAAGTTAAGCCTTTGGAAAAAATCATTTCCGAAAATCCCTTGTAATTTTTTTTTTTCTGGCTCCATGTTTAAAAATTGTCATAAGCTTCAGAAATAAAAAATATAAACAAAGCAAAGATACCAAACCATATCTACATTCACGTTTCTTTAAAACGCCGCCTTCAGTTATAAAACATATCAGTATTAACCCTTTCAAAAACGTTCGTTTCCGTAAGTCACTTTCACGAATTCCTATCTTTTGCAATGTTTACCGTTCTTACCGCAGAATGTTTAATCATAATACGCATCAAAAAACGCCCATGCTTAACGAGCGTGCATTCACCTTTCAAAAGACGGCTTTGATAAAAAAAATACGAATATTAATTCTTTGAAAAAAATTATTTCCGAAAGTCACTTTTGCCGAATTTCGTACAATAGCGCTGAAATGTTAATATGATGTATTAACCTTCCAGATAATGATCCAGAATGGTTCAGAAAATCTGAGATAACGAGAAAAGAAAAAAATAATCTGTTTGGAAAAGAAAAAACCCTATGGGGAAGGGTGGGGGGTTAAAAATGCGTATGCTTATTTACACTTATATGGTAAATTTATTTTTGCGTATTTCCTCTAACATTTTAATACCCTAAATCAATATTTTAGCTGTTGTTCCAGTAAAGATTTGGCTGCGTTGCCGAAAGCAGTGGGTCCCCGAACTCTAAGTTTGTTTGCATAGATTTTCATTTGAAAATAAGAAAATCTTACCAAATCAAGGGTGTACGCTACTGAGAGCAGTTGGGCCCACAGCATTAGGATCGTTTAGAAAGATTTTCGTTTAAATATATAAAATAATTCAACATTGATTTTAATTACATTTAAGATTATTTTCATGGGGTTGGGTTACGCCGGGTGTGTCAGCTAGTTGTTAATAAATTAATGATAGTAATACTACTAAACCAACCGTGGCAGAGCCATTTTATCCGTGTATAGGTATATTGTAAAATTCTACGAGTGTTTGTCAACCCTTTTTTAATTTAAAACTATTATCTTTACCTAATCACAGATGTAATCTTACATTTCAGAGATTAAATGAGGCGAAGATCTATTATTTTTTTAATTAATAGTTTTTAATTAGTGGTAGCAAACACTCGTAGAAGTTTGCATCTGTGCACACAATCTGCTACATGGGTCACGTTCCAGTTTTAATATTAATAAATTAGGTGAAAAACTCGTAATAATTTATCAATAAATTCTTCTAAAACAGGGAAACTTAACCCTTAAATGCGCGATTTTTTTTGTTTCGAAAAAAATTGTGTATGATTCTCTGAAAGGTTTAGGGGAGACCGGGGCTAGTTGGCTACAGGGGTAAATAGTACGCAGTCCTCATAAATCGCCTGCTTGTGGATAGATTGCGTAACCAGTCACAGAGTACCTTTCTTTTTGCTTTTTACAATCTCCATTGTAGTTTTGCACCGTCACCTACGTGAATTGGACATTTATTATGATTTTTCTGTTTTCTGCACTCATAAGTAATTTTTTGTTGCTTCATTCTTTTTCTAATTTCTAATACTTATCTTAGTAATTGCGATTTGTGTTGTTTTTCTTAGTGTATGATTAACTGTACCTACCTCGTATGTGATTTACTTGGATTATTTATTTTTAGAAGGTTACGTCTTCCTTTTGTAAAGAAATTTATTATAGGGATAGTAGGCACGGGGCATTGAACACGGGGCAAGTTGGCTCGGTGTCTGGTATGTGGTGGTAGTTCGAAATACGACAAACAAGGTGAAAAGCGGTTGAAATGCAAAATTTTGGGCTCATGAGGCTTGCCCAAACAGAGACACTCGATTTTTTATTGGTGACAACTGTAACTTTGATGATGATATCGAGTAGGATAGAAGTTACTCAATGCTAATGTTTTATTCATTATTTTTATGTCTGTATAATTTAGAATTTACATTGTACGGCGATAACGCCTTTATTTAAACTTCTTGCTAATAATGAAATTAATTTCTCTTAACTGCGTGACTTATTTGAGTTTTATTTAAATTTTTATAAAGCATGTGCCAACTTACCCCATAGGTATAGGCAACTTGCCCCGTGACGGTGTAGGTTGGCGCACAATTTCCCTTTTACTTTAGGATTCCGCTAGACATAAACTACAAAAGCTATAAACTCAAAACTCCGGGTATTTATAGACCAATGACTGTTCTATAAAAGTGCAGTTAAAGTTTGTTAAAAAACTTAAATAAAAAAATAATAATAATCAATAACTAAAAACTAAAAACTGCGCCTACTAGCCCCGGTCTCCCCTATTACACAGGAAAAAATAATTAAAAAAATCAGAGATACATTTTTCATATAATACGTCGATTTTTCATCTGTTTCGCATCTGCAAAACAAGTAAAAACTACTGTCGTTGGCAGTTTTACGCTAAAATAATGCAAATTAGTAAATATTTTAATAAGTATGTCTCCAAATAACTTATTTTATATTATTATTTATTTTATAAAAATTAACATTTAACAGTTTAATTCCCATGACAGCATACGTTCTAGAAATTACGTAGTTCAGAGAATCTGACTTTACACCAGAAAGTTTCAATGGTTAATTTAGCTTTATATAAATGCGGAATGTTTGTTATTAAATAAAGCACATATTGCTCTGGTGTGAATTAGGTATATACGAATAAAAAAAATCTATTTAAAAAAAACTTGTTTGCATATATGCAAAGCTGCGCAATAAAGGGTTAATAAGATTGATTTTCAAATACTATATCTCAACCGTAATGCCGCTGTACGTTTAGAGAATGAAAGTTGTGTTGATTCCAGATCCTATTTCTATTCGTAGAAAAATAGCTGTAAACATCTAATAAAAATTAATTCACCTCTCGGGCTATTATAAGTACTGTCCTAAAAGAAAAACACGTACCACACCATTTAAATTTATCACTGAATAGTCTCAGAGAGATGTTAGAATACCATCTGACTGGGAATTTCTATTGGCCTATTCTCTGAATTTGAAATAATGTTTCGTTTACACATTTAAAATTGTGCGAACTTTGCATTTTCATTGTAACATCCACTTTTGACGCCATATTGGATTTCCTTGTATCAAGGCAGCTCGGAAATACTCGCGTTTGACCGTTTATTTAATATATATTAAGAAATTCCGCATAATTTTTCTGAAAGAACAAAACTTATCAAAAATTATAATAACTAGTTGGATGTTCCAATCCCAAAACTTTCTTCTATCTTATACATCTTTATACTTCAAAAACTAGTTACACCTGTTAATATTTCAATTTTCAATATTATTAGTTCAATACTATCCCGACTTTGATTTTCATCTTAAATTTCTGCTTCAGTCAATTAAACGAAATAAAAACGAGTTAATCTGTATCATGATATTTGTTAAAATTAATAGTTTTTGCTTATTCTGTTGTTATCAGATGTTTGCGAATAGCCGGCTTAGCAGGAAGCGAGTTCCCGCCTTTGCACGAGCCGCCGATGGACAATAGAACTACGAAAAATCAAGAAAAGTATACAAAAATCGCTATCACAGAGTCCCTTTACCGCGCAATATTTCCAAATTCAAGTAGGACCTTTTGTCCAAATTCAAAAACATGCACAAAAAATTATGTTCAATTGTATACGGCATAACTTCATACACTTTTCGATTGTACAATAATGAAAATAGCACAGAGATCGCAATTATAACGCCTCCTTCTGGCGGAATTTTTTTAAGTTCAGGGATGACTTGCTTGCCATAGCCAGAAACATACACAAAAAATTTGGTTCAATTATATACATAACTTCATACACTTTTCGATGGTGCAATAATGAAAATGGTACAGACATCGCAATTATAGCGTCCACTTCAGGCGGAATTTTTCCAAATTCAGGGAGGACCTTCGTGCCATGACCAAGAACAAACACAAAAAAATTGGCTCAATTCTATGCATAACGTCATACACTTTTCGATGGTACAATATTCAAAATGACACAAAATCGCTATTACAGCGCCCCCTACCGGCGAATTTTTTCCAAATTAAGGAAGGACCTGCTTGACATAGCCAAGAACTTTAAATAAAAATTTGGTTCAATTCTATGCATAACTTCATACACTTTTGGATGGTACAATATTCAAAATCGCACAAAAATCACTATTACAGCACCCCCTACCGGCGAATTTTTTCCAAATTCAGGGAGGACCTGCTTGCCATATCCGAAAACTTAAAATAAAAATTTGGTTCAATTCTATGCATAACTTCATACACTTTTGGATGGTACAATATTCAAAATCGCACAAAAATCGCTGTTACAGCGCACCCTACCGGCGAATTTTTTCCAAATTCAAGGAGGACCTACTTGCTACATCCGAAAACTTAAAATAAAAAATTGGTTCAATTCTATGCATAACTTCATACACTTTTGGATGGTACAATATTCAAAATCGCACAAAAATCGCTATTACAGCGCCCCCTACCGGCGAATTTTTTCCAAATTCAGGGAGGACCTACTTGCCATATCCGAAAACTTAAAATAAAAATTTGGTTCAATTCGATGCATAACTTCATACACTTTTGGATGGTACAATATTCAAAATCGCACAAAAATCGCTATTATAGCGCCCCCTACCGGCGCATTTTTTCCAAATTCAGGGATGATCTGCTTGCCATAGCCAAAAACTTAAAATAAAAAATTTGGTTCAATTCTATGCATAACTTAATACACTTTTTGATGGTCCAGTGGCGACAGACAGACGGACACATAAACAGACAGACATTTTCTATAAACATGTTTTTTGGGATCTCTGACCCCTAAAACGTGTAAATCCGTCGAAAACAATTTCGATTACAATACTTTCTTCTATTGAAGATAGAAGAAAGTAATAATAATAAAAAGAAAGAAAATTCAGCTGTCGACTTACACTTGAAATGGTAATTGAAATTGAATACAAAGGAATGGGTAAATTACATGGTGGCCATGGCCATAATTAACGCAGAGGTTTTATTGTAAAAAAAAAAAAAAAAAAAAAAAAAAAAAAATTCAATGGGCCAAACCGAACAAAGCTTGGTGTAAATACTATTTAGAGCATGATAAACAGATTACACAATAGTAAAATAATTCGCATTTTTTGTCATCAAGTCTAAAAGTAGCCGTTCATGTGATAAAAATTTGATTCAATAAAATATTAGTTAATAACGTGAAATAATTTTTTGCTTTATTTTGTTTTGCTTCGTATGCCTATTTCACTGTCTAAAAACAACCTGAAGTACTTTTTTGCTGCTTTTAGCTCTCTATTTTTTTTACAATCGACCTCTAAAACAAATTATAATATAACCTCTTTTATCCGAAACTCTCGGTTACCGAAATCCAATTTAAAGTCCTTTTCTCTCTCTCTCTCTCTCTCTATATATATATATATATGTATGTATAATATATATATATTATAAATAATTAATCAAAAAATTATTCCATAACTGGCGCTAATAGCAGCTCATATCAAATGCAACAAAATGTAATTGTTGAAATATATATATATATATATATATATACACACACACACACATATATATATATATATATATATGTATATATATAACATTCCTTGTGTGCAAAATGCAAAATCCTTTTTGAAAGCTTCCCCCCCCCCCCCCTTAAACTATCATTTTCCTTGTGTGTAAGCGGTCCTTTCCGAAGTACGAGTACATATAAAAATTTTCGATCCCCTTTCTTAGACTTCTTTTGAATTTAACTTGAGTTCCCGTAAGCTGCGATGTGGAACAAAGAAAACGAACAAATTATGAATTCTGAACCTTTTAAATGTTTTGCAAAAGGTTTGGAATAGCTGGAGCAGCAGAAAGACTGTGATACTGGTGAACTAATAATATTTAAAAACTCCGTGAGAGAGCTTCAAAGCAAAGAAAATCGAAACTGCGACAAATAAAACATTTTTTCAAACCCTTGTGATATATGCAAAAGGTACTTAATTTCGAAATTAAAATTCAGGTTATTTATTCATGTTTCTATTTTGCTATTGCTTTAATTTTATTAAGCACTTTTTGCCATAATAAGAAATATTGCATATATTTCTCCTTAATTTTAAAATTGAAGCATTCTGGATTATCCGAAAATTTCGATTTTCCGAAAGATGGTAGGCCCCAATTACTTCGGATGATTGAGGTTCTAGTGTTTAATAATGGCCACCCTATATTTTAAAATAATTCCGCGTCAGACAATAATTGCGAAATATTTTGCCTCAGCGATTCCATTAACGTTATAAAAATATATTAATCCAGGATACCTTTCTTTTGAGTTATAAATAATCCTTTTTTTTTAATCTTCAAAATCAATAATTACTTCAAAAGAATATTTTACAATTAAATTTGCAACCTTAATTCGTTTATTTTAAGGAAGATATCTCTGTTTACGCTTCATTGAAAATAACTGGACGCGTGTTCGAATAGATTTCACCTGAAGCATGAAACATTAACTTCATCAAGCATTTTAATCGCTTTTTTTAATCTAATTATTTGATTTTTATGGGCTTTTTTTAAATATTCGTTATTTAAAATTGAACTTGCATAATTATCCCAGAAATTGTACTTTCTGCAAGTGTTTCCAAGCATAGCTGCTAACAGTACCTTTATGTACACCTCTATTTCCGAATAGAAAGATCCTCTTTTTTTAACGACAGAAATTTTGCTATTAAATAACGCGTAAATTACTCTTCGGAAATAGTGGCGTCGCCATATAAGGTCAGCTTTTCTCGTATTTCTAAACCATATTTATAAAACAAGCAGGAAGCAGGATTTCAGCTCTTTCAAAATTCAATGTCGCTCTCGATGAGGAAAAAAAAAATTATTATTATGATGTGGAACCTGTCAAATTTCGACGAAAGAAAATGTTTATGAAGGAACCGAACTGTTTCATTAATCCATAATAAACCTACAAAATTAGTAACAATGAAAAAAATGCATCTTATATTGATCTTATATTAATCTTAACTTATATTAATCACTCAAACAAATATTATTTTAATCTAAAGGTCACTACTCTTCTATAAAGACACTCTAAATTTTTGAAAAAAATTTCGCGTTTTATCAGTGTGTTATTTCAATTGCGTTATTTTCATAAGTGAAGCATTTCCAACTGTGAAGAATTTTAAAATCGCTGGAGTGCAAAGGATGCACTTCTACAAAACTTATTTCCACTTTAAGACTTAAAATACATGCTTGTATTTTATACAAAATGACGTCATATGCATCTGCTGCAGAATTCCACATTTAAGACCCACTCTTAAACAACATCTACAGAAAAGTATGCATAGTACATCACTATCGCAGAATAATACCAGCAAAAATCGTCGTAAACTCGACAAAAAAATCCACTATCTAATCATTTATATGTCTTCATTTGTTTGTAACATTAACATGGATATCTAAAACTAAATATAGTTTATAACAGCTGCATGCGTTATCAAGTTCAATGAATTTTCTATGATCTAAATAACATTAACAGCAAGTTTTTCTTTTTTCTTTTCCTTTTTCTTCTTCCTTTTTTTTTTTTTTTTTTTTTTTTTTTGGCCTAGTGATTGTTTGTACAATCAATGATTAAAAAAATATTTTAATAATGATCGCCCTTTATTTTAAAATAATAACTCCTCCAAAAATAAATGCTAAAAGTTTTGCCTCAGTGGTTCGATTAACCTTATGAAAATACATTAATCCACGATCCACGATAACTTTCTCTCTCGTTATAAATCAATAGTTACTTCAAAAGAATATTTTACAATTGAATTTTTTTTCTTAATTCATTTATTTTAAGGAAGATAGCTTTGTTTAAGCGTCATTGAAAGTTATTGGACGCGTGTTCGAATAGATTTCACCTGAAGCATGAAACACGAATTTATTCAAGCAATTTAAGTTATTAAACTGTTCTCTGTTTTTTTATTATCCAATTATTTGATTTATATGGGCCTTTTTTTTAATATTCGTTATTTAAAATTGAATTAGTATAATTATCCCAGGAATACTACTCTTTCTTAATTTTGCCAAGCCTTCCAGACGTAGCTACTAACAGTTACCTTTATGATCCACTATTTCCGATTAGAAAGATCCTCTTTGTTTGACGAATGAAGGTCTGCTATTAAATAACGAGTAAATTACTCTTCGGAAATAGTGGTGCCGCAATAAAAGTGTCAACTTTCCGATATTACTAAACCATATTTGTAAAACATGCAGGAAGCGAGAATTCTGCTTTTTCAGAATTTACTGTCGCCCCGATGAAGAAAAATTATTATTATTATTATTATTATTATGAGGTGGATCCCGTCGAATTTCGATGAAAGAAAATGTTTATGAGGGAACCGTTTCTTTAATCAATAATAAACCTACAAAATTAGTAAAAATGAAAAAAAATGCATCTTATATTGATCTTATATTAATCTTAACTTGTATTAGTCTCTCAAACAAATATTATTTTAACCTAAATTTCACTACTCTTCTATAAAGACGCTCTAAATTTTTGTAAAACTTTGCGTTTTGCCAGTTTGTAATTTCAATTACGTTATTTTTAAAAGTGAAGCATTTCCTACTGAGAAGAACTTCAAAGGCACTGGAGTGAAAATGATGCACTTTTACAACATTTATTTCAGGTTTAAGCCTTAAAATAAACTCTTTTATTTTATATAAAATGACGTCATGTGCATCTGCTGAAGAATTCTTCATTTACGATCCTACATCTACAGAAAAGTATGCATAGGACATCACTGTCGCGGAATAACACACAAACCTAACAAAAAGCGTCGTAAACTATACAGAAAAATCCACTATCTTAATGATTTGCCTGCTTTCATTTGTTTGTAACATTAAAAGGGATACTTGAAACTAAACATAGTTTATAACAGCTGCATGTTTTATCAAGTTCAATGAATTTTCTATGATCTAAATAACATTAACACCAAGTTTTACTTTTTTTGGCCAACAGGTTGTTTGTACAATCAACTATTAAAAAAATATTTTAATAATGGGCCACCCTTTATTTTAAAATAATATCTCCTCAAAAAATAAAAGCTAAAAGTTTTCCCCGAGATTCAACGCACCTTATAAAAATATACTAATCCACTATCCACGATACCTTTCTCTTTCATTATAAATCAATAATTATTTCAAGAATATTTTATAATCGAATTTGCTATCTAAATTCATTTATTTTAAGGAAGATATCTTTGTTTACGCTTCATTGAAAGTAATTGAACTCGTGTTCGAATAGATTCCACCTGAAGCATGAAACATGAATTTAATCAAGCGTTTTAAGTTATTAAACTGTTCGCTGTTTTTTTATTATCCAATTACTTTATTTATATGGGCTTTTTTTAATAATCGTTAATTAAAATTGAACGTATATTTATCCCAGAAATTGTACTTTTTGCAAGGCTTTCCAAATATAGCTGCTAACAGTACCTTTATGTGCACCACTATTTCCGAATAGAAAAATCCTCTTTATTTAACGACAGAAATTTTGCTATTAAATAACGCGTTAATTACTCTTTGGAAATAGTGGTACGCCAAAAAAGTGTCAGCTTTCCAGTATTACTAAATCATATTTATAAAACAGGCAGGAAGCGAGAATTCTGTTTTTTCAGAATTTAGTGTCGCCGCCGATGAGGGGGGAAAAATGACACAGAATCCATTAAATTTCGACGAAAGAAAATGTTTAAGAAGGAACCGTTTAATTACTGTATAATAAACCTACAAAATTGGTAATAATGAAAAAAAATGCATCTTATATTGATCTTATATTAATCTTAAGTTGCATTAATCTCTCAAACAAATATTATTCTAACCTAAAGGTCACTACTCTTCTATAAAGGCACTCTAAACTTTTGTAAAACTTTGTTTTTTATCAGTGTTTGATTTCAGTTGCGTTATTTTCAAAAGTGAAGCATTTCCAACTGTGAAGAATTTCAAAGTCGCTGGAGTGAAAATCATGCACTTCTACAAAATTTATTTCAGTTTTAAGACTTAAAATACAGGCTTTTATTTTATGTAAAATGACGTCATATGCATCTGCCGAAAAATTCCACATTTACGAGCCACTCTTAAACAAAACCAACATCTACAGAAAAGTATGCATAGGACATCGCTATCGCGAAATAATACACAAACCCAACATAAAGCGTCGTAAACTCGACAGACACAAAATCCACTATCTAATGATTTATGTGTCTTCATTTGTTCGTAACATGAATATGGATACTTAAAACTGAACATAGTTTATAACAGTTGCATATTTTATCAATTTCAATTAACTTCCTATGATCTAAATAACATTAACACCAAGTTTTTCTTTTTTTGGCCTACTTATTGTTTATACAGTCAACGATTTAAAAAATATTTTAATAACGGCCGCCTTATATTTTAAAACAATAACTCCTCACAAAAATAAAAGCTAAAAGTTTTATTTCAGACTCGATTAACCTTATGAAACTATATTAATCCACGATAATTTTTTCTTTCGTTATAAATCAATAATTACTTCAATTTTCTTTCGATATAAATCAATAATTACTTCAAAAGAATATTTTACAATTGAATTTGCTTTCTTAATTTATTTATTTCAAAGAAGGTATCTTTGTTTACGCTTCATTGAAAGTAATTAGACGCGTGTTCGAATCGATTTCACCTGAAGCATGAAACGTGAATTTAATCAAGCGTTTTAAGCTATTAAACTGATGGCTGTTTTTTATTATCCTATTATTTCATTTATAAAGGTTTTTTTTTTATTTTCAAATATTCGTTATTTAAAACTGAATTAGTAAAATTATCCTATAGGAATACTACTCTTTCCTAATTTTGCAAAGTCTTCCAGACGTTGCTGCTAACAGCATCTTTATAGGCACCATTATTTCCTATTAGAAAGATCCTCTTTGTTTAATCACAGATATTCTGCTATCAAATAACGAGTAAATTACTCTTCGGTAATTGTCGTGCCGCAATAAAAGAGTCAGCTTTCCAGTATTTCTGAACTATATTTCTGAAACAAGCAGGAAGCGAGAATTCTTCTTTTTCAGAACTTAGTGTCGTCTCCGATGAGGAAAAAATGCATATATTATTATTATTATTATTATTATTATTCTTATTATTATTATTATGAGGTGGTACTCGTCAAATTTCGACAAAAGAAAATGTTTATGAAGGAACTGTTTCATTAATTTATAATAAACCTACAAAATTTTTAACAATGAAAGAATGCATTTTATCTTTATCTTATATTGATCTTATATTGATCTTATATTAATCTTATATCGATCTCTCAAACGAATATTATTTTAACCTAAAGGTCATATCACTACTATTCTTTAAAGACACTCTAAACTTTTGTAAAACTTTGTGTTTTATCAGTGTATGATTTCAGTTGCGTTATTTTCAAAAGTGAAGCATTTCCAACTGTGAAGAATTTCAAAGTCACTGGAATGAAAATTATGCACTTCTACAAAACTTGTTTCAGTTTTAAAACTGAAAATACACGCTCATATTTTGTATAAAATGACGTCATGTGCATCTGCTGAAGAGTTCCACATTTACGATCCACTCTTAAACAACATCTACAGAAAAGTATGCATATGACATCACTATCGCGGAATAACACACAAACCCAGCAAAAATCGTCGTAAACTCGACAAACAAATTCACTATCTAATTATTTATGTATCTTCATTTGTTTGTAACATTAATATGGATATTTAAAACTAAGCATAGTTTATAACAGTTGCATGTTTTATCAAGTTCAATGAATTTTCTATGATCTATATAACAATAACACAAAGTTTTTCTTTTTTTGGCCTACTGATTGTTTGTACATTGTACAATCAACTATTAAAAAAATATTTTAATAATGGCCGCTCTATATTTAAAAATAATAACTCCTCAAAAAATAAATGCTAAAAGTTTTGATTCAATGATTCGATTAACTTTATGAAAATATATTAATCCAGGATATTTTTCTCTTTTGTTATAAATCAATAAATACTTCAAAAGAATATTTCACAATTGAATTTGCGTCCTTAATTCATTTAATTTAAGGAAGATATCTTTGTTTACGCTTCAATGAAAGTAATTGAACGCATGTTCGAATAGATTTCACCTGAAGCATGAAACATTAATCAAACGTTTTAAGTTATTAATCCGTTCGCTGTTTTTTATTATCCAATTATATGATTTATAAAGGCATTTTTTATTTTCAAATATTCGTTATTTAAAATTGAATTTGCTTAATTATCATAGGAATTCTACTTTTTTCTTAATTTTGAAAACCCTTATATACATAGATGCTAACAGTACCTTTAAGGACACCACTATTTCCGACTGCAAAGATCCTTTTTATTTAACGACAAAAATTCTGTTGTTAAATAACGCGAAAATGACTCTTCGGAAACAGTGGTGCCGCCATAAAAGTAAGGGAGAAGTGTCAGCTTACCAGCATTGCAAAACTATATTTATAAAATATTAGGTAGTCAAACAGGAAAATTGTAGTTAATAATATTGCCAACTTTAACAGCTTATTGCTTGACGATGACTTAATATTTTACCGCTCTGTTTTATTTATTTATTTATTTTTTTGGAAAGTTTCATTTCTGGCCTGTTTAAAGAAATCATTCTAAGCTGTAATAAGTATTAAAAACTTTTTTTAAAATTAATTTTTTTTTTAAAGTTTCATTTCTGGCCTGTTTAAAGAAATCATTGTAAGCTCTAAAAAGTATTAAAAACTTTTTTAAAATTTATTTATTTTTTCTTTTTGGAAAGTTTCATTTCTGGCCTGTTTAAAGAAATCATTGTAAGCTCTAAAATGTATTAAAAACTTTTTTTTATATTTTTTATTTATTTATTTATTTATTTATTTTTTTTTTTGGAAAGTTTCATTTCTGGCCTGTTTAAAGAAATCATTGTAAGCTCTAAAAAGTATTAAAAACTTTTAAAAAAATTAATTTTTTTGAAAATGGAACGGTCGGTTTTTATTGTTTTCATGAAAACAATTACCACATGGATTAAAAATCTGCCGTTTTAAATTGCAGATGGAGAGGATAGTTGAACGCATGCAAGATGAGCAGAACGGAGTGCCGGTCAAAACGGTCAAGAGCTTTATGTCGAAGATTCCCAGTGTCTTTACAGGTAAGTTTTCTCTGCTAGAACTTTAATATGTATTTGTTATAAGTAAGGCCCCATTACCCTTTGAACTAGTGATGGGAATAATGCATGATTTTCACATTCGAATAAATCACTTGGACATGTAAAGTATAGCAGCCAATCTCCGTATTATGTTTAGCCCCACCAGTGGCCGAGAGGTTCTGCTCTCAAAGCTGGTAGACGGGAGGTGCTGGGTTCGAACCCAATCGCGCCTGTCGGCCTAATCATTCGGAGTTTTCGTGGTTTTCTTCGAACCTTGGTTTTCCAAGCGTTAATACGGGTTAGGTTCCCTTAGAAAGGGCACTACCCCCCCTTAGGGCCTATATCCCTCGTGTTGATAATTAGCCGTCATAAACACAACCAACCGTATTATTTTTAATCAATTTAAACTAGAAATTAAATTAAAAAAAATAATAAAGACCTGCATAGCGTTAAATTATCTATAAACAGTTTAAGGGGGCTGGTCACTCAGCTTCCGATTTCCCTTCACTAATGTAAAGTCTATGGCGACATTTCTAATTCCACTTGACTTCTAGCGCCCTTCAGAGCCGTTCTGATTGGCTGACTAGATTCAGATGAAGTGGGCAGACGTCCGAGAACCGTTTGCACACATTCGAATGTTTGTTTTCAGCTATTTCGTTTCTGATGCTGCATAACTTTGATTTGAATAAGTTATTTCTCATTTTTAGATGATGCAACAGTTATTTTCTACTTGAAAGTATTCAAAAATATCTGTATAAAACAAACCTCCATCATTTCCATACTAAAACTTTTTTTCTTCAAAACCTTTTTCAGATAAAGGCTGTTTTATAAATTTTAAATGTTATTTACATTAAAAATTATTAAATATATAGTTTATATTAAAAACGCATTATCACTTATAAAACGCTACAGTTGCAGGGGGAATTTGCATATCTAAACCATGAAAAAATATAAAATCAGAAACTTTTTTGGTGGGTCAGGGGTGATTTTCATCTTCTAAAAATTAAAAATAACTCTTTCAAATCAAACTTATGTAGCATCAGAAACGAAATAGCTGAAAAAAAACATGGCAAATATGTGCAAACGGTGCTCGGTCGTCTGGGCACTGCATATGAATCGGGCCAGCCAATCAGAAAGGCTCTAAGGACGCTAGAACAGGTTCTGAAGTACGCTAGAACAGAAGTCTAGTGGAATTAGAAATGTCGCAAGTCTATGGGCATTGGATGCATTCATATATTCAAAATATCTCTTCGGGAAATTAATATTTTTAACTTATATTTTTTGTGTACACTTCCTAAAAGATGTCTCTTTTTTTCTTAGTTCTCAAAATATTTCTAAAGCATAGACTTAATTGTATAAGAAGTGTTAAAATCTTACTCACAGTTCGCCCGCTTTTAACACATAAAATATTAATTTCAGCATAGATATGAGAAATATTTTGAAAACTAAGAAAAAAAAGAGACATTTTTTAAGAAGCGTACGCAGAAAAAGATGTTAAAAATAGGAATTTCCCGAGAAGATATTTTAAAAATACGAATGCATCAAAAGCTCTTAGACTTAACATTACGGAGGAGAATTCCGAAGTTGAGTGACCAGCTCTTTTAATGAAACATTTTTTGAACACTTTTGAAATTTACGTGGTTTATCACCATCTGGAAAAAAAAAATACTAAAACGCGTTTCATTCTTTTGGGTCAACCTGTATATGACTGCATTTCTGCATTTGTCTACTAGTCTATTTTCGAGAAAAATTTCAAAACAACATACAGGGTCTCCATAAGGGGTGTCCCAGATATAAATTTTAACCCTCTCGCTGCGCAACCCGAGATTTCCTCGGGCAACGTAAAAGTAGCAAAATATTTTCAGCGGTGACATCAACTGACAGCAACGAGGTGCCCAAGCTGTAAATGAGTGTCTTGCCAATAGGTGGAGCCACGAGAAAAAGTAGAACTGTGTTTATAGAATTTACAGTTGAGAATTTTAGTATAAGGAAAGAAAATCATGAAATTTCTAATCAGGTTTGTCAGTTTCACCTTTTTTAAAATTCAGCAATTCCGATCATTATTTTTTAATTGTTAAATGACAGATATTTTATGATTACATCGTCGGTACTATGCCAAACTATTCAATGTGAAAACAGTGGGCTACTTTTTAAAAATTTAGATTTCTTGATTGGCACCACTTATTTGAAATAGTTAAATTCGCTTTATTTAATCTTATTTAAGGGTGTTCTCAAATCCAAAAGGGCAACTTTCTGACATAAATTTTAATTTACTTTTGTTCGAAAATGCATGAAACTAGCTGGTGGTGTTGTTTAGAAACTATGTCATTGAGCTGTTTTTTCCATTTTTTTGCAAACGCAATAGATCTTTCAGAAAATAGTGTCAAAGTGGACGTTTTGAACCGAATTTCGGCGCGAAAGAAGAAACAGCACTCAAGAGTGGGCGAAAAACGTGTTTGTCAGTGATCAAAATAGTTTATAACTCAATAGGTAATTGATTGATCAAAAAAATGGAAAAAACAGTTCAATTCCAAATCGATTCCATGGCCAGGCTTTCCAATTTTATACCTTTCCGTTAAAAATTAATTTGTAAATGTGTCAAAACGTTTTGCGCTTGTTGAACACAGCAGTTAAGAACAGCCTTATTGACATATTAATTAAGGCGAAAACAATCGGAATTTTACCATTTCAGAAACGTGGTGCCAGTCAAGAAATCGGAATTTTAAAAAAGTAGCCCACTGTTTTCTCACTGGATAGTTCGACATGGTACCGACGATATAAAGTAAAAATTCTTCTTGCGGAATTTCTGGCATGGATTCAACATTTCTGAATTAAATAAAAGGCCAAACTTTCAACACTGCATCTAATTGGTCGAAGTCAAATAAGCTCTTTCCACTTGGATTTCTGCAGATTATCAATAGAAGATTTAGATAACAATATGTAAAGAGGGTAAAATATTTTTTTTTTTTAAATGCACTAAATATTGGGGGATAAAGAAAAGGAATCATATAATGGGCTCTTGATTTAATTTTTTTAAACAATATTTCTGGTTTTCATTGATTAAAAAGAATACAAAGGTTGGTAGCTACGTTTTTGAGTATACCCGAATGATTCATCGAATGTTAAAATATTTCATTATGCCCATCATTACTTTCAATCATTGTGTACTCAATTATAGAAAAGCGAATTCCTGTTACCGAAAGCTGCGCAAAAAGCACAGCCGGGTTTAGCCACGTGGTTTAGCACAAATCTACCACAAATTATGATTAAATAAACTGATTTTTATCCTGCCAGATGATCAGAGTTTTGGTTCAGGTTTTGCATGATTGGCCAGAATTTTGATTGTAGATTGCTGCGTCCTTTGGTGATTAATTTCGTAGATTATAAGCAAATGATTATGCCTTCTTTGTATCTTATGCTGTGTCTTGAAGTTCGGGGAAGCACAGTAACATTTTAAAGCCTGCACGAAAAATTTTCCAAATTCTACGTTCATTGGAAAACTTATCAGTGTTGCAAATATTATTCTCGGAAGGGACTTAACCAAATTCACATGTATCAAGTGGTCAATCTGTTGGTTCATTTTTTATTATGAAAGAAAACGCATTTTTTATGGATTGTGCGGGAGAGGGGAGGGGGGCATTGGCGTTTTTTTTAAATTTCAGGAACCCCCAAAGAAAAGAATCCATTGGGGTTAAATTGCACGATCTTGGCGGCCAATTCACATCAGAATTTCTTAAAATTATGCGATCTGGAAATTTATCGTTCAATAAGTTGTTGGTTTGGCGAACAGTGTGTGCCTTTGCACCGTCTTGTCATACAAACTGCATGCACAATTAGAACTGGCATACATTTGACAGTTCATACATGCATGACACGACAGTTGACCCAAATAACCTGTGAAATATTCATAGTTCATAAAAGAACCAACAGATGGGCCACCCTATATTTCATTAAACAGTTTTTAAGTTCCCTAAAAATACTATAGGCAGAATATATTTATATCATGTACGCATATTTGTTGCAATGTTGAAAAATATATTGCTATTTTTATGCATCGTCAATCAATAATTAGCGCACTCCCTTTGTCAACTTAAAAGAAACATGTAAATTATCAATTTATAAAAGCCTATTCTATGTTTCCGTAAAAATCTTCCAATCTATTTTTGAAGACAACCATTTATAAGATCCGAAAATATGTTGCTATTTTTATGTATCGTCAATCGATAGCTGGTGCGTTCTCTTTGTCAGTCTAAAAGAAACAAGTAAACAATCAATTTAAAATATCATTGATTGCTGGCTAATATAAATGCCTATCCTGTGTTTCCATAAAAACTTCCAGTCTATTTTTGAGGACATCTATTTGTACGTTCCGAAAATATGTTGCTATTTTTATGCATCGTCAATCGATAGCTAGTGCAATCTCTTTGTCAGTCTAAAAGAAACAAGTAAACAATCAATTTCAAATAACATTGACTGGTGGCTAGTATAAAATCTATCCTGTGTTTCCATAAAAATATTCCAATCTATTTTTGAAGACATCTATTTGTAAGTTCCGAAAATACGGTGCTATTTTTATACATCTTCAATCGACAGCTAGTGCAGTCTTTTTGTCATTCTAAAAGCAACAAGTAAACAATCAATTTCAAATATCATTGACTGGTGGCTAGTATAAAAGCCTATCCCGTGTTTCCATAAAAATCTTCCAATCTATTTCTGGGGACATCCATTTAGAAGAACTGAAAATATGTTGCTATTTTTATGCATCGTCAATCGATATCTAGTGCACTCTCTTTGTTAGTCTAAAAGAAACAAGTAAACAATCAATTTAAAACATGATTGATTGTTGGCTAGTATAAAACGCTATCATGTGTTTCTATAAAAATCTTCCAATCTATTTTTGAGGACATCTATTTGTAAGTTCCGAAAATATGTTGCTATTTTTATATATCTTCAATCGATAGCTAGTGCAATATTTTTGTCAGTCTAAAAGAAACAAGTAAACAATCAATTTCAAATATCCTTTATTGTTGGCTAGCATAAAAGCCTATCCCGTGTTTCCGTAAAAATCTTCCAACGGATGTTGCTATTTTTATGCATCGTCAATCGATAGGTAGTGCACTCCCTTTGTCAGTCTAAAAGAAACAGGTAAATAATCAATTTCGAATATCAAATGATCTTTCGATGGACAAATATTGAAAAATTGAAATAGTCTTTTTATATGTGTGCCGTTTGTTTTGATATATATATATATATATATATAACATATGGCTTCAAGAACCTATTCAATAATATCCTTTTGAGAGATTTACAATGAAACTACTATTACACGACTTTATGAAAATGAAATAAATTAACATACTTGTTAATACAGAACGTAATTTTATAATTATCACCATTTCATTTAACAATGTAAGTGGTTATATATTTGAACATATATACAGGTTGTTGCCGAATTCGATCGATCAAGAGGAACAAAAATTGTAGTTGGACGAGGCTAACGAAAAGATAGGCTACCGCGGTACATTCCAAGTGCCTTTTTTTACAGACCGCTAGAGTGACGTGATGCTCTATTCGTACATCTGCATTGGTGCATTCGATCATCACGTGACTCCAGCGGTCTGTAAAAAGAGATACGGGGAATGCACCGCGGTAGCCTGTCTTTTTCGTTAGCCTCGTAGTGGAACATGGTGTCGCAAAACAATACTATTTAATCGAAAATACAGAGTGCTCTACCCTAACTCACTTGGGTTGCAGGTAATAACTTTTAGAAAACTGAAGTACATTACAATGGAACTTTTAATAGACATGCTCACGTTTGTCGTAAATCTGATAACATAAAAAAAGTGGTAGAAGTTTCCATTGTACGCGTCAGAAGCATGTACTTGTCGCTTCGCATTCTAAGCTGTGATTATAGTCCAAGAGCCGACAGCACAAAAACCAATGTTATCAAGCACAAGAAGAAAACGTTTATTTTATGGAAGAGTAAAAATAGGGGAATCGAGTGATCAATGTCTGCCGGAAGTGACGTGGGGCATAAGCCAAAAATTAATACCGCCAGTGGTTAATCATTGTGTTTGTCCTACAAACAAAGGTATGGAAACATGGAGGATAGTTGTAGGACAAACACAATGAAACCTACGGGTCAGCCATTGGTCTTATTAATTTTTCGCTTATGCACCACTTCACTTCCGGCAGACATGGATCATTAGATTCCCCTACTTCTAGTCTCCCATAAAATAAAGTTTTTTCGCTTGTGCTTGATAACACAGGTTTTTGTGCTGGCGGTTCTTGGACTATTCTCAGTTCATACAGTATCATCGATTGCGTGAGCACGCTTTTTTAAATAGAACTTTCTGTGAGGTTATCACATTTTCATACCAAACGAGGTACACAGCTTTACATTTTCATGGCAGTATTTTTATTTTTCTCGAAATTATTACCGTCAACCCGAGTTCAGTTAGGGTAAAACATCCTGTATTTGTGACTAAATAAGTCATTTGCGACCCCATATTCTATGGCAACTTTTCATCTTCTTTATACCTACTATCACCACTCTGAATTAGTCTGTCGAATTCGACAATGAACACCCTGTAAAGTTCATGGTGTATTTACGAAATAAATGTAAATTATATTAACTGCAATTTTATCTCCAAAGTTATGTGCAACAAGCTTAGAGCAAAAATTAATTTATCAAAAGGATATCTTGTGAAGGGATTTGGTTTAATTTTCCTGATAATTTCAGTTGTAAGTTTCACAGCGTGTAGTGCACAGGTTTAGATTCCTAAATTTTTATATTTTTGTGCAATGTTAAAATTTAAAAAGACTCGATATCTGAAGCCAAAAACTTCGGGCTCGGCCTCAAAGTGAAAATTTTATTTATTCACAAATTAAAACAGGAGTAAAAAAACTTGCTAGTTGAGAAACAAGAGTCTAGTCTAAATTTCTTAATGTATTTTAAACTCCTTTATGAACAAGTCTAAAAGGACTTGTTATTGATGGAATATAAGGAGAAATATTTTATATGATTCTGAAGCTTTTGCGCGGTCCGTATTAGTAGCATAAAGAAGCCGTGGAATACCCCATATCTATCCTCCTCTTTCTGTTTGAAATCCTTTTCTACAGTGACTGGTAAACAGAATCCATGGCCGTGAAACCCCTGAATGATCTTGATTTCAAGTCGTATAAAAACATTAACAAACCAGGAAGCAGGAATTCTGCTTTTTGAGGATTTAGTGTCGCCTTCGATAAAAAAAAAGGTAATATATATATATATACACACACACTGCTGGCCATTAAAATTGCAACACCTTGAAAGAAAGAAAATACAAAAAAGATATTTATTGTACGTAAACAGTATGGCATAAAAACAAAATGATTAAATTTGTAAGCAGTTTGGGGAGTTACAGGGGTGCGAAATTCGTAGAAACAGCTGCCCCCGTCCCTGGCAGCTAAAACGGCTCTTACCCGGTTAGGCATGGGCTGAAACTGGGTTTGGATTACAGAAACGGGCAACGCATTCATGCTGCTTCAAGTCTATGCCACATTTCATCAACCGTATTAGCTGGGTAGGGGTGGCGGACCAGTCGCTCAGCAATCCATGACCAAATGTTTTCGATGGGTGGCAGATCTGGAGACCATGCAGGCCAGGGCGGCAATTGAATACCCTGTGTATTGAGTAATGTCAGAACACGACGCGCAATATGTAGTCTTACGTTATCTTGTTGGAAGATGGCGTTTGGCAGGCCTCGAAGGCAGGGCACAACTGGACGTAAGATGTTAGAAATGTATCGATGTGCGTTCAGATTAATGTCGATCCGAACTAGAGATGTGCGTGTCGTGTATCCAATGTCTACTCAAACCATCACACCAGATGCAGGGTCCTTATGCCGATATGAAATGCAAGAAGCGACGAGCGTTCTCCTCGGAGCCTTCAGACACGTATACAGCCGTCTGAATACTGCACGCAAAACCGGGACTCGTCTAAAAAAACGACATTGTGTCATTCCTGTATCCAGCTTTGTCGTTCGGCGCACTAGAGTCGCCGTCTCTCTCTATGCTGCATTGTCAAGGGAAGCCGCACTAATGGTCGCCGTGCTGACAGTCCACGCTGCTGCAAACGTCGTAAAACCGTACGAGCGGATACTGCGCGCGCTGTAAACATGTCCATTTCCTGACTATTTGTCCGTGATGTAGTGGTACGGCTTTGCAGGATTGACCCCACAATATGTCTGTCAACTCAGGCGTTAGACATGGGAGGGCCTTGAGATACTGTGTGCCGTTCAGTATGACACTCAGCAACCCATTGATTCCATATTCACATGACAGTGGTTGGATTTCGAACAGTGCGACGGGTGATATCACGGAACGATAATCTACACTCTCCATAGGCAACGATCCTGCGTCTATCGAATTCTGACATTTGCTGGTAAGCATTTTTTCTTATTATTCGAGGCTAACACGATATTCTGAGCAAATGCCGGCCTTAAAAAACGCTTTGCGAATGAGAAATCCACTACGCAACTTTTCTTTTATGCAGTGCTTCAGATGTCGTTTCTCCCGCCTGCTTTGTCTAAAAGCGCTGAAATACTAATCATTTGCATATGCTAACCTCTTCTTCCTTTCATGTGATTTTGACGTTCGTCAGATCATTCCTTCCTAGTGTTGCAATTTTAATGGCCAACAGTGTATATATCTACCCTATATATATAAAATCCTAATGAAACGAATTTATGAAACGGATACATGAAACTACTGAAATGTAACGAATTTATGAAACGGTTCTATGAAACGACTAATCAAACAACTGATTATGTTTCACGGCGATTTCTCCTAAAATACGAAATACTTTGCGATGAAATTAACACCAAAAATCTGTATTTATCCGCAGATTTCAAAACTGGTATTAGAATTTTTAAATTCGAAATAGTTTTCGAAATATTATTTTTTTTCTAATTTTAAATACTTTTTTCTAATGATGGAAACTCAAATTTTAATCATAACAGATATTTGTTTTTCATATTTTAGTAAAGGTAATTATTTTAAACTAATTTGGCGACCATTTTGTGCTCCCTTAAATGTATGCTAAGAACAATGTTTTTTTTGTTTTTGTTTTTTTGTATTTCATTATCTTTTTATTTAATACAAAACTTTCATTTAAAACTGAAAATTTTAAAATTAATAACTTTCACTTCTTTCTCTTTTTTTATACGAAACGAAACGAAAAATATTAGACGCAGATGTCATATACGCACCGGGATGCCTAAATGGGGCCAAAATGGCGTTATTTTGCCTGACATGGTAACCAGGCTATTGTTGCTAATTTATTAATAAATGTTTATTTACATTTATTTTCTTTTTATTTAAAAAAAATGTCATAAGTAGTTTTGTTTTATAGTTATTAATTAATTTTTTTAATTGTTATTTCATTTTAAAAATAATAGAAAATAATTTAAAAATACATATTAAACTGGTATTCGAAAACGAGGTTTTCGCCAAATTGTCGTAAAAAAAGTGCACGCCAAACCCGGTGCGTATATGACAATACAACAAATCATGACATTTAATTTCAACTTCAAAGCAATGTTTTAATGGTACTACTTCTCCCGTCGACCAATTTCGCCAAATTATACAAATTGACATAATTTTTTATTTTAAATAACGAAAGAACAAATAAATTAGTATAACATTAATGAAAATACTAATAAAACGTCGAAATAAAAATCACTTGATAGCGTAAACACGTGTAACTTTCTTAAAGTCAAGTGAATGTGACATTTACGATCAACCATTATTGGCATTTAATCTTATAGTTTGGTGACAGATTTTAGATATAACAGGCAACAGATTGTGAATCAAACACGAACACAACCATTGTATGTCTTAACAGCAACTGATTCTGCCTTCAATTTTTGCAATCAAAGAGAATTGAATGGAAACCCGTTTACAGTGAGATCGCTACAGGTTTTTTCAGTATAATTCAGTCTGATCTAATCTTTTTAAAAGCGATCAAATAGCGTGCTTTTAGATTCTGAACGGGGTGTCTGAACGGGGGAACTGTTAGTGTCTGAACGGGGGTTGGGGAGCGTAGATTGCAGGGTGCAGAGCCCCCTAGTATATATATAAACTTTCTGTACAATAATACGATTGAAAGATAATTAAAATGACCAATAATATGAAAACACAAGCACCACATAAACCAGGTGATATTTAAAAAGCATAGTCCCATGTACTACCTTATGAGGATTAAAACGGAAAAAAAAAAAAAAAAAAAAAAATGTGTATACAGAATAAAATAAAAATAAATAAATAAAATACTTATATAGTGAATTACTTTACCAAGGGGACAGAATTCACATATGTAAGCAAGACAGTCGTTTTCTGTAGAGAATAAAGCTAAAAGCTGAATAATTTACTCTGTGCGCCCGAACGACCGCATGACCAGAATAATAGAAGAGAAAAGAAAAATGAACACTGAAAATTATAAAAGGTCTTGAAATGGAAAAAAATAAAAAATAAATATTTAAATAATTTTTATTATTATGTATAAATAATATGATGTAATATTACCCAGCTTACCCTATACTAGTATACCTACTATACCCTATACCTAGCTTTTACATGATTTAATCCTAATTTCCTGATGCACATGTTCTAGATTGCCGCTATAAGGATAAGGTTAATTTTTACGGTTAAGTTAAAACAAATATTATATACACGGGTTTCAGTTAATCTAGATAAAGTAATTTAAAAAATGAAATTTCTCTGATGTACCATCAATAAATGTACATTTAAAAATATTTTGATCTATTACCTTAGCTACCTTTTTTTTTTTTTTTTTAGTTTCCAATAATTAAGAGAGAAAAAAAATTAAATAAAAATTACATTAATTAAATAAATAAACCAATTTTTTTGTATAATAATAATTAGTATTATACATTTAACTGTATAATAAATAAATAAATATATGTAAGTTGTATTGGAAAACGATATTTTATGCCTAGTAATTAGTTTTCATTATCATGAAATAAAAATAACAAATAACAAATAAAATAAATATAATAAAAGAGAATTCAAAATATGAAAAAGATATTAAAAAAGAGATGATAATATTAATATAGAAATTCACATAGATTTTCATATTATTAAAATAGAAGCAGCATAGCTATTTTATTGAGGCAAATGCACTAAATCTAACTATCTGCCTTACCTAACAATATACTAGGAAAATCCTAACAAATAAATATTACCAATAATATATATCATTATTCATAGAAATATTAAAATAAATGTATACGTAATTAGGTTAACCATATTATTAATCTTAACTTTCGATGTAATCATAAAAATATAAATACACTTGCCCATAACGGAATTTAACTATAAAAGATGTAATTTCAAGTTATTAAAATATTAAATAGATAGAGGGATAGCACAGAATATATTTCTGTTTTAAGAATTAAAATACATGCTTTTATTTTGTGTAAAATGACGTCATTTGCATCCGCTGAAGAATTCCACATTTACGATCCAGTCTTAAACAACAGCTATAGAAAAGTATGCATAGGACGTCACTATAGCTGAATAATACACAAACCCGGCAAAAAGCAAAGTCGTCATTCAAAAAACTCAGATTGTTTCTAATTATTCATATGCTTCATTTCTTTATAACATTAATATGGATTGCGAAAATTAAATATAGTTTATAATATCGTCATGTTTTTACAGAAGTCATTCATTTACATTTTTCAAAATAGATTTTACAACTACGCTCCCTTTATTTTCCACAGAAATGGGGTACTTCAGTTGCCACCATTACAGAAATGGCATTAAAAGCTACATTTTTTTTTTGTTTTTTTTTGTTTTTTTTGTAAAAATAATATTTGGAAAATAAATTGAGATGCAGTTATTAAACAAATTGCATTTAACAGCTTGAGGGGCACCGGTATATATTATATACCACCTACGATTAAAGAAGTTTTACACCAGAAAAATTTTATTAAATTTTACTTTTCTAACTTTGGTGGAAAAAAGCCGTAAAATTGCTTTTACTTATTTTGAAATAGAAATTTTCAAAGATTCTGGTGGGAATTCAGCATTTCATAAACGTAATTGCTTGCCCCTAAAGGGGTTAAAAGTACTTTTCTTTCCCCTCTATACGAAGGTATAAAAAGTGAAAATGTGCGATGCTTTGAGGTTAAAAAAAAAAAAAAAAAAAAAAATTCACTCAACAGATTATCAGCATTTAACCGTACAATGATACATCTACTTCATTTTACGGCTGGCTTGTGTAACGTAACGTTATTTTTTTGGGGACGAAACTTTAATTGTAGCCTGAAAGAAATAGCATGTTGGAGGCTAAAAAAAAAAGAAAAACGTTGAAGTCAAAAACAGCTAATTCCACTTTAAAATTCCATCAAAATGAGAAATTTTCATCTTTAACCCATTTATGTCTTGCGTCCCATTTTTGGGACGCTTCGATTTTTAATAAATTTGTATAATTTTCTTCTACTTTACAACACGAAAATTGTATGAGATAATAATCTAATATATTAAAGCGGAAACCTGATTCTTCTTTAAGACCACGATCAGTAAGACCAATATTGACACATTTGCGCATGCGTCAACCTTTTTTCGAAGCTCTTTAACTTAGAGGTAAATTGAGCGAGTTTCTGGTAGCGCAGTGGTCAAAGGCAGCATTTTAAAGCTCTGAATTTTTGTAGAGGACGTGGGTTCGAGCCCAACGCCCGGCAAAATTATTTCTGCAATATTTTTGGCGATGATTCTCTTCAATAATGACATGTTTTATTAGCAGGAGAAGTTGTATGATTTTTATTTTGTTATTAATATTAATATTTGAATGCTGTATAATTAAATATTATTATTATTTGAATGCTTTATAATTAAATAAAATTTAATACGCAACAATATTTTTAAAAATAATAATTTTTTATTTAAAATATTTTCCTTGTAATTATCAATTAAATAAATTTAGCTGATCTACATTTTTTGTTATATTTTCTGACCATTATCAAGAATATATATATGTGTGTGGCAGAAAGAAAAGTTTGCCATTCTTTTCCGTAAAAAAGAAAACGGAAAGAAAGAAAAAAAATATTCATATAAGAATTATAAAAGAAATTACCTTGATATCCGTGATTTAATATTTAAAAAATAAATAAAAATGTAAAATAAAATTCGAGTAAAAAAATTATATTATAAATTGTTATAGCTCCATAAAGTTTCAAATTTCGGTTTTAGAGAAATGAGACTAATAAAAATAAAATTCTTGGCAGCTTTTAATAGTAGTGCAGTTTAAAATAAATAAATAAATAAAAATAAATATTGCTTTTTTTTTTCAAAAAAAAGGGGGGGAAAGGAAAAAAAAGTAATAAAATAAATTAGACTGACAGCGCCCTCTATCGCCTTAAAGAAATAGGAATCACTTATGCAACATAGAAATTTGCCACGATTTCGATAATTAATTTAAAAGCAACTAAATTAAAAATTCAAGGCTTTTTCTAATGAAACATTTAAGTTATTCACCGTCATATCTTGATGGCATTATCTAGTTATCTATAAATGTCTTTATCTGTTACCGGAAGATGACAGCATAAGATGCATATTTATTTGCTTAAAATGAAGGCTTTTTTCGGAGTTTATAGATTTTTCACTTTTCAAGATAGCGAAATGTAAAAAGTAAGTTTATTTGTTTTATTCTTCCAATTATTCAAGTAAATAAGTCATAATCTTACCTTGTAGACTTCTTTGAAATGCGTATTTTTAAAAATGATTAAATTATATGTTCAAGCCTATTTTTTATGCACTTTTGTAACGTACAAAATATACGGCGCTAGATACGAATGGGTTTTTATTAGTCATTTAGGGGACAGTTATTGATGTAAAGTCCTTCTCAAGATGATTGTGAAACAAATTGTTTTTAACACTCAAATATGAATATTCTTAGTTTATTAATACAAATACTTATAATGTTATTAGTTTCTGTAAATAAATAAATAAATAAATATATTTTTTTAGTAATTTATAAAAATACTAATTATAGTATATAATATACAATTTAAAAGTATATTTTATATAAATTTAGACAAAACATATAATTATGCATATAATATTATTACAAATATTATACATTTTTTCATATTTAGTACGTTTACATTTTATCAAATAAATACAAATAAAATTTTAGCGTTATTTTTTTTTTAGTATTTTTCCAGTTCATTTTGAAACATTTTAAAGTGATTATACTACCAAATTTGAAAAAAACAAAATTCAGGCACAAATGGATTAAGTATACTGATAATTCCATCTTCAAAAAGCGGTCCTTCAAAAGTTTTGAATCTTTTGCCATACAAATTGTGTGAACCTCAACACATCTCATAAACAAGCCCCATTTATAGCTCTCCCCTCTCGAAACATATTACAGCCCTTTGTTCCCAGGCCGCTAAATCACCTCAGCTGTGAAACAAAAATTCTAAGCGCCGCTAGTTGACTCCGGTCGATGAAATCGTTTCCACCACCCCTCGGCAGTGGTCTTTTCCAAACTCTGCCTCCCCCTTCCCCACACGCACTACATTTTGTCGTCTGCTAGGGAACGGGGTAGAGACGATTTCTTGGAAGTTGAGGTGTGACAGTAAACGGGAAAAAATTAATGAATCGGATGAGGTAGTTGCCTGGAGACTTCATGATTAAAGGGGGGTGGAAGAGTCAGCTGATTCGTGATTTAAGTGAAAGAATGACTCTTGTTGAAAAACAATTTATTTCTTTTAATGCTTTATCTAATCTAATATATAAAAATGAAAATTTGTCTGTCTGTCTGTCTGTAATGCTATACAAATCCACAGTTTGGAAGCCAGAATTGTGAAATGTTACGTACATGTGTATTGAAATACGGCAACTAAAGTAAACGAGGCAACTAAAGTAATCCGGAATCGAAATAATTTGTAGTTAATTTTTAACCCTTCAATACACGATTTTTTCTATTTGTATGAAAAAAAGATATTTGAAATCTATATATCGGTCTGATAATGGGAAAAGTAGTAAAAAAAAAAAATAATTTTCAAATTTTCAGCTAAAATTTGATATTTTATGGCGTGTATCCTATGTACACAATTAGGATTTTAAAATATTGTATTGCAATATTTTACAATTAAATGAGCTTAAATTAATTAATTTTATCTGCTTAACACTGTGAAACTTTTTTTATATTAATATTTTTAAGTATTCAGTAAAAATAATGAAACTACTTAAATTTTCTTATACCCATATTTCAGGCATTATAGTAGCCATCAGTATAGACACTTTTACCACATTTGTTTAACATTAATATATAAAGATTCATGACACTTAATTTTCATTTTAAAAAATCTTTTATCTTTCGTTTTGTACATATTAAAATCGAAAATTATAATTTACATTTCTTTACTTTTCTTAAAAACAAAAACACATTTTTTTACTTAGAAAGGACATATATTCCGGTATAACGTTAAAACTATGCTATTTATAAATATATACTGCATTGTCCATACTCCTTGGCACTTCTCTGAAAAACGATTTTAATATGTACAAAACGAAAGATAAAAGATTTTTTAAAATGAAAATTAAGTGTCATGGATCTTTATATATTAATGTTAAACAAATGTGGTAAAAGTGTCTATACTGATGGCTACTATAATGCCTGAAATATGGGTATAAGAAAATTTAAGTGTAATATGGGCATTAAATGAGACAGGAATTACTGTCGAAAACACTGGCTAAATAATGAAACTAAATTTTACCTTAATAGCTTGATCGAATTTTTTTTTGTTTCTGAAGAACAAATTCTAATTTTTGGTCAAATGCAGCCATGTGACAAAATAAGTGTTATTCCATTCTTTGGACTGTTCTTGATCAGGGATAGAGATCATATTGGCCAAATTCATCGCACATAATAAGAATTACAGCGTTTTTAGGTATGTGTCAGATGTGGCACATGGTGCAGTGAAGGGTTAACTAATAAAAAACCACCAATTAGCATTTATAGTCCCTGTCCGTCTGTCCGCAATATAACAGCGCAAAAACTGCCCAACTGAATGGTTTGAAATTTAATATCGAGTGCAGAATTTCGTCAAGTCATTTCAAATTTTATGAAAATATAATAAAAGCTTAAAAATATATTAATAAGGGTTTCCTTCATTCTATTAAATCCTATCATACATAATTAATTCAATGACATCCCATGATAGGTATTCATGATAGGTATATTAAATAGGACGTCATCACCAGGGCAACCTAGAATCATTGTCTATCATGGAATATCATCGAATTAATTACGTGTGATAGGATTTAATAGAATGAAGAAAAAATTTATTAATACCTTTTTAGGTTTTAATTCAAATTTCATAAAATTTGAGATAACTCGACAAAATTCTGAAATGATTCCATATATTAAATTTCAAGCCATTCGGTTGGGTAGTTTTCGTGCTGTTATATGTGAACAGACGGACGGATCAGACGACGACTATAGATGTTACGTATTTATATCATATATATTAAAACGTAAACCTGATTCTGTAAGTTCAGTCAAAAAAATTCACGCATTTGCGCATGCGTGAAGTTAAATTTACTACATCTTCCATTTAGAGGAAACGAACAGCAGGTCTGGTTAGCAGAGTGTTCTAAAGCACCAGTTTAAAGCACTGTACTTTTGTAGACGATGCAAGTTCGAACCCAACTCCCGGCAAAATTATTTCTGTACCATTTTCGGCGATAATTCATTTCGATAATGACATTAATTTTATTAAGAGGAGAAGTTATATGATTTTATTATTATTATTATTTGAATGGTTTATCATTAAATAAAATTTAACACTCAAAAATATTTTTAAAAAATAATAATTTTATATTTAAAAAATTTAACCTAAAATTTTTTGCATATAATTATAAATTAAATAATTTGAGCTGATCTACAACTTTTGTTTTCTGACCATTATCAAGAATATATAGGTGTGTGAGTCAGTAAGAAAAGTTTGCCATTCTTTTCCGTAAAATAAATAAATAAATAAATAAATAAACGGAAAGAAGGAAAAATATTCATATAAGAACTATAAAATAAATTATTTTGATATCCATATGGTTTAATATTTAAAAAAATGAAGAAAAATGTATAATAAAATTCAGGAAATAAAAAATATATATTATAAATCGTTAGTTTCATCAAGTTTCAAAATTAGGCTTTTAGAGAATGAGACTGTCATAAATAAAATTCATGGCAGCTTTTAAAGGCCGTGTAGTTAAAAAAATAAAAATAGATATTGTTATTAAAAAAAAAAAAAATGAGACCGCAGTAAGTAAAAATAAATGCTCTGCTCAGTATTTTTTTTTTTTTTGGTAAATTTCTGAGAAAAGGTAAGCATAATTGGTTGTAAATTATAAACTTAAAGTTCTTTCATTTCATTCAATAAGTTAGACTGACAGCTCGCCTTCAAGAAATAAGAATCACTTATGCAATATAAAAATTTGTCTCGATTTCAATAATTAATTTAAAAGCAACTAATTAAAAATTCAAGAATTTTTCTAATGGAACGTTCAAGTTATTTACCGTCAAATCTTGACGGGTACTATCTATTTATATAATTACAAACGTTCCTAAAAAACAATTTTTTTTTTTTTTTTTTTTTTTTTTTTTTTTTTTTTTTTGCGAATTTGCGTTTTAATTGCCCTTCAGCATATTTGTACAAACGTGGAAACTCTTTATTGTAAAATAGACGATGAGAGGCTTAGAGAAAGAAAAGGTGTATTCTCTAATAAAAATAAGTATGGTAATCACTTATAATGAATCAAAGCTAAAAAATGCTATAAAAGTGATATACAGTGCGTCTCAAAAGTATATGGACAGGCGATTTTTTGAAATAACAGTTCAAAAAATGAAGCAATAATCACGAAAAAAAAAAAATAGTATATGAAATCACACTATCAGTTTACTACAATAGAGAAATATCAGACTTATTGCACAGGTTGTTTGTAAAAAAATAAAATTCAAAATAACCTGTCTCAAAAATATATGGCAATGAAAAGAATCGCTATTATTACCACCGTATCAAAAAAATGTGCATATTTTTTATTCTGTACGTGTAATGTAACCACTTTGAAATATAAAATCCCTGCTCGTTCTTCAATTCTCGAATAGTTGCAAAATGCCTCGCAATGTTCAATTCCGCGCAGCTGATATAGCCAAAATTTGGCATTTAAAGATTCAAAATATTAAACGTTTCCGATATTGCTAAACAAATGAAGTGTAGAAGATCTGTAATTTGCAAAATTTTATCAAAGGTGACAATGCTATTGCAAAAAAGCGTACAGTTCGACCAAGAAAACCATCTCAGAGACAAGATAGAAAGATTTTTCGAGCCGTTTCAAACCAAAATAAGTCTTTTCTTGAATTTCCTAGGGCTTTAGGGTTTCCTATATCGAGATCTACTGATTATCATCGTATTTTTATAAGCAAGCAATTTTTATAAATATTGTAGAATGTGTCGGATACCTATGCTGAAACTGCACCTTAGAAAGGCACGCGTTCTTTGGGTTAAAAGACACATAAATTGGACGGATGAATTGTTAAATGTTTTCTTCTGTGACGAAAATAAATTCAATTTGGATAGTTATGATGGCTCGGCATACTATTATATGGTCTACGACGACAATCCCGCGAGTTCATTAGTCGACAACAAGGAGGGGGTCTTATCATGGTATGTGGCGCGATCTGTTTCAACAGAACAATGAATATTGCTTTTCCTAATGGTCGAAGGTGCTCAGAGGATTATCAAAATGTCCCCAAAAGCAATCTACTTCTAATTGGAAATATCTTAGAAAGGGAAAACTGAAAATTTCAACAGGACAATGCGTCAATTCACACCCCCCACTCAAAAACAGCGTGGTTTATGCAGAAATAAATGATTGTTATAGGCTGGGTAACCATCAGTCCAGACCTGAATCCAATTGAAAACCTTTGGGTAGTACTTACACGAGAGGTGTGAGCCCATACTCGTGAATTTTGGATTAATCAGGAATAAAAGCAACTAGTAGAGCAGAGTTGGTTCTCTTTACAGCCCCACATTCTCCAAACACTAGTTCGAAGCATGCCTAATAGGATTTACAAGATAACTCAAAGGGATGGATCCAAAACTTGAATTTAAATACAAAATACTCGTAAGGTCCATATATTTTTGAGACAGACTACAGTAAAACCTCTCTAAAGCGACCACGTTCCGTTCCAATAAAAATTGGTCGCTCCGAGAGCTGGTCTCTTAATGGAGGTCATGTTTAAAACTAGATTTTAATTGTTGAAAACAGGTAACAGTTAATGTTACTAAAACTTATTTTTCACATTTGGAAAATATATGAAAATTTAAGTATCAAAACAAAAGTTAATTACATAAGTTAATTACTGCAGAGTTTAAAAAAATGAATACATTGACGTTTGCTTTGATTTTACGTTTTTTTTCTTTTATAACTTTTATTTCTCAGTCCTTTCGAAGTTCAGTAAATAAATGCAATTTCTTTGGACGGAAACAAAAAATGACGATTTCATTAATTTATCTATTACTTTGAGAGTTTCTTGGCAGAATAGGGCAGGGGAGCTCATTGGCCGTCATTCTTAATTTGTCATCAGAGTTAAATTCATTGCCTAAAAAGGCACAAAGGGGTTTAAAGACTTAAAAGTTATCGGAATAATAATAAAAATAAAATCTAAACTTAGTCTAGAAGTTTGATAAATAATGCGCTCTCCGGTATTATTTTTCTAATAAAATCTTCTTCAAGCGACCAGGAAAAAACGGAATTTGTTTCATTTTCTTCAAAGAACTTGGTCGCTCATGGAGGGAGTTCAACTGGGGTGGTCTCTGAATGGAAGTAAAATTAGTATTGAGCCTATGGGAATAAATTTCGTTCCATGAAAAAATGGTCGTTCAGGGAGGTGGTCGCAAAGGGAGGTTTCACTGTATTTTAATTTTGATTTTTTTTACAAAAATTCTGTCGAACTTATATTGTATTTCTTTGTTGTAACAAACTTATGTTATGATTCCACATGCTTATTATTTTTTTCGTGATTATTGCTGCATGTTTTGAACTGTTATTTAAAAAAATCGCCTGTCCATATATTTTTGAGACGCAGTGTAGGGGTAGACCGGGGCTAGTTGGCCCGCTTTTTCTTCTAATAATTTAAAAAAAATTACAATTCAACATTTTAAATTTCTTTTTATGTTACCACTATCAGTGTACTTTCAGGAAGAAGTAACAGTAGTAAAGTTTGAAAATATTAACTATAAGTACTAGTTTAGAAGCTCAAATTGACACCAAGCCGCTTGGGCCAACCTGCCCCGATTGCGGGGTAAAATGGCCCACGTCACTTTTTAATGTTCTGATAGTGTAAAAGTTTACGAAATGATCAAAATTTTACCAAATCTTAATTTTTATTTCTTTCGAACGAAAACACAATATAACCTCCTAAATTAAAATAAAAAATTCCGTCAATTCACAAGATATCAAATTCACTTAAGTTTATCATAAATCCTCTTAATATTATCTACAATTTTTGTATTGATAAGCTTTTGATAGGAGCAATTCTTACAGCAAAAAGAAATTAAAAACAAAAAAAGTGTGTGTGTGGGGGGGGGGGGGGGAGGTTGTATAAGAAAAAAAAATCACATTTCCCTTAATCCGTTGCGGGTCAACATGCCCCGTGCCAAATGGGCCAACTAACCCCGTATCGCCATTTTTGTTTTTCATGACTGTAACGAATTATTCTGAAAGTATTTCAATAAAAAAACATGCCCTACAATAACTACGAACAATTATTTTTCGGAATTATTATATATTAAAATCTAAAATGTAATTTACAAACAAATAAAAAACGATTATTTATAAGAGAAGAAATTTACTTACCTTTGCAAAATTTTGAAAATTCTCAATAATTCTTTAAAGGACGCTCCGACTTCAATGGTGCTTATGTTGGAGGAGGAAAGCGAAGAAACGCATACTTGGCTGGACTGACAATGTTATCTAACGCAAAGTTAAAAAAATATTGCGACTGGGCCAACTAGCCCCGGTCTACCCTAATACCTTTATTTAGATTAATGCTTGTTTCATCGCACAAACGGAGACATTTTCAAAATCATTCACGATAGAAATATTTTTGCAAACAAATTTTTAAAATAATAACTTTGTAAATAATGTCACGAGACTTCATGCATAATGGAAATCCGTGCAAACATAAAATAAAATGAAATTGGATATTTGTGAGCGTGGATTCATTTTTACTATTAATACTGAAACAGCATAGCATCTCTTTCCAAATTTTAGGTAACTCAAGGGACATTGAATCATTGCAAATATTCTCGTTGCGTAAAAATATATCTATTGATTCCCGGATAATAGATGGTAGATGAAATCTTGACAGATAGATTATTCTGCTATTTTTAAAATCGATCTGCAAAGGTTCTTTGCTGCATAATCCGGCAAAAGCTGTGGTCTGGTGGTGTTATTAAATTTTGTTTGCAAAAATATTTCTATCGTGAATGATTTTGAAAATGTCGCCGTTTGTGCGATGAAACGAGCGTTAATCTAAATAAAGGTATTATGTCACTTTTATAGCATTTTTTAGCTTTGTATTCTCAAAGTTAATACTTTGTTGTTTGAAATGTAAAAGAAATAGCAGTAGAAAAGACAATCCAGTTTATGCGTTTCCTTAAAAATCCTTCAATCTATTTTTGAAGACCTCCATCCGTAAGAACAGAGAGCATTTTACTATTTTTATGCATCGTCAATCGATAGCTAGAGCATTCATTTTGTCAGTTTAAGAGAAACATGTAAACAATCAATTCCAAATATCGAATGATCTTTCGAATATTGAAAAACAGAAATAACCTTTTCATATATGTACTGTTTGTTTTGATATACATATAGATGTATATATCTATATACAGAGTGTACATAAATGAAAATCACAACTTTACAGGGCTATTAACTCTTTACGTATTGAATCATAAATTCATGAAAATTTTATCTTCTAAAGCATTTTTCATGAATTGTTTATACTACATTAGGAGATTTACATAATCATTTAATAAATTTTAGAAGGATTCATTAAATTTAATTTATAAGGATTTTCTGCGATATATATAATCCCATCAAATCTTTTATTTTAAATATTTTTCTTAGTGTTTTGTAGAATTAGGAAATGTACAGGTATAATGTTCTTACAACAGAAATACAGAAATATTTCCGAATTGAAAAATCCCCCACCCCCCTTCCAACGCCAAGAAAGCTGAAAAGATGCAAAGGCAAAAGAAATCATCCTTTAAAAAATATTTTTGTTCTGTGTTAACCCATAATGCTTTTGGAACAAGATAAAGTAATGTATCTAATAACTCATTCTGAACTGTATTACAACTAATCGATGTATTAAATGAACTTTATAACAAATTATTTTAATGGAATTATAAGTACCTTCAGTTGATAATGGGTTCAGCATATTTGTACAAACGTCGAAACTTTTATTGTAAAATAGACAATCAGAGGCTTAGAGAAAAAAAAGTGTATCCTCAAAGCTAATATTTTGTTGTTTAGAATTGAAAAGAAACAGTAGTAGAAAAGACTATCCAGTTCATGTTTTTCCTTAAAAATCTCCCAATCTATTTTTGAAGATATCCATCCGTAAGAACAGAGAGCATGTTACTATTTTTATGCATCGTCAATCGATAGCTAGAGCATTCTCTTTGTCATTTTAAGAGAAACAGGTAAACAATCAATTTCAAATATCGAATAATCTTTCGAATATTGAAAAACGGAAGTGGTCTTTTCATACATGCACTTTTTGTTTTGATATACATACATATATATAGTATCTATTTATATAAAATCCAAGTCTATGTGTGTCCCTCACTATTCCGGTAGCACCGCCTCATTGAAATGAGTAATTGTTGAAAAATATTAATGCAGGGTTACCACAGTAGCGCCAAATGTTAGCCAACTTGGCGATAGTTGGCTAATTTGGCGAAATTCCCATTTAAAATCATTAATCTTTCATAATGGAGGTCACCGAAATTTAATTTAAACTCCACTCTTTTAAGATATTTTCTCGAAATCTATGAGTGAGAATTTAAAGTACATCTTTACATCTTCCTCCCGATGCTACTAATAAAATAACCGCCAATAGACAACGGTGTACTGTGTGAGCTCCTAACTGCGCGATTTTAATGTGCTTTAGGTACTTTTCCAGTATAGGTGCCTTGGCGAAAAAGGAAATTTGGTAACATATTTTCCGGGAACCTATTCACTGTTTCATTTTATATACACACGCATTTTTTTCAATATTTATACGATTTATTTAACATAAAAAAGCCGTTTCTCTAATTTTATACACAAACAGATGTAATTTGTACATAAAAACATCAATAATATACATATAAAACGAACAAAAACGCTCATCAAATTTGTTTTCATAGCTAATTATATGATTTGATAACAAATCTCGATATTTTTCCGTTATACGGACACCATGCCAAAATGTATGCTAATGCGCCAATTATTTCAAAATGCTAAAAGATATTTGTAATTTTATGCCAGCAGTTTAATATGAGTTTTATTTTATTGCTTTATTTTATAGCAGTTATTTGTTCACTTATTTTAAGTATATATTTGTGATTTGATGAAATAGTTCGTAAAAGTCTGGAATTTCCAAATGTTATATTTTTTAAATGCTCACTTTAGTATCGACAATGGTTTTTCTTTTATTTTTCAAATGCTTCAATTCACGATTTTGCGCCAACTATTACACTTGGCGACAATGGTGTCCGCATAACGGAAAAGTACCCAAATCTCACTTTCTGATGCCCAAATTACACCAAGCTTTTTTTAAAAAAAAAATGCCAAAGCCCCTACAGTGGAAAAGTACCAAACTGTCTATTATTTTGCGCTATCCGTGTTATAGTTTGTACTATATGCAAGGGGAGGGCACAGATGTCATATACGCCCCATATTGGCGCGATTTTTTTCTGACGCCAATGTCATATACACAACGGGTACTTAACTGGCGCCAAAGTGTCGTAATTTTGCTTGATATGGTAATCCGGATGTTGTTGCTTATGCTGTTGATGTTTTCGCCAAATTGGCGTCGGAAAAAAATCGCGCCAATATATGATAACGTATATGACAACTGTGCCAAAGTTTCGGTAACGCAATATAAGACTAAAAAATTAAGAATAAAATAAATGCAAAATAAGACTAAAGAAGAAAGAAAAATCATACGTTAAGCATGGAATCTGAAACACGTTCCAACACATCCTGAATGCTTTAACAAAACTTCGTTATTTAGGAAAATAAGGTAAATAAGATAACGTTACTTCTTAGATATCCCGTCGACCAATTTCGCCAAATTATATAAATCGCGAAATCAATAGTAAAACATTAATAAAAATACAAATAAAAAGTCGAATTAATGGTTTTATTGGCCATTATTGGCATTTAATTAATTAATTAATGGCAACCATTATTGGCAATTAATCTTACAATTTGGCGACAGTAATTTGGTCGACGAGATAACTAAGAAGTACCAAGATAACTAAATAAACATTTTAGAAAACGCGTAAAAAAACTTAAAAATTGAATTCAGCAGTTACCGTCCATAGCCAATAGTACCGTTATTACATGCCACTATTTAGCTAAAATTTAATTTAAACTACTCTTAAAACTACTGAAATCCCATTTCCAGATATTATCATCCATAGACGGTTATGTATCCAATTCTTTGCGTGACCATGTATATCATTTTATCTATATTCCACAAACATTTCTTAGGAAACTAAATGCAGTTCAGCGTAAAAATGCATAACTCCTTTAAAAACCACCTTTAAGCAATTTACTCTCATACTCAGTAACCCTTACGAATTCTTTTGTGTAGCCCTGCATATGAACTGTAGCATTTATACTCACAGTATAGTATGCATAAATATAGTGAAACATAAAAGCGCATATCATAATTAAAAATGCATTTCTAGCAATCATTGCTTATGTACAATACTCCGGAGAAAAGTTTCTTGGCGAGAAAGAAGTTTGCCAACGTATTTTCTGGCAACCTATTTACTGCTTCATACTCACAAGCAATTTTTTCCATATGTATACAATTTGGCTCAGACGCCAATTTCCGACGCCAATTTGACGAAAACATCAACAGCATAAACAACATTTGGGTTACTATTACAAGCAAAATAACGACACTGTGGCGCCACTTAAGTACCCGGTGAGTATATGACATCGGCGTCAAAAAAAAAAAAAAAAAAAAAAAAATCGCGCCAATATGGGCGTATATGACATCTGTGCGACAATTTAATATAAAAAAGCTATTTACCCATTTTTATAAAGAAACAGAAGTAATTTTTGCGCAGATGTCATATACGCATAGGGGTTGGCGTGATTTTTCTATGACGCCAATTTGGCAGAAATCTCGCTTTCGAATACCAGTTACTTATATATTTTTCAATTATTTGCTATCATTTTTAAAAGGAAATAACTATAAATAAATAAAAGTTTGAATAATAACTATAGAACACAGCAGTTTATATAATTAAAAAACAGAAAATAAAAGTAAATAAACAATCTATTAATAAATAAAAAACAGTAGTCTGGTTACCATAGCAGGCAAAATAACACCATTTTGGCGCCAGTTAAGTATCTCGGTTCATATCTGAAATCTGTGCCGTAATTTGTATATAAAAAAAATTATATATATTTAGAAACGATTTTTTATGCATATAAGTGCATATATAAACAAAGATAAAAGTTCATCAGATTTGTTTTCATAGCTGTTTATATATTTTCGCAACATATCTCACTTTCTGATGCCCGAATCGCGCCAAGCTTTTCTTAAAAATGCGCTATAATGGAAAAGCACTTAAATAAATAATTAACAGAAATAACAAATTATACAAACTAAAACTTTTTATTTCGAGATCAAAGCATTGTTTTTAATTTCGATTAAAAATACATATATCCTTGGATAACTTCAATTGAAATTAGTTTCACAGCTTAATATCTCATTCCATAAACCTAAACAAACACAAGTGATTCATTCATCGCGAAACGTCAAAAATATCAAATCATTGAGGTAATCATTCACAAAGTAAGTTCTCCAACAATCAATGGGCAATATTCGGGGCTAACGAAAAAGACGTTACGTTAGCCCCGGGCAATATTCTAATGACGTCATAGTAGGTAAAATGGTGGCGGTATCGTTTGTTTATGGTTTGTAATCACAAAGATTTAATTTTGCAATGTCTCTTAGTTACATTATTTTATTGTCATATTTATGAGCTCAGAACAAAAGCCTATTTTTTCATTATTTAGTTATTAAAGACGGAAAAAAATCATAAATGCATGATTTGAAAATTTTAAATAATTTTCTTTCTTAATACTAAAAAATAACATCGGGAAGTAACAGCGAGTTTAAGTTAAATAAGTTTAACTGTTTAATTCTGCTGTAATGCTCAAAATAACTGTATTCATTAGATTTCAGTACTCAACATCAGGGCCCGATTAAACTTTGAAGTTAGAGGAATTACAATGTCATTTCAGGACCTTTCTTTTGGAGAAGCTTTTCTAAATTCCATATATACATGGAAAATCTTCAGTGTTAGAAATATTATTCCTAGGACTGACATAACACGAGAACGGCCTGCAATTTTACACAAGTTTTTGAAAGCTACTTTATATCAGAAATTTTACTAAAAACTGGTTACTTTTTTGTTATAGCGGCCCACACTATTAGGATTATGACAAGTTGCAGCCAATTTCGCCAACTTCGTAACCAAGATCGTGAAGCACACACATATAATACCATATAATACCATTTCATGAAGTCGTATACGATAATTTAATAGTTTTTAACCTTACTTCAAGTGTGTTATTTATTTATTTTTAAGGCTCAACAATCTAAATTGTCCAATATATGAATTTAAAAAAATGTAAACAAAGATTGAATAGACATAACCGCAAAAAGCCTCAAATCTGCATAACACTTGGAACCAAACTGTGCAGATTAACTTTCTTCTACTGTACACAGTTTTTCATAAATGTGTTTCGTTCTTAAAATGTGTTATTTTCATCTATCACTGCGGAACAAGCGAGAAAACTCATATTCTTGCACATGAGTTGTATATATCTTTATATATAAATTTCCGTCATTTTTGACGGGCTACCTTTCTAGTATATATATATATATACAGGGTGTACGCAAATGAAAATCCCAAGTTTACAGGGCTATTAAAAGAAAATAAAACTAGCCGGATTTTTCAATCCGAAAACTTTCTTCTATCTCATACATGTTAACATTTCAAATTTCGCCATTACAGTGCCAAAATTAAAGGGCAATCTATGCCCATTATGAGTATCCTAAAGATATAAAATTCCTTGCATTAGTTCTTGCGATAGAGCGATTGCGGTAATCGTGAATAATACAGCATAGAAGCGCCACCTGTTGAGCGATTTACACCAAAAAGTAATAAACACCAATTTATATCATGAACTAACTGAATATATTTTTTTGTTAAATTCCGTGTATTGGTTCATGTGATAGAGCGCCTACAAAATTTGTGTCACATACAGACACGCAGGCAGACATTTTATAAAAACATGTTTTTCGGGATCTCTGACCCCTAAAACGTATAAATACGTCAAAAACCGGAATTCAAAATTTTTCACGAATCCAATACTTTCTTCTCGTAAAGATAGAAAAAAGTTAAAAAGTACAACCTTGTTGTTCATGGGAAATAAAAAATAACACTTGAAAGATTAAATTCAACACAGTTAGGGGCCGTGCATACATAATGTACACGTTATCACTTTAGGGAGAGGGGAGTCTGGCACTTGATATCGTAAGATATCTCTGGGGAGAGGAGGGTTTTGCTTTTTGATATCGTTATCATTTTTGATCCAACGAAACTTTTCTTTTTTCCGAAACTTTTTCTTTGCATCCACATAGTTTGTTACCTTTATTATTATTTTTATGAAAATACAAAGCTATTATTAAAGCCATTAAATGTTTATAAAATCATTTCCTTCCAAAATTTGGAACGCCCAAATGTTTGACATTCCTGTTCTTCTGCCGTATTCGCATGTAATTCGTTATTAGGGAAATACTAGGTTCAGTAAAAAGTTCTGAGAAATTTATGAAAGTTGCATTGTTTTGCGCAAATTAACAGCAAAAGCGACAAGGACTATTCTTCAAAGTAGAGACCATCATAGTCCAAGATTTCTGCCATCGTTTTGCCAGATTCCGGATTTGCTGGAAATACCATGGAATACCATGGAATACCATGGCTCCTTGGAATCGAAAAATTCTTGACATGCTTCTTCAACATCATTAAAGGATTCAAATCGACGGCCGTTGAAGAAGTGTTGCACTGATCGAAAGAGGCCATAATCGGGTGGAGACACGTCTGGACTGTAGGCGGGGAGTGGAAGAATTTCTATGCCGTCCAACTGAGTAAACTTGTCCTTGGTCCTCTCGGCCACGCGCGGTTTGGCATCACTGAGCTCTACAATAATACGGAGAGCCAACTCACCGATCCACTTTCTGCCGCGACCGCATCACACTTTCAATGCGCGCAAGTAATGAGTGCTGCACTTTTCTTAATATTACAAGCATTTTTTTAAACTTTTTCGTATATTTTTTATCAATTTTGGTGTTTTCTACATCTTTTTGATATTTTTATGAGCAATACTTAATTTGTTCTTCATTTCTTTTCGTTGAGCTTACATAAAACTTTATTTTTAACTAATATCAAATTAAAAAATGGCGATTAATTGAAATAAAATCTATAGTTTTTTCAATAAGAAATATATATCGGTGAAAACTGTAGTAACTTCTTCAATATTTTAAAAGAAAATCCAATTTGAAAATATGTACCCCATACTACTCTATGGGAGGAAATCTACGTTTTACCAAAAATTTTCATCGGAAAATCTTTGGCATTGTATTCATGAAACACAATTTGTCCTAGACGCGATCCAACTGCTGTCAATAGAATTCGGCATTGATGGCACGACCATCATATACGATACAAATTCTGGTAAATGTTAGATTAAAAATTTCCCAGAAGTTTTTGCTCAACCTAATGTAAGAAATTTGATTCTGTTCATTTCACTGAATTAACCCATATTGGACCCACACAGATTAAATAATTTTGAAAATTTTTAAAACTTCGATTATATCATTAATATGGTGTAATTAAGTAGATACTAGCAAAATTTTGAGAAAAAAGTTTTTAATTTTTTGAGTACCTAGCTGTCCTATAAACAGGACATATTACTAGGACACGTAGTAAGGACATATAAAATGCATACATAAACTAATTTTATGAGCGAATATTTTATTTTACTTTAAAAATACTGTTTTTGTTGTACAAAAATACTCTATGATTTCTCCAATAAAAAGATAATAATAATGGTAAAATTCTAGATTATAAGATCACAATTTATAAAGAATTTTTTAAATAGATTTTTTTCAATTAAATTTTAATTGGTTACTTGTTTTTTTGTTTATATGTTATACTTTTATGTATTATAAGGACGTCATAGCAAAATGCATCCAGAAAATCCTTACCAATTTTATTTAAAAAAAATGTTTTATTAGCTGTCCTATTTATAGGACAGCAGTCCAATATGGGTTAAGTGCGAATTTAAATGCATTGAATTTGTGTTTTATTTATTGTTTGATGAATGTTTTAATTTTGTTATGGAATATAATCTGGAATCAACTATGAGCTATTTGTATTAAATTAAGTACAAACGGATTTATCTTTCGTAACCGTATGCATGAGATAGAGAAAGATACAAAAAATCGTGTTTGGCAATTAATTTCAAAACAATAACAAAAAATAAAAAAATATGCGTCAAGCATAGATTATGAAGCACTTTCCAACACATTCAGAAAAATGTAACAAAACTGCACCGTTTAAAAAATTAAAATATTACGTCTAATTCAAACCTATGGAAACGCATAATACATTTCAAAACCCAATTTCAGCTGTTCCCATCCACAATCGGAAAATTATGCGAATTTTTTCAGCAGCCATGTATAGGATATATTGGTTTGTATCTATTAACTACATGCATGACGAAATTTAAATCACTTAAGAGATATATATACTTCAGTTGAAAATTTCCCTTCAGCAATTTCCTCTAATAAGCAGAATGGTACGTAAATACTTTTGTGTAGCCCTGTATATGAGGTATAGAATTTACATATGGCGAGTAACATACAAAAAATTAATTAAATTTAAAAGCGCATTACTGAATTTTAAACCGTACACTCCAGCAATTATTACTCAAAGACAGGACTGTTACCAATTTCTTTTGTGAGTCCTGTAAATGAATAAAAAATGCCATGAATGGCCCTGTTTTAACATTATCATAGTAAAATTCAGTGATTTATATCAATTTAAATACATTTGAAATAGCGTCATGTCATTAAAATACTCTGCAAACGGATTTTTCCCCTTATACCATAGTGTAATGGAATAGTTTTGAGTGACCCTGTAATTGAACCATTAATCCTATATACTTCACTTAGAATACCAAACATGCTTTGGTGACCCTAAATAACCTTTATCAATTGCATGAAAATCAGAGTATATTTATGGTAGTTATAGCGTAGACAGACGGACTGACGAACAGACAAACCGAATGCATAAACACTTTTCAACTTTATTGGAAAGTGTTAAAAATTGAGTAAATTACGATAGAGTTTAAAATAAATTGCGATATAGTTTTCAAATTGTATTTGAAAAAATATTTATTTCGCTATTCCATGGTGTAAAAATTGAAAATGTACAATATTTAAAAGTTTAAAAAATTTTAATAAAAGTTAATAACAGTTATATTTAATCGTCTGCTGTTGTCAGCGTTACACACAGAATAAGTTTGCTCTTTATAACATATAGTTAAACGATATGCAAAGGGAACATTTAAAAACCTTATATACCGGGTGTCCTAAAAAGGACTGACTGATTTTAAAATTCAATAACTTGCAAACGGTGATAGATATTTAAAAAATTCTTGCAGGAGAGTTATGCATGAGATCAAATTTTTTTACAGTGATTTTCAAGTTTAGTTCGTATTACAAACAATAGATGGAGCTGCGATCAATAGACATTAAATTCAGGCTCAATGTTTGGCACTTCGGGACCCACTCAATACATTTCAATCTACTTTTTCCGCTTGGAAGAAGATAAAGGCTAAAAAATCGAAATATTTAGCGCCTATTGCTTACAGCGCCATCTATTGTTTGTAATTCGAACTAAAATAGAAAATCACTGCAATAAAACTTTTGACCTCATGCATAACCCTCCTGCAAGAATTTTTTAAATATCTGTCACCGTTTGCAAGGTATTGAATTTTAAAACCAGTCAATCCTTTTTTTGGACACCCAATATATGTTTTTTTTTTCGCATAATTTTTCTGCTTTTAATTTAAAAAAAAAAAAAAAAATACTTAGTTTAAAGATATCATTTTTTGGTGTTTTAAACAGAAAGAAAAAGTAAATTAAGATTTTAATAGAAAATACATGTTACAGTACGTTTAACTTTTTAGTCAGATAAAACACGTTATAACGAAGAATGTGGGTTAGTACCATTTAGAATTAAACATTCGAATTACTGAAGAAATAAATGTAGAAAATAAGCATTCAGAAAATAAATTATAAACTTCACGTGATTTTTTTTTTATTCTCAAGTTACGAATTCCTCCAATAAGTAAAAGAATAAAATAAATACATTATTCATAATACATTTTATACGCACAAAATTTTCTCTTGAGATATCACGTTATGAATTGCTTTACTAGCGCATTTTCCTAAAGATAGAGAGCTAATGCGATAGGTCACGTGGCCACTCTCTGGGTGAAAGGCTAAGAACATATTAAGTTTGTAGAAGTTTCAGATAAGAGAACCTCCATTCATTCAAAATGTCTTCTAACGGTCTATTGAGTTCTCTAATAGAACAAAATGGAGATCTTTTTTCTTTTTTGATAATTACAATATATATTATTTCAGAAAAATGAAAAAGAATAAATGATAATATCATACAGCCGATGGCGTGCTAAAGTTAAAATTTCTTTATTATCAAAAGGAATGATGAATAATCACAGCTGTTTGAGAGAGAGAAAAAAGTATTCTATTCATTCCAAGCGTCTTCGCCAATGTATTAAGAGTTTTAAAAAAATAGAAAGACATGATAATTTTTAAAAGTGAAAACTTGTCAAAATATATGAGTCATAATATTTTGAAAATGGAATGATCTTTATTAAAACACATTACATTCTGACTCTGATCTATTTTGTAAGTGTAACAGTTATTTTTATTACTTTCTTCTATCTTTACAAGAAGAAAGTATTGGTTTCATGAAATTTTTTTACTTTCTTCTATCTTTACAAGAAGAAAGTATTGGTTTCATGAAAAATTTCGAATTCCAGTTTTCGACGGATTTATACGTTTTATGGGTCAGAGATTCCAAAAAACATGTTTTTACAAAATGTCTGTATGTGAGTCTGTCTGTCTGTATGTGACACAAATTTTGTGGGCGCTCTATCTCAAGATCTAATGCACGGAATTTAATAAAAATTTTTATTCAGGTAGTCCCTGATATAGATTGGTGCTGATTAGTTTTTGGTGTAAATCGCCTTGCAGGTGGCGCTGCAATGTAGCATTTTGCAGGATTTCCGCAAAAGCTCTATCTCAAGAACTAATGCACAGATTTTTATAAAACTTCAGATTCCGTTAGTCCTTAACATGAATGGATGCTGTATACGTTTTGGTGTAAATCGCCCAACAGGTGGCGCTGCTATGTTGCATTTTGCAGGATTTACGCTATTTTCGCAGTAGCTCTATCTCAAGAACTAATGCACACATTTTCATCAAACTTCGGATTTAGTTAGTCTTTCATATGAAATGATGCTACGTGTTGGTGTAAATCGCTCAATAGGTGGCGCTGCTGTGCTGCATTTTAAACTATTTCCTCAATAGATCTATCTCAAGAACTAATGCATGAATTTTCATCAAACTTCAGATTTAAGTATAACTTGATTAATATTGCTGCTGATTATGTGTTGTTGCAAATCGCTCAACAGGTGGCGCTTCTGTGCTGCATTTGTCATGATTTGCGCAATACCTCTATCTCAAGAACTAATGCAAGAATTTTCCTCAAACTTCATATTCAGTTAGACGTTGACATAAGTTGGTGATAATTAGGTTCTGGTGTAAATAACCCAATAGGTGGCACTACTATGCTGCATTTTGCTGGATTTACACGATTTCAGCGACAGTCATACCTCGAGAACTAATGCACGGAATTTCATATTTTTAGAATTCTCATGATGAACACAAATTGCCATTTAATTTGGCCCTGAGATAGTGAATTTTGAAGTATTGACATGTATGAGATAGAAGAAAGTTTTGTGATGGCCTCAACATACTAGTTTTGGGTGGGAATAACCTAAAATATTTGTAGAAGATTCAGATAAGAGATCCGCCATTTTTTCCAAATGATTTCTAACCGTCTATTGACATATTTAATAGAACAAAATGGACCTCTTTCCTCCTTCGGTAATTACAATATACAGTAGAGCTTCGGTTATCCAAAGTAATTGGGACCGATCCTCTTTCGAAAAATAGAAATTTTCGGATAATCCAGAATGCTTCAATTTTAAGATTAAGCTGAAATATAGGCAATATTTCTTATTATGGTAACAAGTGCTTAATAAAAATAAAGCAGTAGCAAAATAGAAACAAGAATAAATTACTTGAATTTTAATTTTGAAATTGAGTGCCTTTTACATATATCACAAGGGTTTGCAGAAAATGTTTGTTTGTCGCAGTTTCGATTGTCTTTGCTTTGAAGCTCAATCACGGAGTTTTTTAATATTAGTGGTTCACCCGTATCACAGTCTTCCAGCTGCTCCAACCATGCGAAACCTTTTGCAAAACATTCAAAAGCTACAGAATTGCTAATTTGTTCGTTTTCTTCGTTCCACTTCGCAGCTCACGGGAGCTCAAGTTAAATTCATAGGAACGCTGAGAAAGAGGATTGATAATATTTATATGTACTCGAAGTTCGGAAAGGACTGCTTGCACACAAGGAAAATCTTTCAAAATGTATTTTGCACACAAGAAATGTGATAGTAAAAAAAAAGCTTTAAAAATGGATTTCGGTTAACCGAGAAGGTTCAGTTAAAAGAGTTTCGGATAAAAGAGGTTCTACTATATATATATATATATATATATATATATATATATATATATATATATATATATATATATGTATGTATGTATGTATGTATGTATGTATGTATATATATATATATACAGGGTGCAATATGTTATCGATCGCCGACCTTTAATTTCTCAACCGTTGGTCGTACACATATAGTTCCAATTACAAAAACTTTTCAAATGAGGTAAATATTCATGTTATGGCATTGCTTAAAGTATAAAATCATTTTTACAAAAATTACGAAATCTAACCTTTTATACGGTCCCCCAGTCCCTACAGCTATATTTAGTAAAAGTTTACACATATCATAACAGATATGACACAAAAAGTTTGACACCTGTACTACAAAAATTCACACAGTTATTAAACTTCAAAGTTTGAGATTTTTGCACATGATTAAGTAATTCGAGATCAAAATCAGGCTGCAATTCCGCTGCCATTTATCTAGTCCTTAGTGAGTATGTTTTGTTTTCCCGTTGTCGATTCTTCCTAATTTGACGTTTGAATGTTGTTCGACCCATAAAAGTTGGTTCCAATTTTTAGATGAAATAACACTCTTTGGTGATTCCCCGATTTGGCGATACCGGCTAAAGATGGTTTCGCCGTAAAAAGGACATTGCACCCTGTATTTGATCTCGAATTACTTTAAATCATCTTTTAACTGATTCCTCAATGAAAGACAAAATCATGTGCAAAAATCTCCAACTTTGAAATTTAATAACTGCGTCAATTTTTGCAGTACAGATCTCAAACTTTTTGTGTTGTATCTGTTATGATGTGTGTAAACTTTTACTAAATATAACTATGGGGACTGGGGGACCGTACAAAAAGTAAGATTTCGTAATTTTTATAAAATTGATTTTTTTACATTAAATAATGCCACAATATGAATATTTAGCTCATTTGAAACGTTTTTGTAATTGGAACTATATGTCTACAGCCAACGGTTGAGAAATTAAAGGTCGGCGATAGATAACATATTGCACCCTGTATATATATATGTGTATATATATATATATATATATAAACTGATAATATCATACAGCCGATGGCATGCTACAGTTAAAATTTCTTTTATTATCATAAGAAATGATAAATAATCGTAGCTGTTTGAGATAAAAATAATAAATACTCTATTCATTTCGGACACTTTCGCCCATATCGTAACACTTTAAAAAGGAACTTGAGAAGAACATGATAATTTTTAAAGTGATTGAACTGTTTCCAAAAGATATTAATCAAAATATTTTGAAAGTGAAATCAACATTATTAAAACATATTATTTTCAGATTTTTTTTGTAAATGTAACAATTAACTTTCAAACGTTTAGGAAAAAAAATTATATTGCACATTAGCGATCAATTTTGCAAGATAGAGACCAATTTTGATGCTTTTCTTTGAATCAGTTGGTTTGAAAATATATTTTTTCTGTCGGAAAAAATATATTTCTGGGTCTGGTTTTTTGATCGAAAAATATATTTTCAGATTTTTATTTGTAAATGTAATAATTAACTTTCGAACGTTTAAGAAAAAAAAAATGTATTGTACGCTAGCGTTCAATTCTTCAAGATACAGACCAGTTTTGATGCTTTTCTTTGAATCAGATGGTTTGAAAATATAGTTTTTCTGATCAGCCCCTATAAAATAGGGAGTTTTTTGCATGTTAAATTTTTGAATTGTGTCACTGTCAATAAAATTCTTAAAATTTTACAAATAAAGATATATAAGGTAAGAAGGGTATAGATACAAGGATAATAAAAAATAATAGGATAACAACATTATAAGGATATAAATATAATTATATGCACTGTAAAAAATTATGTAACGTTACTCAATAAAATTGGTGGCATCCTACCTGCCTCCATTTCATGGAGTAATTTAACCGATATAACTGGTGTTACGTTACACTGAGGTGTAATATTACACCAATTATATCAGTTTAAATTACACCATTATATAAGTTAAATTAGTCCATAAATTTTTTGCGGCGTAGATATCAAATTCTGATATAGGTACCTCGTAGAAATTTTAATGAGATATTTTCAAGTTCTATTTATTGTACTATACAGCGGACATTTTCTAATAAATAAATAATAAATTTTATACCCACGAAATGTTTTCGTAAGATATCACATTATGACTTGCTTTATTAGCGGATTTACCTAAAGATATAGAGCAAACGAGATAGGTTTGTGGTTTCTCTTTGGGTGAGAGCAGCGCCCTCTAGATAAGAGAGAAAGCCTTGACACGCTTTCGAGACTAACGAAAAAGAAAGGCTACCGCGGTGCATCCCACGTGTATTTTTTTTACAGACCGCTGGAGTGACGTGATGCTCTTTTCGGACACCTTCATTGGTGCATTCGAGCATCACGTAACTCCAGTGGTCTGTAAAAAAAAAGATACGTGGAATGCACCGTGGCAGCCTGTCTTTCTCGTTAGCCTCGCACGCTTTGTTGTGACGTCACCAAACGTCACACCGAGGCTAACGAAAAAGACAGGCTACCGTGGTGGGTCCGATTCTTCTTTTTTTTACAGACCGCTGGAGTCACGTGATGCTCTTTTCGCACACCTTCATTGGTGCATTTGAGCATCCCGTGACTCCAGCGGTCTGTAAAAAAAGAAGAATCGGACCCACCGTGGCAGCCTGTCTTTCTCGTTAGCCTCGACGTCACACAAAGCTGGCAAGCTTTGTGTGACGTGCTTCGTGTGACGTGCTTCGTGTGACGTTTGATGACATCATTATAAAGCGTGTCACGGCTTTCACCAATCTAGGAGGCGTTGGTAATAGGGTAAGAACCTATCAAGTTTGTAGAAGTTTCTGATAAGAGATCCGTCATTCATTCGAAATGACTTCTAACCGTCTGTTGAGATCTCTAATAAAAGAAAATGGAAACCTTTTTTTTTTTTTTTTTGATAATTATAATATGTATTATATCAGAACTGTGGGGAAGAAAAATTGATAATATCATGCAGCCGATGGCATGCCAAGGCTAAAATTTCTTTTATTATCAAAAGAAATGATGGATAATCATAGTTGTTTAAGACGGAAAAAAATGTACTTTATTAATTTTAAACATCTTCGCCAATATCTTAAGATTTTTAAAAAGAACTTTAGAGAAACATGAGTGATTGAATGATTGCTAAGTGATATCAGTCATAATATTTTGAAAATGAAACACATCATTTTCAGACTCCGAGCTATTTTGTAAATGTAACATCTTTTGAATATTTAGGAAAAGAAAATTTCATAGTACATTAGAGTGCAATTCTTCAATATAGAGACCAGGCTTTGATGCTTTTCTTTCAGTCGCATGGTTTAAATTTTTATGAGATTTGCCTACGACACTGTCAAGAAAATTCTTAAAGGTAAAGGCGATATAGGTGCTAGGATAATTTAAAAGATCAGGATAACAGGATGATAAGAATATAGATATCCTCTTATAAATGTCAAGTATAAAGGATATAGGTATCTGCGTCATGTGAAACATCATGATAACAAGGATATAGATGTCTTCATACGGTTATTTGGTATAAAGGATACAGATATCAAGATAATATGAAAGATTAGGCTAACTAGATAATAAAGATATAGATGTCTTCATATGGCTATTTGGTATAAAGGATATAGATATCTGGGTAAATGAAAGATTAGGCTAACTAGATAATAAGAATATAGATATCCAATACTGATATACAGGTATTCTGCCGCGTACAAAATTATTAACGATATACTTTCATAGCGCTCATAGTCCCATCACAGTTTTAACATATGTTAATATTTGAAGGATGCATAAAAAAAATTAACATGCTTTTATTAAAATAGACAAAAATATAGAAAAAGTATATATTTTTTAAATGCACTTAAAAGTAGGAAAGTCTTGAAAAAAACCTTAAATGTGCGGAGTTTAAATTAAATTGTGGTGAGCTCGATTATGGAAGATTAATGGATTTAAATAGGAATTTCGCCAAATTAGCCAAAGTTGGCTTCATGTATGGCAACTTATTTTTGTCGCCAAATTTGGCGATATTTCGCCCAGTTGGCCAAAACTCGCACTATTGTGGTAACCCTATCATTAGTACTTTTCAACAATTATTCATTGTTGAAGCTGATACTAATTTCTCCATAGGAAATGAAACTATAATTGAGTAACCATTAACTAAATTTGCCACCGTCTCTCCCCCCCCCCCCCCCCCCTAATGATAGAATTGAAATACATTGACAATAGCTAAATAAACCTAAGCTTCTGAATTCAAAATTTGCTAAATAAAGCCAAGTTTATGATCTTGTATAACAAATGCAAACAATCTTCAAACACAAATCAACCACGGAGGCAATAAATATAGATCTTAACTTCATTAAAATAATCAAAACATCTTAAAAAATAATAATTTACTCTATCGTGAGGCCAAAAACAATTGTTTATTTGTACACCTCCTTTATCGTTACACACTTCGTTTACGTAAATTTTACGCAATACCGTTCTTAAAAGATAAAGAATCGATCAATATATATATATATATATATATATATATATATATATATATCTGTCTTTTATCCTTCTGAACTTCTAAATAGTGACTGACGTCGAGGAAAATTAATATTAAACATTCTTTTTGGCGCTTGTGGCATCACTTAGCAATTACTGAAGGAAGTTCTTTGTTGTGTCAGCGACGGCGGCTGATCGTAATCATTTTAAGAGGTTCTAATTATGCGAGACGTTGATAAAAGAAATATGGATTATTATAAATACCTCTTTTTTATGTTAGCTCGGAAATTCTGGGATAAATCAATCAATATTTTGACAAAGTAGATTAGATTGTTCCGGGAAACATGAAGATTATTTAATGGAAAAAATAATTGAAGTTAAAATTAACAAAAAAAGCTAAAAATTTTTATAAGGTAAATGTGGCCGTGGATCTTTTTATTTTATGTTAATTTCAAGTTGATACCTTCAGTTTTTTCTCAAGAAACCCCCCAGAAAACAGGGAATTCTGCTTTTTCAGAATTTAGTGTTGCCCTCGATGAATGTATATATATATGTATATGTATAGATAGATAGATAGATAGTACAAAACATATTCCTGTTTTAAGACTTAACACGCACTTTTATTTTATATAAAATGACGTCATTCACATACGCAGAAGTATGCCACGTTTACAATCCAATCTTAAGCAATATCTGCAGTAAAGTATGCACAGAACGTCACTATTGCTGAATAATACACAAATCGAGCAAATAGCGATGTCGTCATTCGAAAAACTCGACAAAAAAAATCGGCTATCTAATGATACATATTATGCACATATTTGTTTGTAACATTAATATTGATACTTAAAATTAAATATAGTTTATAATAGCTTCATCTTTTATCAGAAATCATTCATTTATAATTTTGTTAAAACAGCACGTATTTTAATTACATTTTTTTTTCAGTTGTTATGGGAAAATGGCAATAAAAAGATATAATAATCTACTATTTTCCAACTATTTTTCCCTTACTTTCTAGAGAAATGGCGTACTTCTGTTTCCAACATTAAACCATTAAACAAATGGCGCTAAAAACTACAAAACAATTAATCTCTTAAAATAAATGAAGATTGAGTTTTCAAACAAATTGCATTTAAAAGCGCCCTTTTTTTTTTTTTTTTTTTTTTCCAAATGACGATATAAAAATTCAAAATGCGCGATGCTTAGAAGTTAAAAAAATTGAAGTAAAGATTATCTGTATTTAACCATACAATGATACTTCTACTTTGTTTTACGGCTAGATTACATAACGCAACGTTATTTTTTAGAGACGACTCTTTAATTGGTGGCCGAAAGAAATAGCATATCGGAGGCAAAAAAGATCTTGACAGACAAACGGTCAGACGGGTTTGTTAGCTAATAAATCAATCTATCTATATTATAAAGGACAAACATATCTGTGCGTAACGCATACGTCATTTTGCGAATGGCAACACTTTGAAATTTGAAATAAAATTTTGGCCTTGCAATTTTCTCTACTGCAGATTTTTTAAACTTCTAAACATCGCACATTTTAAATTTTTACACCATTGTGTAAGGAAAAAAATGCTCTTTTAAATGCAATTTGTTTGAAAGCTGTATCTCCATTTATTTTTGAAATATTAATTTTTTTTGTAGTTTTTAATACCATTTTTCTTATCGTGGCAACAAAAGTATCTCATTTCTATTGAAAGTCATTGAAAGTAAACGGAAAATAGGAGATACTGTATCTTTTTGTTGCCATTTGTAACTTATTATATATTGTCAGTTATTCCGTGATAATGACGTCATATGCACACTTTCCGAGGCTGACGAGAAAGACAGGCTACCGCGGTGGGTCCGATTCTTCTTTTTTTACAGACCGCTGGAGTCACGTGATGCTCTTTTCGCACACCTTCATTGGTGCATTCGAGCATCACGTGACTCCAGCGGTCTGTAAAAAAAGAAGAATCGGACCCACCGCGGTAGCCTGTCTTTATCGTTAGCCTCGCACACTTTCCTATAGACGAAGTTTAAGATTGGATTGTAAAAGTGGATTGCTTTAGCGAATGCAATTGACGTCAGTTTATAAAAAAGCGTGTATTTTAATTCTTAAACCTGAATTATGTTTCGTAGAAGTGCGTCATTTTCATAGCCCAGCTGCTTTGAAATTCTTCACAGGTGAAAATGCTTCACTTTTGAAAATAATGTAATCGAAATCAAATAAAACGCAATGTTTAACAAAAATTTAGAGTGTCTTTATAAAAGAGAGGTGGCATGCAAATAATAGCGACTTATATTACAGAAATTGATGATTCTCGCCTGGATGGATTAGCTTCGCCGAGTTAGACAAGCAAACAAATAGTTCGTGGTTTGAAATAATATCGTGTTCCTGAAGTTTTTGTGGAAAATTCTCTCGAATAATAAAATTTTAATGCTATTCTTTAGGACATTCCACTATAATTTTATCAAAATAACATAATTTGCTTAATTTAATTTTTACTAATTTTATATAATCTATTTAAAACACAAGTGTGTTTTTTAGTCATCTGCCCTGATCTTTCTGCTGAACCAAATTTACTATTTTTTTTTTTCAACTGAAAGCTGTTCCTTTGTAGATGTGATCTCATTATCTGCTTTTTTTTAAAATTAAAATTCCCACTTTTATATTTTAATTTTAAAAGCATTTTATTAATTTTTTTAAAAATGAGGAAAATTCGATAGCTTTCATTATTGCAGACAAGCGAGAAATAATGAGTTATTTATAACTTTATTCATGTTATTTTCTAATAAAAATTCAAAATTGTTGATAAAAATTGTTGTTTAGGGTTTAGTGGCGCAAAATCCCATTAGGAGCAGGATATTATATTAGGGGCATAATAACGGAAAATGACATACTGCTTTTGAAAACACGCATTTTTGCTCATAAATTTCCTATATTGTTTTTCCTTCTGCATGTGTACTGATACTAAGTTTCAGACAGTAGGCGAAATGCTTATTTAAGTGAAAATGAAGTCATATTAAAAAAAAAAACAAAAAAAAAACGATAATTTTCTTAGACAAAACTAAACATTTTAACACAAATGTGTCTAAAAAACATAAATTACGGAAATTTTTACTCTCAGGAATTGAGATTAGAATCTCAAGTAAAGAGTGCGACTGTTCCCATAAAAGATGTTGCTGACAATCCTGACTTCAAGTTTTGAGTTAAAATGATTTTTAAATGATAAAAAAAAAAAATACAATTTCTTTAAAAATGATGAATATGGATAGGAGAAGTGCGTATGCAAATTTTGAGAAGGTGAAAATTGCTGTTTTCATTCCGGAAATCCAAGCATAAGATCCTCAATTGATAACCACATCCTAATAATTGATCTTTATTATATTTTACTGATTAAGTATCTATATTATAAAGAACAAACGTAGCTGTGCATATCTCTGACGTCATTTTACGAATGGCAACACTTCACGATCAAATTTCGGTCTTGAAATTTTCGCTACTGCAATTTTTTAATCTTCTGACCATCGTACATTTTCAATTTTCGTCACATAAGGAAAAAATTTTACTTTCAAATGCAATTTGTTTAAAAACTGTATTCATTGACTGATGTATTATATTTTCTAAAACACTTTTTAAGCGAGATTTCTTTTAAGTTTATCTTATCACGTGCCGGTTTCAATACATAATAATAATAAACATTTTGCACATAAAGCAACAAACATTTTTCAGCATTTGTTTCTGACTATTTTTGCATAACGAAATTAATACTTTCTTCATAAACAAATAAAAGAATAATATTATAAAAAATAAAAGAGAAAAGTGCCCAGCTAAACTGATGGCATTGAGCTCACAGACTATTCACACTAATTGTATATTATACTCTTATTTTAAAGAATAATGCCACTCAAAAAAATAAGTGAAGGGGAATTAACCCCCGTTTCCCCCTTTATACTTAGCCAGTGAATCTCCAAATCTAATCAGGGAAGCTCCTTATCATAATAAACCGGTATACCAAATTTGGAGCAAATCGAATAATCTTGCAAAAAAAAAACATTTATCTAAATTAAGGGGGTGGACTAGCCCCCCTTATTCTTAACCAATGAATCGCCAAAACGAATCAGGGAAGCTCCTTGACATAATAAACCGGTATACCAACTTCGGAGCAAATCGAATCATTCTGCATGAAAAGCCCATTTATCTAAATTAAGAGGTGCGGGCTAACCTCCCTTTTCCCCCTTTACCCTTAACCAATGAACCCCCAAAACTAATCAGGGAAGTTCCTTAACATAATAAACCAGTATACCAAATTCGGAGCAAATCGAATCATTCTGCATGAAAAACTCATTTATCTGAATTAAGAGGGGGTGGACTAACCCCGTTTTCCCCCTTTATCCTTAACCAATGAACTCCCAAAACTAATCAGGGAAGTTCCTTAACATAATAAACCGGTATACCAAATTCGGAGCAAATCGAATGATTCTGCATGAAAAACCCGTTTATCTGAATTAAGGGGGTGGACTAACCCCTCTTTTCCCCCTTTATCATTAACCAATGAACACCCAAAACTAATCAGGGAAGTTCCTTAACATAATAAACCGGTATACCAAATTCGGAGCAAATTGAATGATTCTGCATGAAAAAACCATTTATCTGAATTAAGGGGGTGGACTAACCCCCCTTTTCCTCCTTTATCCTTAACCTACGAACCCCCAAAACTAATCAGGGATGTTCCTTAACATAATAAACCGGTATACCAAATTCGGAGCAAATCGAATGATTCTGCATGAAAAACACATTTGTCTGAATTAAGGGGGGGTGGACTAACCACATTTTCCCCCTTTATCCTTAAGCAATGAACTCCCAAAACTAATCAGGGAAGCAACTTATCACAATGAACTTAGGAAAAAATTTTGAAGCAAATCGGATGTTTCTATCAAGAGTTATCGCGTTACGTACATACATACATACGTACGTACGTATGTACATACATACATACATACGTACGTACGTACATACATACATACAGAAAGGGCGGGCACATTAGCTCTCAAGCTTTGATAGCCTGAATAAACCGGTATACCAAATTCGGAGCAAATCGAATCATTCTGCATGAGAAACACATTTATCTGAATTAAGGGGGGTGGACTAACCCCGTTTTTCCCCCTTTATCCTTAACCAATGAACTCCCAAAACTAATCAGGGAAGTTCCTTAACATAATAAACCGGTATACCAAATTGGGAGCAAATCGAATCATTCTGCATGAAAAACACATTTATCTGAATTATGGGGGGGGGGACTAACCACGTTTTCCCCCCTTTATCCTTAAGCAATGAACTCCCCAAACTAACCAGGGAAGTTCCTTAACATAATAGACCGGTATACCAAATTCGGAGCAAATCGAATGATTCTGCATGAAAAGCCCATTTATCTGAATTAAGGGGGTGGACTAACCCCCCTTTTCCCCCTTTATCCTTAACCAATGAACCCCCAAAACTAATCAGGGAAGTTCCTTAACATAACAAACCGGTATACCAAATTCGGAGCAAATCGAATGATTCTGCATGAAAAACCCATTTATCTGAATTAAGGGGGTGGACTAACTCCCCTTTTCCCCCTTTATCCTTAACCAATGAACCCCCAAAACTAATCAGGGATGTTCCTTAACATAATAAACCGGTATACCAAATTCGGAGCAAATCGAATGATTCTGCATGAAAAACCCATTTTTCTGAATTAATGGGGGTGGACTAACCCCGTTTTTCCCCCTTTATTCTTAACCAATGAACTCCCAAAACTAATCAGGGAAGCGCCTTATCACAATAAACTTAGGAAAAAATTTTGAAGCAAATCGGATGTTTCTATCAAGAGTTATCGCGTTACGTACATACATACATACATACATACATACAGAACGGGCGGGCACATTAGCTCTCAGGCTTTGATAGCCTGTGAGCTAAAAACCCACCAATCTAACATATTTGTGAAAGACAAATTAACGAAATTAATATTTCTTTTATAATAAAATAAAAAAATAATATTGAAAAAACACCAATCTAACATATTTGTAATCGTACAATTTAAATTTTTAGATCACCAAATGGGATTTTTTTTTCAAATAGAATTTGTTTGCAAAGCTCATCTCAGTTTACTGATTGTCTATGTTTTTAAAAACAATTTTAAAGCATGAAATATTTTTTTTTTAATTTATCTATATCGCGCGGAGCTCGATTACGAAAGATTAATCCATTTCCCTTTAAAACAAAATAAACAGTTCATAATTTTCTTACGGCTAATATCCATTAAAATAAATTCCCTATGAATAAATAAATAAAGTAATATAAATAAAACACAAATTTACCAGGCATGTATAAGCTCTGAAATTATCAGAATATAAAAGGATGCCATAAGTAGCAAATTCTCTGCAAATAACTGTTAGCATGCAACTAATAAGAAAATATAGCTTTTGATAAATTTCAAAAATTTATTTGATTGTATAATTCGTATTTTCCATATGAGAAATGCTTTTCTAATGCAAGTAGTCAATCTAAAAAAAATATTGCATATAAAAATATTATTAGTTTTCAATAAAAAAAAAAATGTTTTCACCTACATTCTTTAACCCGGGAAGCCCGGGTAAGATCCCCTAGTATATTTAAAAGACAAGGCTGTGTGTTTTGTCATCTGGCCTGAGCTTTCTACTGAACCAATTTTGATAATTATTTCCTTTAAATGAAAGCACTTTATTTATAGATGTGTCCGCCCTAGCTATGTTTTAAAATAATGCAATTTTTATACCTTAATTTTAATTTTTAAAAGTCGTTTATGAAATTTCTTTACATTGATGGCAACTGGGTTATTTCTATTGATGAAAGGAGTAGGGAAACAATGGGAATTACCATATAAATACGGATGCCATTTTCGTATTACAATTTCAAATAACGTTTTTAAAACTTTTGAACTGAAAATGACGTCACGATTTAAAATAATGCATTTTTACTCATAAAGCTTTTATAGTTCAATATTTTTCTCATTCCACTGATATTGAGATTGAGACTCTCATCCCAGAGGGCTTCAGTGGGTGAAAATGATGTCATAAAACTCAAATGAATATTTCTTTCAGTTAAAATATCCATCAAGATTTTATTTATCATCCATAATCCGGGAATCAATAGAGATATTTTTACACAACTAGAATATTTGCAATGATTCAGTGTCCCTTGATTTATCTAAAATTTGGAAAGAAATACTACATAATTTTAGTAACAATAGTAAAAATTAATCCACGCTCGCAAATAGCCATGATAATTTTATTTTTATTTTTGCAATGTTTTTCATTATGCATGTTGTCTCGTGACATTCTTTACCATGTTATTGTTTTAAATTATATGAAAATTAATTCACACTCGCAAATAGCTAATTTAATTTTAATTTTAATTTAATTTTATGTTTGCAATGTTTTTCATTATGCATCATGTCTCGTGACATTGTTTAATATGTTTATTGTTTTTAAATTATGTGAAAATATTTTCTATCGTGAATGATTTTGAAAATGTCGCCGTTGGTGCGATGAAACGATTGTCAATCTTAATGAAGATACTTATCACTTTTTATAGCATTATTTAACTTAATCTGTTTATAAGTGATTATTATTCATGTTGCAGAATATTTCTTTGTTAAAGTAAATATTTTACTAGGAAAGCGCCTAAAAGTAAATTTCTCGATTTCGCCGCACTCAGATTAGAAATTCAAGTAAAGCGTGCGAGTGTTTACATGCAAAATCGTAACTGGCAAACGTGACATCAAGTTTGGTAATATTATTAATACTAATCTATTGCGCGTTAAAACACATTTAAAATAGTGAAATTGAATATGAAAGGTATGCAAGTAAATTTTGCGTCGGTAAAAAAGACGTTATCTTTAGATTTCGTTAAAAACAAAAATTACAATTGTGTTACAGTGGCGCAGTTTTCGTTGATTTTTCATAACGTACTATCAAAGATCAAAGCCTCAATTAATCACTTCATAATTTCGTTATTTTAATTGCATATTACTGATTACGTATAGTATTAAAGTTTAACTTTTCAATAATTTGAAATGTTGAATTTAAACTTTAATCAAAAATAATATTTGTTTCAAGAGTTAGGTTTGCCAACATAATATTGATTAATTATAATAATTATTTTTTATAAATTCAATCAATCAGTTTTTTTTTAACATTTTCATTCGTCAAATTGGACGGGTTTTGACTAGTATAGGGTAATACACTGGTGTGAAAATTTAAGCGACAAATATAAAATTCTAATTTTCGAATACAACTGTAATCAAAGGAAAATGATATAAACCTCAGGTGTAGCAAATAGGTACTAACCCTATAGTTCAAGCTGATGGATGTGACATCTCCTTCATGTGACATATGGTCACAAGCTTCATAATCCCTACGGTGAAACAAAATATAGGATCTTTCATTCGTCTTATTATTACTCTCAAATGATCGTTATATGTGACTATGCTGAAAAGTTACTGTGATGGATTGCTTTGTCATTGCTTTGTGATGGGTGACTAGATGACATTATAATGATTATCTTATGATTTCCACGTGATTGTGATATGAAGACTCAATTTTGAAGCCATTTTTGTCATTGCATTGCGATGAGCCACCAAATAATGTCACAATGAAGTCGCATGGTGACTTTCAGGTGACCGAGACTCTACTGTGAAGTTGCCATTACGATCCTTTGTGAAAAGTCGCCAGATGATTTCATTTTCTGTCACTTGGGAGCTCGTCACAAAACAGCTATCACGATGACTTTAAAATGGAGTCTCCAAATGGCAATAATAAAAGAGTCACGAGGTGATAAAATGCAAATTTTCGAATGCGTGGGTACTCAAACAAAAATGATATAAACATGAGATGTAGCAAATAGGTACCACTCCTACAGCACAGCTAATTGATGTGACATCTCCTTCAGGTCACACATGGTCACAAGTGTCACAGTCATTACGGCGACACAACATATAGGATCTTTCATTCGTCTCATTATTACTCTCAAAAGATCATTATATGGTGACCCCGCTGAAAAGTCACTGTGATTATTGCTTTGTGATGGACCACCAAGTGACATTACAATGAAGTCACCTTATGACTGTGGTTTGATGATTCAATTATGAAGTCATCAAGCATCAGCATTGCATTGTGATGAGCCTCCTTTATAATATCCCAATGAAGTCGCATGATGACTTTCAATCACGAAGATTATTGCTCTTCTTTCTGAAAAGTCAGCAGATGATGTAATTTTCTGTCACTTGGGAATTCGTCAAAAATAGCTATCATGATGACTTTACAATGGAGTTTCTGAATGAGAGTCACAAGATGACTTCATGGTAATGTCACCTGGTAGCTCATTCCAAAGAAGCAGTCATGGTGACAACTAAACACTGTCATAAAAACTCGTCTATATACACTGAATTATTCCTAATTATTTAACAAATAATTTCCGCACTCCTAGAAAACATGTTTTACCCATGAATTCTTCCCGAATGTCTGAAAAAGAGGGATATTCCGTTCATTTCTTGCACGCATTGGCTTTTTTAATCTCAAAATCTGAATTATTTTTAAAAACGAAAAACAAAAAATTCTATAAATTTTGATTTCTTATTTAATTTAAAAAAATAAATAAACAAAACTAAAACAACAACAAAGAAACGAAACGTTTTCGAATTTAAAAATAAATAATAATTAATTTTCTCATACATTTAAAAGTGTTTATGATTTATTTTTTAAAGTTATACAAAAAATATTCGCATTCAAAATATATTTTAAATAAACACATTTAAAATAGATATTTTAATTAAAATGTTAAATGAAAAAAAAAAAAAACAATTTTACTCAAAAAAAAAAAAAAAAAAAATCTCGCATAAAAATATAATATTTATATTTTACATTTAGCAATCTACAGAAAAATATTTATAATTCATATTTTTATTCTATTTTAATACTAAAGTATTAAAATCCCATCCACAATCTCATTAAAGATGAAATCTTTCCGAAATTAACTTCAAAATTTAAAGTTTTTTAAAGAAATTAATCAAGCCATACACAGCTAAGGGCAACAATTTTGCTTCAAACTGTTTTACGACTGTACAATTGTAACCGATAGGTTAGAGTGTGATGGTCTTCTAACACTAAAATACACTGGCCTCCAAAAGTTAAGGTACAGGGACTGGATGCTTTCGATACCACACGTTTTGTCGAATACCTACAAAAATTGTTGGCGAAAATTGTTCTTGAATTTCTGGGATGAAAGAACATGTTAGATTTCATATTTCTTGGTGAAAATTTAATCGGGAGGACAATTAGGGGGATAATAATAAATTTAATAATAAAATAATATTTGCGATCACCTATGTAACAGAAAATGCTGGAAATGGTTTGTCACTGTGTTAAATGACTATTTGGGTCTTGTTCAACGTTTGTGTGTATTTGTGTAAGCATAGCACTCATATTCGTGAAGATGTTATTGTGTCTGTGAAAAATTCAGAAGTTTTTTCCTTATAGCATACAGAGTTTTCAACCAAATTTAACACAACTTTCCGAAAACTTGCCAAAGAATAGTAGCAACAGTATACTGCAATTAAAACATGAATATATTGAATATTTTATGAGATATGGGCATTTTTATGAGATAATTTTTAACTGCGTATGCGCGAAAGATTTCAAAATGTTTATTTCATAATTTGGTAGTCAGTATTTTGGGGCAACTTCTGTAAAAAGTCCAGTCAAATGTTGTGAAAACTTAGAAAGATATAGTGAGCTGATTGAAAAGTTGTGGAAAATCCCTTATAATAAAACTATTTTTTGGAAGCAACTCACTATATCGACCCTATCTTTGTGAATTTTCGCGATATTTGACTGAATGTATTATACAAGTTGCCCCAAAATACTGGCTACTAAATTATGAAATAAAAATTTTGAAATCTTCCGCGCATGCGCAGTTAAAAATTATCTCACACAAACGCCCATATCTGATCAAATATTCAATATATTCATATTTTAATTGCAGTATACTATTGCTGCTATTCTTTGGCAAGTTTTCGGAAAGTTGTGTTAAATTTGGTTGAAAACTCTGTATGCTATAAGCAAAAAACTTTTGAAATTTTCACAGACACAATAACATCTTAACGAATAAGAGTGCTATGCTTACACAAATGCAGTCACACGTTGAACAGGACCCAAAGAGTTATTTAACACAGTGACAAACCATTCCCAGCATTTTCCGTTACACATGTGATCGCAAATATTATTTTATTATTAAATTTATTATTAGCTTCCTAATTATCCTCCCGACTAAATCTTCACCGAGAAATATGAAATCAAACATGTTCTTTACATCTCAGAAGTTCAAGAACAATTCGCCAATAATTTTGGTAGATATTCGACAAAACTTGTGCAATCGAAAGCATCCAGTCCCTGTACCTTAACTTTTGGAGCGGTTAAATTTCAACTCCTGAACACAGTTCAGTTTGCGCTACTTAACTACTCTCAACGATTCAGATTTTGAGTTCAAAATTTAAGTTTATGTCAAAGCTTTTGAAAGCATTTAATGTGATACAAAAACTAACGGTAAAAAATAGCTGTACGTTACTCCAAAGTCAGCGCCCTCTATCGGCATTTTTTTTACTTTATCTTTAAAATTTATTTTCAACAAAATACTGACATAAAGAATAGTTTTAGCGAAAACCGCAAACGAATCGACCAAATTCTCCGTTTTTTATAATCATTTGAAATTTTGGACCCTAAATTTTAATGGCGCCTATCTCCTTCGGAAGACGTTTGGGACCCTTAGTTTCCTATTTAATATTGTTTGTCTTGATGTGTAGTATCACCCCTTAAAGTTTTGCCCAAGAGTTTAGATTCACCCGGTATTTCCAAAGGGTGATATAAATGGAGAGTATTCCTGTGTCGTGACAGTAGGTAAAATGGTGGTGGCGATCGTTTGTTTCCGCTATGCATTCACCAAGTTTTTTTTCGCTATTTCTCTTTACAGCCTTATTTTACTGTAACACTTATCTATACTCCTATCATAAAGAGGAAAAAATTGTTTATTTGTCGGAGATAAGCTCTGGAACTACCAAACCGATTCCAAAAGCAATGGTATCAAAATGATGGTGTTAGTCCAACTTAGAACATAGGCTATATCTTATGTCGGTGCCACTACCCCAAAGGGGGTGTAAGAGCAAAAAACGTTCTAAAAATGCGATTTTAGCATTACTGAAGGGCTTAGAAATGTGAAATTTTGAATATTAGTTACTTATAAGATATAAATGATATCTAAGAACAGTTCTTAAACAATTCGAAATTTAAAAGGGTTGAAAATGCACAAAAAGTGTTCTAAAAAACGTTCTAAATGGTAGTTTCTACACAATCTCAGGAAATACCAAACCGATTTAAAAAGTATTGGTGTCAAAATGACGGAGACAACGCTTGCTCCAAGATAGGCTATGTTTCATGTCGGTGCCACTACCCCAAAGGGGGTGTAGGAGAAAAAAAGTTCTAAAAATGCGATTTTATCGTTACTGAAGGGCTTAGAAATATGAAATTTTGAATATTAGTTACTTATAAGATATAAATGATATCTAAGAACAGTTCTTAAACAATTCGAAATTTAAAAGGGGTGAAAATGCACAAAAAGCGTTCTAAAATACGTTCTAAATGGTAGTTTCTACACAATCTCATGAAATATAAACCGATTTAAAAAATATTGATGTCAAAATGATGGTGATAACGCTTGCTCCAAGATAGGCTATGTTTTATGTCGGTGTCACTACCCCAAAGGGGGTGCAGGAGCAAAAAACTTTCTAAAAATGCGATTTATGTGTTACTGAAGGCCTAGAAATATGAAATTTGAAATATTAGCTACTTATTAGATATAAAGGATTTCTAAGAACAGTTCTTAAGCAATTCGAAATTTGAAAGGAGTAAAAATGCGCGAAAATCGTTCTAAAAAACGTTCTAAATGGTGGTTTCTACACAATCTCAGGAAATACCAAACCGATTTAAAAAATAATGGTATCAAAATAAGGGTGTCAAAATGACGATGACAACCCTTGCTCCAACATAGGCTATGTTTTATGTCGGTGCCACTACCCCAAAGGGGGTGCAGAAGCAAAAAACGTTCTAAAAATCCAATTTTTGCGTTACCGAAGGGCCTAGAAATATGAAATTTGAAATATTCGCTACTTATTAGATATAACGGATTTCTAAGAACAGTTCTTAAACAATTCGAAATTTAAAAGGAGTGAAAATGCGCGAAAAGCGTTCTAAAAAACGTTCTAATGGTGGTTTCTACACAATCTCAGGAAATATTAAACCGATCTAAAAAATAATGGCATCAAAATGATGGTGAAAACCCTTGCTCCAACATAGGCGATGTTTTATGTCAGTGCCACTACCCCGAAGGGGTTGCAGGAGCAAAAAACGTTCTAAATTGCGGCTTTTGCGTTACGGAAGGGCCTAGAATCGTGAAATTTGGAATGGTAGTTAGTTATAAAATATCAATGATCTTTAAAGACATTTCCTAAAAAAAAATCGAAATTTAAAAGGGGGTCAAAATGCGCAAAAAGCGCTATAAAAAACTTTCTAAATTGCGATTTCTATGCAATCTCAGGAAGTACTGAACCGATTTCAAATATAATGTTGTAAAAATGATGGTGACAGATCTTGCTGGAAGACAGGCTATATTTTATATCTGTTTCCACTACCCCAGAGGAGATGCAGGAGCAAAATGCGCGAAAAGCGTTCTAAAAACGTTCTAGATGCCGATTTGGCGGCAATATCTCAGGAAGAATGAATCTGATTTCAAACGTAATGGTAGGAAATTGATGCTGACAGTCTCTGCTCTAACATAGATGCTATTTTATGTCGGTATCACTATCACCAAGACGTTGCAGGAGCAAAAAAGCGTTCTAAATTTCGAATTTTGTGATCGGTAGGGGCTAGCAACTTAAAATTAGGCAAGGTACATATTTATTAGCTATAAATGATCTTTAAGAACAGTTTCGAAAAAATTGGAAATTTAAAAAGCTGTGAAAATGCGCGAAAAGCGTCCTAAAAACGTTCTAAATTGCGATTTCTACTCAATCTAAGGAAATACCAAAGCTATTTCAAAAGTAATGGTTGCAAATCAATGGTGACAGTCCCTGCTATAACACAGGTTATATTTTATGTTGCTGTCACTACCATCTGAGGGTTGCAAAAGCAAAACATGTTCTAATTTGCATTTTTTGCACAACTGAGAGGTCTAACACTTTGAAGTATGGCATGGTATTTACTTACAAGATGCAACTGCTTTCTAAGAACAGTCGAAAGAAAATTCCAAATTTTAAAAAAATGAAGTGAGTGAAAAGCGTTATAAATTACAATTTTTAAGCAAACATATAAATTACCAAACCGATTAAAAAAATAATGATGACTAATTTTGGTGATAGAACCTGCTCAAACATAAGCTATATTTTATGTCTGTTCCACTACCACCAGAGGGTTGCAGGAGCTAAAAACTTTCTAAATTGCGATTTCTGTGATACTGAAAAGGCTAGAAACTTTAAATATGACATGGTAGTTACTTATAAAATATAAATGCCCTCGAAGGAACGTCGAAAATAAATTCGAATTAAAAAGGGGTGAAGCGAAGGGGATGTGCGAAAAGCATTCTAAAAAAGTTCTAAATTACGATTCTATGCAATTTCAGGGAATATAAACCGATTATAAATGTCATAGTTGCGAATCAGTTGTAACAGTCTCTGATCCTACACAGGCTATATTTTATGCCGGTGATTCTACCACCTGGGGTTCACAGGAACAACAAACGTTCTAAAAAGGGCTTTAAAAGCTTTTTAAATTACGTTTCTGTGGAATATTAGGAAATAACAAACCGATTTCAAAATTAATGTTGGCAAATTAATGGTGACAGTTCCTGTTTCAACATAGCCCTTTATGTTGAGAGAGGTGGTAGGACTTGGAATTCGACATGATGGTTAATTTTAAGATGTAAGAAGATGGTTTCTAAAAAATTCAAAACTTCAAATGAATACTGAAATAAGCGTATTAATTGAGCATAAAAGTTTCAAAATATTTTCTAAATTATCATTTATTTAGTTTTATTTCATTTTATTAATTTAAGTCTCATTTCTGCCTAATACAGTGTAATAATGATGTTTAGTCAAACTGTGTTTTAAATAGTAATTTTTGAATTATTCCTAAAAGTAATAAGTACCTTTTAATAAAATAAAATATTACCTTTTAATAAAATAAAAATTTAGTTAGTACCTTTTGATAAAAATTAGACATATAAATATCACTTGGCATATTTCAAATATTACGCGAGCAAAGCCGAGGGGTTTGCTAGTGAACTTATAAATCTAATTAATGATAACATAAGCACATTTTTTCAGTATTTAATTATTAAATAATAATAAAATGATAAAAGCATGATTTGCAGATTTTAAATGAAAAATTTTTAAGCACTAAAAATTAACACTGAAATCGTTAGGTAAAAGCGTATTTAAGTAAAATAAGTTTAATATACATAATATATAAACTTCAATTTAAACTCTTGAAATTTCACTCATTTTTACAGACACTGGCTGTAATTTAATTTATTTTAATGCTATATTTCTAATAAATTCGATAATTTACACAAAATTATTCTCAAATTAAATTAATAATAGTCGCCCTTGGCGATCAGCTTGGTCTTCCTTAAAATTTATGTTGGGGAAAGCATGCAAAGCTTTGTATCATGTTACTTTTATTCATAATTTAATTTACTTGGACTCCCTAAAATATAATTAATATAAACCCTTAAGCTAATATTAATTTTTGTTGCATTAAAATATCTCAATTTGTTGATTTCTGTAAGCAAGCAAACCCTACTGGTTTACAATGGAAGTCTATGGGAATTTGGCGAAATATTAGAGATATCGCCAACTTGGCGACAAACTTGGCGGCATTTCTGCTACAGAACAGGGTCCCCCTATGGTAACCCCCCCCCCCTTATAGGTATGAAGATGCATTAAATGCTGTTCAATAACCAATGAGATGCGTTTCATTCGAGTATTGCCATTAAACAATTAACAAATATTCGCGATTTCTGTGCTATCTACGCTAGCGTAATATATATATATATATATATATATATATATAGATTCCTTATATTATACAGATCTATTATAAACATTTCAATCCTTTCAATAGTGGAATAAAAAAATAAGTGAATTCTTCAAGACCGTAATGCTTTCCAATGGAGCGATTTCCCAATATTTTCCCAAACAACTGTTTTTTTTTTTTTTTTTTTTTTTTTTTTTTTTTTTACAGCATCGAATCGAGAGGAAGAATATTGCGCATATCTTTGACCTAAAAAGAAAAATAGAGAAGAATTTTTAGATCTCAGATATTTTATAAACTTGATTTTTATTCCCTTACTTAAAGATAAAATCTGCTAGCCTAAAGAAGAATTATGGACAAATTTTATTGACATTTATTGGCATCACTTCCTAAGGGGGCTTTTGTTGTCACAACGGCCGTGGGTGAATATTATTTATTATTAGAAACTATAAATAAGTAATAATTGACCAATGATTATTTAAGAAACTGTACGGAAAATATTGAATGCATTCGATATTTTCCTAAATATTTTCAAAAGACTGATATAAATATCTTTGACCTAAAAAAGAAAAATAAAGAAGAATTTTTAGATCTGAGATATTTTATAAACTTCATTTTTATTCCCTTACTTCAAGAGAAAATCAGCCAGCCTTAAGAATTATGGACAAATTTTATTGACATTTAATGGCATCACTTCTTAAGAGGGCTTTTGTTGTCACAGCGACTGAGTTGAATGTTATTTATTATCTGAAACTATGAATACGTAATAATTGATTAATAATTATTTAAGAAATTGTGGGGAAAATATTGAATGCATTCAGTATTTTCCCTAAATGACGTTAAAGTTATTTTTCTCTAAATGATGTTTTTGGTCATAACACGCATGATATCTCAAAATATTCTGAATGTTTTCTCATGAAATTTTCAAAACACATGTTTCATGTTAGTCTGCATAAACCGAACCTAAAGTTTTATTTTTATTTTTCAAAAAATTGTTTTTTTAGGTGATTATACTGTTGAAATTTTCAAAATTTTGTATTAGCTAAATACAACTTTGTATTAACAATATAAAAATGCTTTAAATACAAATTTATTTAGGTTCCGGATAATTATTACAATATGAAGTATAAGTAGGCACCACAATTTCCATTCTAGTTGCAAAATTTATTTTGTAATCCTGCGCGTAAGCGTCGTCAAATGTCTAACAGTTTTGAGCCACCTGAAAATGCTAATTTTGCATCTTGCAATTTTTTAAACACATGAAATGAAAGAACATACTTATATCTTTCATCCCAAGAAAAATTGTGTTTTAAAATCATATACATTTTAAATTGTTAAATTTTGAGAATGGTCCTTTTTATATAATATTTTCCAATTTTAAGAGTCCTGAGTGTTTTCAGATGCCTAATTGAATTTACACATCCAATAGTAACAAAATAATATTAATTATAATATAAATGTTAAAGTTGTAAATTTATCATGTTTGTCTGTAAAACATGGTTACTGAGCATGAAACTGTTTCCTCTAGAATGGATAGCACCCGAATATCTAAAAAAGTAATCAGTTTGGATTTGATGACAAATTTAAGAAAACTGTAATGAAAATACTGAATGTTTTCGATATTTCCTAAATGTATTCAAAAGTTTGGTATAAGTATATTTGACCAAAATAAGAAAATTAAACGAATAAATATAGAAGAATTTTCATATCTGGTATACTTTTTATGCTTCACTTCTTTTTCTTACTTCTGGATAAAGATCAAGAAGAATAAATGACAAATTTTATTAACACTTAATGGCATCACTTCGTCAGAAGGTTTTTGTTTCACAACGATAGGAGCTAAATGTTCTTTATTATCGGAAACTACAAATTACTCAAGAACTGATGTATGATTGTTTAAGAAAACTGAAGGGAAAATACTGAATGCATTCGATATTTTCTGAAATATATTCAAAAGACTGATATAAATATATTTGACCAAAATAAATAAATAAATAAATAAATAAATAAGTAATAAATATAAAATAATTTTCAGATCTGGTACTTTTTATGCTTCATTTCTTTTCCTTACTTCTAGATAAAGATAAAGAAGAATAAATGACAAATTTTATTGATATATTATGGCATTACTTCGTCAGAAGACTTTTGTTTCACAACAATAGAAGTTAAACGTTTTTTATTATCGGAAACGACAAATTACGCAAGAACTGATGTACGATTGTTTAAGAGGGCTAGGGGGCTCAGGGCCTGAAAAGTTTTAAAAAATCGATTTTTCTTTTAGCATCTATTTTGATTATTTAATTAATTCTGAGCACATTGCAAAAAACCGCATAAAAATATTTGCATTTTTAACGGAGTTATAACCATTTATGTAACAATCGTTACAAAGCCACGCGTTACGCGTTACATTTAATCGCAACTTTAGGCCGCGTTTTCTCAAATCTTCATTTTTGACGACTATCCGTAAGATTTAAAAAAAAAACTATTTGATGGAATGGCTTAATTTTTTTTTTCTTTTGCATGCATATAACATCATTATCTATAGAATGAATTAATATATTCTAAATAGTTTAATATTTTGAGTATTTTTAATGAAAAACAAATTGTATTTTTTAGGGTTTTTTAAATTTTCAAATTTGAGAGTTTTTTTTAAATAAGGTTTTCTTTGAGTGATAGTAATATCCTTAATTTATTCTATAGAGTAAAGTTTCCTGATCATTGCAAAGAAAAAATTAGGTTCTTATGTCAATTTAACGTTAAGATATCTTACGGATGGTGATATGACACCTAAAATTTTTTCCAAAAATTGTGTTATATAAATTTTGCTAGATTTTTTGTTTTATTACATTGAAGTACTTCATTTTATAATGTTATAAGACTACAAACATACCTTTAAAATATCAGAAAGTTTAAATTAGTTACATTGAATGCTTCTGTTTTTATATGGACTCGAAGCGAGAGCTCTGTTTACAGGTTTTTCGTTATCGATCAAGCCCTGAGCCCTTAAGAAAACTTTAGAGAAAATACTGAATGCATTCGATATTCTCCGAAATGTATTCAAAAGGCTGATATAAATATATTCGACCAAAAAAATTAAAATAAATGAATAAATATAGAAGAATTTTCAGATCTGGAACTTTTTATGCTTCATTTCTTTTGCTTATTTCTGGATAAAGATAAAAAAGAATAAAATGACAAATTTTGTTGACACCTAGTGGCATCACTTCGTCAGAAGTTTTTTGTGTCAGAACAATAGAAGACAAATGGTCTTTATTTTCGGAAACGAAAAATTACGCAAGAAATAAAGTGCGATTGTTTAAGAAAACTTTTGGGGAAATATTGAATGCAATTCGATATTCTCCGAAATGTATTCAAAAGGCTGATATAAATATATTTGACGAAAAAAAAGGAAAGAAAGAAAGAAAAAGAAATGAATAAATATAGAAGAATTTTCAGATCTGGTACTTTTTATGCTTCACTTTTTTTCCATTCTTTTGGATAAGGATAAAGAAGAATTAATGACAAATTTTACTGACACCTAATGGCATCATTTCGTCATAAGGTTTTTGTTTCACAACAATAAAAGTTAAATGTTCTTTATTATTGGAAACGATAAATTACTCAAGAACTGATGTACTATTGTTTAAGAAAAATGAAGGGAAAATACTGGATGCTTTGATATTTTCCGAAATATATTCAAATGGCTGATATAAATATATTTGACCAAAAAAAAAAAAAAAAAAAGGATCAAATTTTAGAAAATTTAAAGCCTATAAATTCGAAAAGGGTAACGGAAATTAACTGACAGACAAATACATCATTTATAGATCCTAATGATATTGATACGTGACCATCTGCAAGCCATGACCTTTCAAAAAAATAAAATAAAATAAATAAATATAAAAGCTACGAATATCGCACCATCCATTCAAGAGTGATTATGAGGGGAAGTACATTAAAAAACTAGTCGGATGTGGCAATCCCAAAACTTTTTTCTACCTCATACATGTTAACATTGCCTGAAAAATAAAGCATATCTGTGCCACCGGTTAGGTGACTTATACCAAAATCTAATCAACAACAACTTAAGTCGAGTTGTTTCTGAAGTCTTAGTTTAATCTGAAGTTTAATGAAAATCTGTGCATTATTTTTTCAGGTAGAACTATTGCGGGAATCGTAAACAAAATCTGCATAGCAGCGCCACCTGTTGGTCGCTTTACTCAAAAACTAATCAGGATCAATTTATGTCAGGGACTCACTGAATCTGAAGTTTGAAAATTCATACATAGTCCTTGAGATACAGTTATTGCGGAAATCGTGATAAATGCAGTCTAGCAGCGCTACCTGTTGGTCCACTTACACTAAAAACTAAACAGCACTGATTTATAGCAGGGACTAATTGAATCTGAAGTGTGGTGAAAATTCCTGCATTAGTTCTTGAGTTATAACTATTTCGGAAATCGTGAAAAATGCAGCATAGCAGCACCACCTGTTGGGCGATTTACGCCAAAAAGTAATCAGCGCCAGTTTATATCAGGGACTAACTGAATCTAAAGTTTTATTAAATTCCGTTCATTAGTTCTTGAGATAGAGCGCCCACAAAATTTGTGTCACACACACACAGACAGACTCACTGACAGACTGACAGACAAAAATTTTGTAAAAACATATTTTTCGGGTTCTCTGACCCCTAAATCCGTCGAAAACCGGAATTCGAAAATTTTCATGGATCCAATACTTTCTTGTTGTAAAGATAGAAAAAAGTAAAAAAAAAAAAAAAAAAAAAAAAAAATACAAGTCGGAAATTGTACGTCAAACGTGGCAAATGAGGTGCGTTCATACTATAACTAGTTTTATAAATATTCAGATCTTGATGCAATAGCTGTTGCACTCTTATTCAAAATTTATTACGATCATATGTATTAAATTCAGTAATACGGAAATGAAAGGGCTTCATCTTAAATAGGACATCATCACTATGACAACCTATACAATCATTACCTATCATGGGATATCATTGAATTAATGACGTAGGATAGGATTTAATAGAATGAAGAAAACTCTTGCTAATATCTTTAAAGTTTTGATTTGATTTTTCATAAAATCTGAAACGACTCGACAAAATTCTGTAACGATTATATATATACCAAATTTCCTGTCATTCGATTGGTAGCTTTTGCGCAGCTGTAAGCGGACAGACGGACGGACCAGAAGACGACTATAGTTGCTACATATTTATATAATCACGAACGCATCTAAAAATCAGTCAAGTGCGATTTTTACTCGCGCACAATGTGTTCCGTAGAACAAGAATCTCATACTGTTCGTTTTCGAAAGCACTCAGGGACGATTCTACTAACTAAAGGGGTGTTATGTTGAGTTGGGTATTTTCCGAAGTTGTTCATTTCTTTGTTGTCACTAGGATTGGGAACTGGCACTCAGCCAAACGCAGCTAAACAAACACCGTTCACCCCCTATTTTAATAAAATCAAAGAAGACCTGACGCATGCGCAAAAGCACGGTGGGCTTTGCTATTCGGAAACAAACAGTACAAAGTTTAAACTTGGCATTGAGCCAATCGCGCTGCGAAAGGAAGTCAGAAAGTGGCAACGCCTCTGTTATCCAGATAGCTTTTTACTAATAACTCGGCTAATTACCGACATTTTTTCGAAAATCATTATCAACAAACCCTGGATGCTTTCGCGTTGAAAGGCACCGTTGATAGAGCGCCTGCTAAGTAAAGTGTGAGTGTAACGGAAAAATGCGATTTTCTCAAAAACTATGTGGCCTAGTATAATTGCTACAGTTTTTTTACAAGGTTTAAATAAACTCATACTACCCGTAATTTTTTTTTTCAGATTTTAGTTTCATTAGATTCGGAAGTAGGGGTTAGGGGCATTTTTTTGCGATACATTTTCGACAATATCTCGGAAAATGTAATGCATAAAATTAAAACAAATGTTTTTTTTTTTTTATTCGTTCTTACAAGACCTTTCGAACGATGCCCCACACGATATACAAATGTAAAAATTTCCTTTTCCTTAGTAATTTAATTAGCCCCTTCCTCGAAATTTTTCTACAAATGTTTGTGAATGGCTAAAAATCTATAAATATACTGGTCAATAGAATTTATAATTCTGTCCGGTTTACACTTTCCACGTTGCATAGTTTTTGATAAAAACGGACGTGAAGGGCAGATAGACACACAAATGACCTTATAATTTTTCTGTTTTTAATTTTTAAGTACGTAACCCTAAAAAGATACAAACGAATTTTATAATCTTTTTCCTTGAAAGTCGAATAAAAAATAAAAATTACATATGTGCTATTTTATAGGCTTCATTTTTTTCCTTTCTTATTTCTTGATAAATGCGACCTAAAGAAGTATTAATAACACTCTTTATCGACATCTAATTTCGTCACTTCACGAGAAAGATTTTGTTGTCATAACAAAAAAAAACGAAATTATTTATCACCGGAAAGAATAAATTCGCAATAACTGAAGAAGAAATGTTTTATAAATATTTTTGAGAAAATTCTGAATGCATTAGATTAGACAATTCTCGGAATTCTCTGAAAAAGCTGTTTACAAGTGTGTTTTTGACAAGAATTTATGATTATCTATTATTATTATTAGAATTTCGTACATATATATCAGAATCTTTTATACAAAAGGCATAGAATTTTAAAATAAGTACAAAAGTACTTTTTTCCCCCCTAAAAGCATTTTCTTTTTATAAGCATTAAGTTTTCAGCTCAAAAATAATACATACTTTTTTGACCCAATTCAACTTTTTCCACAATAATTTTCCGTTACGATATGTTAATTTGGTATAGGAACCAAACTCGTTTAAGAAACATTCAGGGTTTTTTTTTTTTTCGCAAGTAAGTGAATTTATTTAAAAATATACAATTTTTTCTCTATTTCTCTTATAAGACAAGGCAACAAGAAATAAAAAGGTGAAGCATTACTTAAACTATCAATTTAGGATTTCAAAATTGATTTATCAATGCCTAATCATAAATTAAAAAATCCCTCCCAGCTCGGCCTACAGTCACAGGTAGATTTCGAAGTTAAGTACTAATTTCAACAACAAAAACTAAATCATGATTAGAGAAAAACCCACTTTAACAATTTTATCTGGCCGCTTTTGACCAGTTTTTAATTTCATTTTTATATAAGAGCTATAGTTTTATCAGAATCATGTTAAGGCGGTATTCAAAAACATACTTTTCCATGCTCAACAACTCGAGATTTTCTGGCATGTTTTGAGATTCATTTTTAAAAGAAAAGATATGAAACTTGCGGAACTGATTTTTGAAGCGATTTATAAGCGACCTGTGGTTTTATTTTTCGTTCAATTAATTAAAACTTGATTGATAAACAATTATTTTCTCAATAGGACAATATTTTTCGTTTCCAACACAATCGCTTCGGAAAGTTCGGTTCAAATTGCCCACTTTGACATCATTTTTAGAAATATATTCTGCCTTTATGAAAAAATCGACCATTACGATATATTATATAGTTTCTGACGCCGCCTTGGTCCGTGCCGTGTTTTTCCAGGTACATTTCTAATTAACTTTTAAAGATACGGGAAGCATATCGAGAGATTTACTCAATGCAAACTAGTCGCGAATCCAATAGTATTTATGTGATTAACCCCTTGGGGACGAGCGACCGGTATTCGTGCCGCGTAAGGTGCTCAGAATCGGGGATTATTCTCACCAGTAAATTTTTATTGTAAATTTTGCCTTATATAATCCGAGCATTTTCCCGATTCAATTAGGCAAAAATTCTGTTTTAAAAAACCGGTGATTAAAGATTAAAATGTCTGTAAAAGCCGCTCGTCCCGATGGGGATAATTCTAATTAAATTAGTCTGTTTTTAACAATTTGATGTTTAGTGCGTTTATACTGCTACTGGGCATTGCATTACACAAATATATCATTAAAAATTGCTATCTAGGCTTTAAAAGCCGATAGTAGGTAGAGTACGCCGTCCTTGTCATTTTGTATGTCCAAACCGTCCGTGTCTTTAAGGGTTAATATCTCCTCTAATTACTGACGATTTTTTTCGAAAATCAATGTCAACAATGCTTTTATACTTCTGTTACGATAAGTACCTAAAGCGCTCCTCAACACCTTTGCTGAACGCCCGTAAATCGAAATTTATGTGTGACAAAATAAATGCGCTTTTCTCAAAAATTATGCGACCTAGGGTAATCGCTATAATTTTCGTGCAGGGTATAAACTAACGTCTACTACCTCTAATTTTTTCATAATTTTAGTTTCAGTAGATTAGAAAATAAATGGGGGGGGGGCATATTTTTGCACTATATTTTCGACAATATCTCCTAAAATATAATACCTAAAATTAAAAGAATTGTATTTTTGAGTTCAGCATTTCGAAGCCTTTCACAAGATACCCCACACAATATACAAAGGAAAGATTTTTTTTTTCAAGTAACTTAATAAGTCCCCGTACATTTTCCCTAAATATATTTGTGAATGTTTAATAATCCGTAAATATGTGGGTCAATAGTCTTTATTACATCTCTCAATTTGAACTTTCCACCTTCTATAGATTACGAGTAAAATGGCTGTGACAGACAGACACAGAAGTGATCTTATAATGGTTCCGTTTTTACTTTCTGTGTACCGAACCCTAAAAAAAGTAAAAAGATACAAACGAACTATATAACCCTCTTCAATGACAGTCGGATTAAAAATGTAAATTAGATATGTTTCATTTCATAGTCTTCATTTTTTCCCTTTCTTATTTCTTGATAAATGTTTGGCGACTTCAAGAACAACAATAATAACACAATATATAATATTTATATATACCTTTAATAATAACACTCTTTATCGACGTCTAATTTCATCACCTCTTGAGAAAGCTTTTGTTGTCATAACAAAAGAAACCGAAATTATTTTAGTATCAGAAAGAATAAATATGCAATAACAAAAGGAGAAATGTTTTAAAAATACTGTTGATAAAGTACTGAATGCAATAGACAATTCTGGGAATTCTCCGAAAAACCTGTTACAAGTGTGTTTTTGACAAGAATTTGTAATTATCAGTTATTATTATTAAAATTTCGTACAAATGTATCGAAATCTTTTAGATAAAAGATATAGTTTAAATAAATATAAAAGTAAAAAATGTTTTTTAGAAAACATCTTTTATAAGCTTTCAGCTTTCATCTCAGAAATCACGCCTGCTGTTTTCACTGCAATCCATGTTTTTTCACAATAATTTTCCGTTACTATGCGTTAATTTGGCATAGGCACCGAATTCGATTATAAAAAATTCAGTTTTTTTTTTTCCCGATTGGAAAAAACGAAAGCAGGTGAATTTTAACAAGTAATATAACAATTTTGTTTTTAAAGTCAATTCCTACTTAGGCCATCAAAGAAAAATTTAATATAATCCCTTAAGCTAATATTAATTTTTGTTGCATTAAAATATCTCAATTTGTTGATTTTCTATAAGCAAGTAGGTTTACAATGGAACTCTATGGGAATTTGGCGAAATATTAGAGTAGAGATATCGCCAAGTTGGCGTCACTTTTGGCGACTCATTTTGGCCACCAAATTTGGCGGTATATCGCCACGTTGGCGACAAACTTGGCGGTATTTGGCGACAGAACAGGGTCCCCCTATGGTAAAAGAAATTATTCAATGATCAATGAAAATATTTTCATTGATCTTCAATAACCAATGGCCGCCATTTTGTTTCCCAAGCAAAACTAAAATTAATTAATTAAAATTTAATTAATTAATTAATATTTGAAAAAACTGTATTAACATCAATTGTCATCCAGTACAAGTTTAAAAAAATTTATTTCAACTTGATAGGTTGAATATTGAGTATTTTATTAACGATTGAAAATTTGAACAAGATAAATATACCGGGTGTCCCAAAAAGGACTGACTGATTTTAAAATTCAATAACTTGCAAACGGTGACAGATATTTAAAAAATTCTTGCAGGAGGGTTATGCATAAGGTCAAAAGTTTTATTACAGTGATTTTCAATTTTAGTTCGAATTACAAACAATAGATGGCGCTGCGATCAATAGACGCTGAATGCAGGCTCGATTTTTGGTACTTCGTGGCCCGGATAATACATTTCCATCTCCTTTTTCAACATGGAACAAGAGAAAGGACCAAAAATCGAGCCTGTATTTAGCGACTATTGCTTACAGCGCCATCTATTGTTTGTAATTCGAACTAAAATCGAAAATCACTGTAATAAAACTTTTGACCTTATGCATAACCCTCCTGCAAGAATTTTTTAAATATCTGTCACCGTTTGCAAGTTATTGAATTTTAAAATCAGTCAGTCCTTTTTGGGACACCCGGTATAAATAAATAAATAAATATAGGGAGAGTGTAAGCTAATAGTAGGAATTGAAAAATACATATAATTTGTGTTCTTTTTTTTTCTGTGAGATAAGGCAACAGGCTAACAAAAGAAATGAAAGATTATTTAAACTGTCTTTTTAGAATTTTTAACTTGATTTCTCAAAGTGTATTCGCAAATGAAATAATATTATGCTATTAATACGTTAAGCGCCACGTCAGTCACGGTGACCGACACTGAACTATCCGTTTAGAACGCGTCATTCACCGATGACTGACTGCCTAAAATATGATATAAAACTAAAAAATATATATATCGTTTTAAGTAATTACTGAAAATTTATTTAAAATTTACTTACCTTTTATTTATTTCGGTATTATACTTTCTTAAAAATTACTTAAAACATTGTAAATTTTTCAGCTTCAGTGTCAGTCACGTTGCACTCAACATGTTAATTGACAAAAACATATTTTAGGTAGATTTCGTAAGAAATACTAGCTATTGCAGTCGTTACCATGGTGCAACTTTTGAAAAATTCCTTGATAACTTTTCATTATATGACCCCAGGAACCCCAAACCACCCCACCTAAAAAGTTTATATATATGTATGTATGTATTAAACTTTGTCCGTACGATAAAAGTCGCAATTATGCACGGATCGTCTTCAAGCTCGCCAAAAACTTTGAGATGGCTAACATCTGGGCGGGGACTGCAAATGGGCAAAATCAGACCAAGGGGGTGGAAAGGGGGGGGGTTAAAATTTTTGAATATCGCCTTAACAGTATTCTGATAAAACCTCTTACAGAAAAATGACAGGAAAAAATAAACATTTTTCGTTATAGCAGTTACCAACAATAATAATAATAAAAACAATAAAATTCTCATCACAACAATTACTTTTCTATTGCAAGATTTGCAAGTGCAAAATGAAAATGAAATAAATAGTTTGACGAACTGAAACAGAATTGAATATTTCGTCATAAGTTTTCTAGTGCAAGATTTCCACGTGAAAACTGAAAATGAAATAAATAGCTTGACGAATTAAAATATTTATATATATGCATTCCGCCATATTGGAAATATAATGGACGTCAGCAGGTAAATATGTAACGTCATGTGAGTTTGAAAAAACGTATTAAAACATGATAAAAGCCCGACTATGGAAATATTAAGATATTTTAACATTTTGAGGTTCTCTGAATTTGTTTGCGCCATTTTTAAATTTATTCCATATATATGCGTGTGTGTATTCGTGTATATTACAATTTTCACAAAAAGTTTAGGTCTCTAGAGCTCATTCTTAGTGAAGAAATTGGGTTTATCTCTAATCTTGATTTAGGTTTTGTTGGTGAAATTAGTACTTCAAAGTCTACCTCCGACTGTAGGCCGAGTCGACAGGGATTTTTTTCTAAAGTATTAGACTCTCTATTTTTAATTTATAATTTATTTTCTAGTTTTTATTCTTTGAAATGTCTCATTGTTGCAGTTTTTACTGATATTTGGCGAGCGTGAATTGGCGCATCACGAAATTCTTTGTTGTTTCAACTCGTATACAATCGTACGTGTATGTTTGGCGATTTATCACCTGTGGGGGAGCTAATTGAAAAATATCTTAAAATTAATATATCAATTTATAATTAAGTTCTAAAAATATTAAAATGTTGTACTGTCACCGGAAACATATCATTGTACAGTAGTGGGAAAAAAAAGTAAACACCCCTTACTAACTCTGCAAATAGTTATCGTAGAAGAAAGTTACTGGTATTACACGATTGGTAATAAAGTCTACTTTTAAATGATGTATATAAAATTTGTTTTGGGGGTCATCTACATATTAAAACGAACCATAACTTTGTTTTTTTTTTTCAATAGCAGTACACAATTCTGACAGCATAAATGAACTCCACACCCTTCAATTAGCCTAAAAACAAATTTTTATGCAATTCGTACGATAAGTTTCCGAGAAATTATTTTAAAATGAGCGTATTTTAAGGATTGTATCCAAATTGACGTTCGGTAACTCGATTATTGACCAGGAGAGACTCCTTCTTGATCAAGGCATCTTAAGGGCCACTCAAGCAGTCATTGAAGACTGTTAGATTACAGGATAGCATAAGGAATTTCAAAATATCTAGTCACTTCTATCATAGACGGCCCCTTAAACCATCATTTTGCCGTTTTTTAAACATAATTTGAAAACTACTAGGAAGAAAAATGTGAAATTTTGGATTTCCTTAAAGCAAAACTTAATAACTCTAAATCTATCAAAAAATGGTAGGTTGCAATTCATATTTTTTTTTTCGAATATTAATTTCATAATTCATATCATAAAATTATAAAAATTGCAAATTCAACGTATTTATGTTTGGGTGTTTTAGTATTATTGCTACACAAAAAATTAGCACATTAGGAGTATAGTTTCAGGTGTTATTAATGAAAATATGAAAATGTAATTTAACATTACAAAATTTTTAATGTTTATAATTCAAAAACCCATCATTCAAATGACTTGAAATTTAGTGTCTAGGCATAGTTTGAACTGAAGATTTAAAATATCTTGTTAAAATTGGGTACTGTCATAGAAAAAAAATGAAGTTTGGGTTTGTTTTTATATGTTGATGGTCCCCTAAGCAAATTTTATATACATCATTTAAAAGTAGATTTTATTTCCAATCGTTCGGTACCAGTAACTTTCTTCTAAGATAATTTTTGAGGAGTTAGTAGAGGTGTTCACTTTTTTTTCTCCACGACTGTACATATAAATGTTGCATTCTAGCAACATTGGATTGGCTTTATCGTTGAAAATGCCGTACTGGCTGTCAGGATAGTAGTTGTGGATCACATGCAGCGATAATGGCGTAAAAGAAGTGGTCAGAACATATAATTCGAATCTGTTATATTAGTAGAACGAATTGTTGAAATGCAGTTGTCGAGTGAAAACAATGGAATGCATTGTTCCGTGAAGTTTCCCCAGAAGAAATTGAAAACAACTCATAATCAACTAAGCGCTTTATTAGAACATCTTTCAGAAAGTGCAGTTTTCACCAAGATAATTAGCCATCGCTCCGTAGTAGTAATTAGGTTTAAACAAAGTTCCAGATAATCGAATAACAGGACGGTGACCAGGGGATGAATGTAAACTGGAAATACGATTCAAATGTCAAATCTGCTGAAACACAGCGAGTATCAACTTTTTGTTCCTCACGTGTAAGGATACAAATATGACGTAGATCGCGCTCTCAACCAATGAATAATTAAGAATGTCACGTCATATAAAGAGTCCGAACAGAACTAGCGGATGAATTTGGAGGAAAAAAGGATAACATCAGAAATGCGCGGGAAGTAAAAATGGAAGCTAAAGGAATAATCTCGAAAGAAAAAAGCGCGGGAATGGAACATTTAATTTAAGAATACTAAAAGCGTAATATTTAAGCGATTAAGACAAGTGAGACATTAAATTAAAGGGAATTTAACAGAGTTTTAACGATAGAGATTATTTAAGGATAAGGATTTAGTGAATATAAAGTAGTAATTTAGAATAAGATAAGGAAATCGCGGAATTAGATCTAATAATGTAATATATATATATATATATATATACTAGGGGGCTCTGCCCCCTGCAAGCTACGATCGCCAACCCCCCGTTCAGACACCGCAGAATCTAAAAACACGCTCATCTGATCTGTTTTAAAAATATTAGAGAAGACTGAATTATACTGAAAAAAGCTGTGCAGATCTCCCTGTAAACGGGTTTCCATTCAATTTCCTTTGATTTCAAAAATTTAAGGCCGAATCAGTTGCTGTTAAGACATTCAATGGTTGTTTTCGTGTTTGATTATAGAGGATCAGTTAAACGTTTGAAAAGAAGCTAAAATAAAATAAATTAAGTGTACAGAGTCTTTGTCTCCCGGTATTTTAAAAGAATTTCCATAACAATAGCCTAAGTCATGTGACTATCATCAACAATTTCGGGCAAACCACTTCGCTTTTTATATTCCAGGTACTATTTTGGTACTTTAATGTTAGCCAGGTACAGGTGATAAGTCGCCAAATATTATTCTATCGCCATCATTTCATCTATATTATAATAGTCCAAGTCATGTAACTGCCATAAAAATATACGCTCTGATCCCTTCGCTTTTCATATAAAAGTTTGGCCCAGATATCATATACGGCGGAAAACATCAACAGCATAAACAACAACATCCGGCTTACCAAATCAAGCAAAATAACAATACTATGGCGCCAGTTAAGTACCCGTTGCGTATATGACATTGGCGTCAGAAAAAAATCGCGCCAATATGGGTCCGTATATGACATCGAAAGTTTTCCATTTTGACTAAAAAGTCAAATTTCTTTATCGAATAAAACTGCGTAAAAGTTTCCATGGTCGCAAAGAATTCTTGGTACTGTTACGCTAGCCAGGTGCAAAGCTCGCCAATAGCTATTTTTCAACTCGCCAGATAGCGTCATTTTTATTTTTCGAGTGGTAAATTAAAACATTGCTTTGAAGTTGAAATTAAATGTCGTAGTTTGTTGCATCATTTAATATTTGGCCAGATGTCATATGCGGACCGGGTTTGGCGTGATTTTTTTTTTTTTTTTTTTTTTTTTTTTACGAAAATTTGGCGAAACTCTTGTTTTCGAATACCAGTTACATATCTATTTTTGGTACTACTTAGTTATCCCCTCGACCAAAAATCTATCACCAAACTATAAGATTAAATGCCAATAATGGTTGATCGTAAATGTCACATTCACTTGACTTTAAGCAAGTTACACGTCTTTACGTCATCAAGTGATTGTTATTTCGACGTTTTATTTGTATATTTATCAATGTTATACTATTTTATTTGTTCTTTCGTTATTTAAAATAAAAATTATGTCAATTTGTATAATTTGGCGAGTGGTTTGGCGATTTATATAATTTGGCGAAATGGGTCGACGGAATAACTAAGTAGCACCGTATTTTTTAATTATTTTCTATTATTTTTAAAAGAAAATAACCAAAAAAATAATTAACTATAGAACAAATCAATTTATGTAATTTAAAAAAAGAAAATAAAGTAAATAAACATTTATTCTTAAATAAACAACAATAGCCGGGTTACCATGTCAACCAAAACAATACCATTTTGGCGCCAATTAGGTACCCCAGTGCCTATATGACATCTGTGCCTAATATTTTTCTTTTCGTTTCGTTAAAAAAAATAAGAAAGAAGTGAAAGCCATTTATTTTAAATGTTTCAGTTAGTATTAAATAAAATGATAATGAAATACAAATTGAATTATGAATAAAAGTAACATGATACACTTCTTAGCATACATTTAAGGGAAGCCAAACTGGTCGCCAAATTAGTTTAAAATAGTAACCTTTTCTAAAATCTGAAAAAAAATATCTGTTATGATTAAAATTTGAGTTGCCATCATAAGAGAAAAGTACATAAAATTAGAAAAAAATTAATATTTCGAAAACTAATTCGAATTTAAAAATTCTAATGCCAGTTTTGAGATCTGCAGATCAATACGGATTTTTGGTGTTAATTTCATCGCAAAGTATTCCGTATTTTAGGAGAAATCGCCGTGAAACATAATCAGTTGTTTAATCAGTCGTTTCATAGAATCGTTACATAAATTCGTTTCAATTCAGTCGTTTCATAATATCCGTTTCATTAGGATTTTATATATATAGGGTAGATATATATTTATGATACTAGACTATTAGAAAGTGGGTTAAATTTAAATCCCAAAATTTCATCTTTAAATGCAGAAACAAGGTTGAGTCAACTAAAGAGTGCAACAGGTAAAAATTAAATTCAAAAATTCAAAAAACCCGACTGCGTAAAAAGCAAACTAATTAAGTATTTCTCATCAATGTGAAACTATTTTTTATATTACTTACCCATTTTTTTATTTACTTGTATTGATGACTTTTAAGTTGTGTTTAATTGTTATTTCCTATCTATAAACACTGTTTTGATGAGGCCTATAGATGTCTATGAAAGTTAGAGTTGCAGTAAAGCTAGAGATCCTACCTACACAACTTCCAGGTTGTATAATATTTAAACGGAGTTTCTGTCTGTAAAATAATCAATGAAACATCGTCTTCATTTTGAAAGACCGATTCAATGATATGCCACTCAATAGGGTGCGTAAATTCTTTTTTTTTTCGCCTCTGCCGCCATTTTGAATTCGTAAAAACAAAACCCAGCCTATAACCATCGGAAGGTTAAGACGAATCGATAGAGACCTCATTCATTAAAATCCATCCAGCCGTTCGGATGTTTCGAAAGTATAAAGAAATCCACATACGCAGATACGCGTGAAACACATAACCCTTCTTGGCAGTCGGGTACAAAAGACATAAACGAACTGTATAACCTTGAAAGTCGGATTAAAAATATATATTAGACATGATATTTTGTAGGCTTTATTTTTTTTCCATTCTTATTTCTTGATAAATGTTTGGCGACATAAAGAATAATAATAATAACACTCTTTATCGACATCTAATTTCATCACTTCATGACAAAGCTTTTGTTGTCATAACAAAAGAAACCGAAATTATTTTAGTATCAAAAAGAATAAATACGCAATAACTGAAGGAGAAATGTTTTAAAAGTACTTTTGAGAAAGTATTGAATGCATTAGACAAGTCTCGAAATTTCTTTAAAAAGATGTTGCAAGTGTGTCTTTGACAAAAAATTGTAATTATTACAGTATAACTTATCGGGACCGAGACTATGCCGTATTTTGAAGGTACATCAAAAATAGTAGTATCTATCTATATTATAAAGGACAAACATATCTGTGCGTAACGCATACGTCATTTTGCGAATGGCAACACTTTGAAATTTGAAATAAAATTTTGGTTTTGCAATTTTCTCTACTGCAAATTTTTAAACTTTTAAGCATCGCACATTTTAAGTTTTTACACCGTCGTGTAAGGAAAAAAATGCTCTCTTAAATGCAATTTATTTGAAAGCTGTACCTTAATTTATTTTTGAGATATTAATTTTTTTGTAGTTTTTAATACCATTTTTCTTATCGTGGCAACAAAAGTACCCCAATTCTATTGAAAGTAAACGGAAAATAGTCGAAAATAGGAGATACTGTGTCTTTCTGTTGCCATTTTTTCATAAAAACTGAGAAAAAAAAAAGTTGAAATTTAAATATGGGCTATGTCAAGATTATTGTCTGTTATTCCGTGATAATCACGTCATATGCATAGTTCTCTATAGACGAATTTTATGTCTGGATTGAAAAAGTGGTTTGCTTTAGCGGATGCAAATGGCGTCATTTTATAAAAAAGCATGTATTTTAATTCTTAAACCTGAATTATGTTTTATAGAAGTGCGTCATTTTCAAAGCCCAACTGCTTTGAAATTCTTCACAGGTAAAAAGGTTTCATTTTTGAAAATAATTTAATCGAAATCACACACTGATAAAACGCAATGCTTTTCAAAAATTTAAAGTGTTTAATTAATTTTTTTGTAGTTTTTAATACCATTTTTCTTATCGTGGCAACAAAAGTACCCCATTTCTATTGAAAGTCATTGAAAGTAAACGGAAAATAGTCGAAAATAGGAGATACTGTGTCTTTCTGTTGCCATTTTTTCATAAAAAGTGAAAAAAAAAGTTGAAATTAAAATATGGGTTATGTCAAGAATATTGCCTGTTATTCCGTGATAATCACGTCATATGCATAGTTTTCTATAGACGAATTTTATGTCTGGATTGAAAAAGTGGTTTGCTTTGGCGGATGCAAATGACGTCATTTTATAAAAAAGCATGTATTTTAACTCTTAAACCTGAATTATGTTTTATAGAAGTGCGTCATTTTCAAAGCCCAACTGCTTTGAAATTCTTCACAGGTAAAAAGGCTTCAATTTTGAAAATAATTTAATCGAAATCACACACTGATAAAACGCAATGTTTTTCAAAAATTTAAAGTGTCTTTATAGAAGAGAGGTGACATGCAAATAATAGCAATTTATATTTCAGAAATTGATGATTCTCGCCTGGATGGATTTGCTTCGCCAAATTAGACAAGCAAACAAATAATTCGTGGTTTAAAACAATATCATGTTCTTGAAGTTTTTGTCCAAAATTTGTTCAAAATGGTTTAATTGGACAGTGGTCTCGCGAGATTCAATTTCATCTTTAATGAAATTTATCAGCTCATTAACATCCCAGTCAGTGTTTTTAATTCGTTTTCTATTAAATTCTAGTGCAATATCTGATGGAATAATTTTCAGAAGAATCGGACATAACAAGTGCCCATATGAACCTGAGGCAACACCTAAAGAATTAAGATTTCTTATTTGAATTTCGCATTCATCATACAAATCTCTAAAAGCCTTAATGTTACTAGAATTTCGTACTGGTTTCAAATTTAGCAGTTTAGTCATGTGACTATTTATTACCAGGTCATTACGACCAAAACGATTTTTCAATAATTCTATAGCATGAGCATAATTTTCCTTAGTCAGCGAAAAGCCTGCTATAGTATTTGCAGCACTTCCGCCCAAAAGTGACTTTAAGTAGGAAAATTTATCAATCGGAGTTAAATGTTCATTATTGTCAATCGCATTCGAAAACTGACTCCAAAATTCGAGCCATAAACACGAATCACCATAATATTTAGATATATTAAGTTTAGGAAGTTTAATCAAATTTTGATTCAGAATTTTCTGACTTTTTAGTAGAAAACTATTGTTGCTACTACTATCACTTTCAATGTCTGAAGAATCTTGTTTAGTTTCAGGAGTAACTGTGTTATCATTTAAAAATTTGGAAATTTTATATTTCCATTCAATAATATTCTCATTATAAGATTCCGATTTCTCGATTTCTTTTTCAAATTCAGTACTTGGAACCAGTGGTTCAATTTCAGAATTTAATGATTTTAAAGTTTTCATTTTGTCATTCAATTGCTGTTTAAAAAGATCCAGCTGTGATTTTCTATTCTCAAGCTCTAATTCTTGTGTATTATCTAATAAATCCCTTATTTTATCAAATATTTTCGTAGTTTGACTACGAATCGTAGCTCTTTTTTTTTTTTCAAAGTTTCGTAATCCATCATAAAATAAAGAATTCAATTTATTCGATACAGTTCAGTTAATAAATGTATTCATAATTCTATTTATTCAATATAATTTAATTTGAGGTACTTACCTCAATCGATGATGAAATCCAGACATCCTGGAGCTTTGACGCCAGAAAAATGTTACGTTGTCATTGAGACTGCAGGTTCGGTAAATTCAAATTATTTCATAGTGCATCGAAGAATAAAAACGTCTTCATAACTTAGTTCTAATATAAATCAAATTCGTAACTTGAATAAGTAAACACACTCTGCGGTTCAAATTAAACAACTTCTTCTTAAAAAAACTTATATGTACATTTATTTACAGATATATAGGTATATTAATATTATTATTACTCTCATTTGAGAGTTCCATTATTACCGTCAGACCGGTTCAAAACAAACTTTACATCTACACTGAAAAGAAAATCGGAAAACAATAAAAAGGGGGTTGCCACAATGCCGACTAACAGAAAATGGCAAGCATCGCCAAGTTGGCATTCTCAACAGGCGGATGCAAATGACGTCATTTTATAAAAAAGCATGTATTTTAACTCTTAAACCTGAATTATGTTTTATAGAAGTGCGTCATTTTCAAAGCCCAACTGCTTTGAAATTCTTCACAGGTAAAAAGGCTTCAATTTTGAAAATAATTTAATCGAAATCACACACTGATAAAACGCAATGTTTTTCAAAAATTTAAAGTGTCTTTATAGAAGAGAGGTGACATGCAAATAATAGCAATTTATATTTCAGAAATTGATGATTCTCGCCTGGATGGATTTGCTTCGCCAAATTAGACAAGCAAACAAATAATTCGTGGTTTAAAACAATATCATGTTCTTGAAGTTTTTGTCCAAAATTCTCTCGAATAATGAAATTTTAATACTATTCTTTAGGAGATTCTACTATAATTTTATCAAAATAACATAATGCGCTTAATTTAACTTTTCCTAATTTTATATAATCTATATATTTAAAACACAAGTGTGTTTTTTGGTCATCGGCCCTGATCTTTCTGCTGAACCAATTTTACTATTATTATTTTTTTTTAACTGAAAGCTATTCATTTGTAGATCACTAACTGCATTTTTTTCTTTTTTTTTTAATTGCCCCACTTTTATAATTTAATTTTAAAAGCATTTTATGAAGTTTCTTCAAAATGGTGAAAATTAGATAGCTATTGCAGACAACAGAGAAATAATGAGGTATTTTTATCTTTATTCATGCTGTTTTCTGAAAAAAATTCAAAATTGTCGATAAAAATTCTTGTATAGGGTTTAGTGTCGCAAAATACTTTAGGAGCAGAAATATTATATTAGGGGCATAATAACGGAAAATGGCATACTGCTTTTGAAAACACATATTTTTCCTCATAAATTTTCTTTATTGTTTTTCCTTCTGCATGTGTACTGATACTAAGTTTCATACACTAGGCGAAATGCTTATTTAAGTGAAAATGAAGTCATATTTAAAAGAAAACGATCATTTTCTTAGATAAAACTAAACATTTTAACACAAATGCGTCTAAAAAGCATAAATTGCGGAAATTTTTATTCTCCGGAATTGAGATTAGAATCTGAAGTAAAGGGTGTGTCTGTTCACATAAAAGATGTTGCTGACAATCGTGACTTCAAGTTTTGAGTTAAAACTATTTTTAAATGATCAAACAAAATACATTTTTTTAAAATGATGAATATGGATAGGAGAAGTACGTATGCAAATTTTGAGAAGGCTAAAATTTCTGTTTTTCATTCCGGAATACCAAGCATAAGAGCCTCAGTTGATAACCACATCGTAATAACTTATCTTTAATATATTTTACTGATTAAGTATCTATATTATAAAGAACAAACGTATATGTGCGTAACGCTGACGTCATTTTGTGAATGGCAACACTTCACGATCAAATTTCGGTCTTGAAATTTTCGCTATTTCAATTTTTTAATCTTCTGACCATCGTACATTTTCAATTTTCGTCGCATAGGAAAAAATTTACTTTCAAATGCAATTTGTCTAAAAACTGTATCTTAATTGACTGATGTATTATATTTTCTAAGATAATGTTTAAGCATGTTTTTTTTTTTTTTTTAAGTTTATCTTATCAAGTGCCGGTTTCAATACATAATAATAACAAACATTTGCGCATAAAGCAATAAGCATTTTTCAGCATTTGTTTCTGACTAATTTTGCATAACGAAATTAATATTTCCTTTATAAACAAATAAGAGAATAATATTAAAAAACCACCAAACTAACATATTTGTGAAAGACAAATTAACGAAATTAATACTTCTTTTATAAACAAATAAAATAATAATATTGTAAAAACACCAATCTAACATATTTGTAATCGTACAGTTTAAATTTTTAGATCACCAAATAGGATTTTTTTTTTCAAATGGAATTTGTTTGCAAAGTTCATCTCAGTTTACTGTTTGTCTATGGTTTTAAAAACAATTTGAAAGCATGAAATATTTTTTTATTTATGTATATCGCGCGGAGCTCGATTACGAAAGATTAACCCGTTTGCCCTTAAAACAAAATAAAGAGTTCATGATTTTCTTACGGCTAATATCCATTAAAAAAAACACTTCCCTATGAATAAATAAATAAAATAATATAAATAAAGCAGAAATTTAACAGACATGTAGAAGCTCTGAAATTATCAGAATATAAAAGGATGCCATAAGTAGCAAAATCTTGGTCAAATAACTCTTAGCATGCGGCTAATAAGAAAATATAACTTTTGATAAATTTCAAAAATTTATTTAGTTGTATAATTCGTATTTTCCATATGAAAAATGCTTTTTTAATGTAAGTGGGAAATCTAAAAAAATTATTGCATATAAAAAATTATTAGTTTAAAAAAATGTATTTACCTATATTCTTTAACCCGGGAAGCCCGGGTACGATCCCCTACTATTCTTAATGGTTGCCTTTAGCCATAATTTAATTCATTATTAAGTGATAATTATGTAAGAAAAAGAGAAAGTTAAATATTAAATAAACTTACTTTAATTGATATTTTCAATGTTACAAAAAAAAAAAAAAAAACCTCTTATAAAGAGTGAAATTATTTCTTCTCTTGTAATTTCGGAAACATCGATGTCAACTTTGTTTGCTTCAGTTTTTTTGGCCGTTCTTTAACATTTCTTTTCCGTATTTTATACAAACGAAGAATTTCTGTTACGGAAATACAGTCTTGTTTCACTAAAACATATGTTAATTCTCCAGTCAAATTTATGCATTTTTATAGTGACACCTTCTCTTCTGCTCATCATCATTGTTCATCCTCGTCTGCTGAGCTGCTAATAGCATTATCTGCGGTTCTATTTAGCACAGCGTCAGCGATCTCACTGACCGCTAAATTGTTCGTTGTTGATGCAATTTCGTCAATGCTTAGCCAATCATCTATATCCCTTTTTTTCGACACTTAATGCATTTTCAGATTTTGCGTGTTCAATCAGCTCTTAAATTGCGGCTTTTCACGGGAAATGTGAAAGCCTAAAAATTCTGCCTCATCTTTGATGTCGCCGTTTCCGAAAATTCGTTCCGGCCATATATTATGCCATGCATTCGCCAGAGTTGTTTCCTTTGCTAAGCAATAGTGCAGCCCCCAGAAAATTTCTTCAGAAAATAATCGCCTCTGGCAAATGAAAAAAAAGTCAATATTCTTTTCTTATATTCGTATTCTTATATTCTTTCGTATATTCTTTTTTTTTTTTGCATTTTTACTTTCCATCTTGAAGTTTTTAATTCATAAAGAATTGTTATTTTTCTTCTCCTATAACTTGAAAGTGTAAAAAAAAAGGAAGGGTAAAGATGGTTTTGATGCCGGATTTCTGAATACCGGGCTTTTGAAGTCATACTGTATTTGTTATTATTATTAGAATATTAGAAAAAGTTTCATATAAACGTATTAGGATCTTTTAGATTAAGCACATAGAATTTTAAAGTAAATATAAAAGTAAAAATCTCCTTGTTCTTAAGGCTGTTCTCAAATCCAAAGGGTCAACGGTCTGACATAAGTTTTAATTCATTTTTGTTCGGAAATGCATGAAACTAGCAGGTGTTGTTGTTGTTCAGAAACTATGTCGTCAATCTGTTTTTTCCGTTTTTTTTTTTTTTTTTTTTTTGAAAACGCAATATATCTTCAGAAAATACTGTCAAAGAACTGTTTTGAACTGAACTTCCGAACGAAAGAAGAAAATCCAGTTAGTAAGGAATGAAAAATGCCGTGTCACGTGATCAAAATCGCTTATAACTCAATAAGTAATTGATTGATCAAAAAATGGAAAACACAGTTCAATTCCAAATCGCTTCCCATAATCAGGCTTTCCAATTTTATATTTTTCCGTAAAAAAATGAATTTGTAAATGGGTCAAAACGTTTTGCGCTTGTTGAGCAGAGCAGTTGAGAACATTATTAGATGTAAATTTCCAACTGGGCTAAAAATGTCCGGACCAGGATTCGAACCAGAGATCTCTTGGGTGAAGCCGCCAGTGCTCTACCATCTGAGCTATCCGGACGCCAACTTCGTCCAGTTGGAAATTTACATCTAATCTGATTTATTTACCAATTAGTTTAATTGTGTTAAAATTAATCCAGTTGAGAACAGCCTTAAGAGAAATAACTAACCGCAGTAAAGGAATTTTTTGCGACCGGACGTCTTTCTTCGGTAACATTGAGAAAACTACTGCATACAAAAATATGAAAATGGGTAGTATTATTGAAAAATGTTTGAACAATACTCTGAAGTGAGACCATAATCGAATAATTAATTTTAAGAGCTATTTAATGGTAAAGTTTGACAAATCGTTTCATTAAAAAAGTTTTATGGTAGCAAAAACTGTACATAGGAATTGAATAATTTTTTCTAAGGATATACATTAGAGCAGTGTTTCCCAACCTTTTAGCGGCCACGCCCCACCGAAGCATCTGAAAAATCACGATGTCCCCCACCCTCTCCTGACACACATTTTCTGTAACCTATACCTCTTATTTGAAAATCGAATTGTATTCACCTGAAGGAAGCCTAACAGAGTTTTAACTATTCATTTCACATTTCTTAACTTATCATAGAGCTGAATTTTCTTCCACAAATGTGTTTTTAGTATCATTTTATAAATGGAATGAAGGCTATAAATCTTCACTTTTATGCCAAAATGGATTTGTTGTGCCTTCCCAACTTACCTGAATGTTTAACAAAAGTGTTATATGCCTGTATTTTTATTGTCCCAAAATGACTAAAGAGACTCTCATATTTGGTATTAAAATTGAAAATGATGACACATTTTACATTGAATTTTAGTAACTTATTGAGAGTTGTTGGAAAATCTCTGGAGACCAAATTTCCTTTCTATGGATAATAAAGTACACAAGAAGCATTTCAAGATTATGACCTTTATCAAGTCCGTTGCCGTTATTCCCCATCAAAACACATTTATCTTTTTCCATCCCCAATTATCGTTAATTAACTGCCATGTACTATCGCAGTTTGAAATTTAAATTTACATGTTATACATTCATTTACCGGATAGGAGGCTTGCACTACAGCCATAGTTATTTACAATTTATCCATTTCCTTATTTAATGCTATTAAAATTTTAAAAACTTATAAAGTTGTTAGTACCATATTTAGTTATTTCAAATATTTTTTAGGTTAAATATGTTAAAGACAATAAGATTTAGGTATACTCTTAAGTAATTTTAAGTGCAGAAGTTTCTTTATGTTACATACAGCAGAATGAATAGATCAAAATAGATCATTCGATAAATAATTGAGAAAAATTGTAAAATATATTAGAAACCAGAAAAGTTATAGAAATTTTTAAGAATAAGAAAAGGGGAGAGGTGATGCTAAAATATTTTAAAAGATTATTCATATAATTATTCTGGTACAGATTATATTTTAACATTTTGATTTTAAGCTTTTTTCAAAATTCAACAAAAAAACTTAATAAAAAAGGGAGAGCGAATGGGTGAGTTACAAATTTGTAATTGCCCCCTAAAGAATCAAATGTGCGCCCCACGTTGGGATTCACTGCATTAGTGTCGCAGTGTGCAGACTGCAGATTTTTTTTAATTTCACTAATCTTTTGAGGGTTTTATTCAATTCTTTACTCAAATTTGCAGCATTTCAAGAGAGATTCTTTCATAGTTTAGAAAAAATTATTATTTTAAAACGGTTGCCAATTGGAAAAACAGCTCAAAGAATAATATTTCATTTCAATTAAAAGTATTTACATGAGACTATTACAAAAAGAAAAATAAATTTAAACTTAGAATTAATAATTACGTGTTAAAAGCAGGGAAATATTGAAAATTACGCTATAAAAATTGTATTTACACATGAATATAATTAAAGAAAGGTATCTTTAAAATAATGAATTCATTAATATGTGTTAAGAGGAGCAAATGAGGGAAAATACGTCATATTTATATTAGTCAAGTAATAACATTGTCAATTAGTTTAAATTTTAAAATTCATTTACACGAGACATTTACACTCATTGCCATAAAAATTTGCGCACTAAGAAATAATTGTGGGATCGTAACGAAACTTGGTATGAAGATACATATCAGGCAGATATGCAAATGATTAGAAATGCAGCGTGAATGCGCATTGCAATATATGCAGACAATATGAGCAGCTGTCAGAGTTCGAGAGGAGAAGAATCATCGGGATGATGGAAGCTGGGTGGTCAGCTCGGCGAGTAGCTCGTCAAGTCGGGCGTACTGATTTTACTGTGAGGAGGTGTTGGGACCAGTGGGCTGAAGAGACGTCATTTATACGGCGACCAGGCTCGGAACGCCCTCGACAGGCCAGTCGTCAAGAAGACCGTCACATCATACGAAACGCACGCGTAGAGCCAATTGCCTCATTGTCCGCTATCCAGACACAGGCAGCACCTTCACTACGGACCCCTGTGTCTTCCCGAACCACCGCAAGGCACCTGACTGAAGGACATCTGGTATCACGGCGCCCATTACGTGTGCAGCCAATGACACCCACCCACTGGCGCCTCCGTTTGGAGTGGTGTCGCGCACAACGGGATTGGACTGCAACGGAATGGAAACAGGTCGTCTTCAGCGACGAGTCTAGATTCAATTTGAGCAACGATGACAATCGTGTTCTTGTGTGGGGGCCCCGTGTTAAACGCCTCAATCCTGCCTTCGCTTTACAGAGACACACCGCTCCCACAGCTAGCGTGATGATATGGGGTGTCATTGCTTACGATACACGGCCACCCCTAATATTGATCCGTGACACAATGACAGCCCAACGGTACGTCCAGGACATCCTTCAGCCACATGTGTTGCCACTCGTGGCAGGGCTCTCAGGAGCCATTTTTCAGCAAGACAATGCTCGGCCACACACAGCAAGGATGTTACAAGCCTGCCTCCGCCACATTACCACCATTCCCTGGCCTGCTCGATCCCCAGATTTGTCACCAATCGAGCACATCTGGGATCATTTGGGACGGCAAGTGGGACACCCTACGAGTTTAGTTGAACTCGAGGTGCGTTTACAGCAACTGTGGAACGAGATGTCTCAGGACATCATACGGAACTTGCATGCCTCACTGCCCGCTCGTATCGCATCGTGCATTCGCGCTAGAAGGGGTCCAACAGAGTATTAAAATTTCAGTTCATTTGTACTTTTTTCTGCAATAAATGATCCTTTTTCTTTGGTTTACTACTCACTTATTTATATCACAGTAGTACTTACGCGTGTAAAATTTCGTTTCATTTGGACGCCTTTTTCTTGGTGCGCAAATTTTTATGGCAATGAGTGTATTTAATATTTCTAGGTGATCTTTTAAACTATTGTTGCCAATTCTAGGACAGTGCAAATAATAATATTTCCTTTCAAATGAAAAAAGTATTTATTCATGAATTACAAAGAGAAAACAACTTTGATGAAAATTACATCAGATTTGAAGCGATACATAAGAAAACGTTGGTGAAAATTACATCAGATTTGAAAGGATATGTTTAAAAATTTACTATTTAAAATAATTTTCTTAAGCATTTTTACAAAATATCATAATGTTAAGATTGTGTTGAATTAGTTCATTTTATATTAACTGATTTTCAAATGTTTACCTGATATTATTTAATCAAACACAAAAACAGTCATTATATGTCTAACAGCAGCTTTAAAATCCCTTAGTAAAAGGGAAATGAATAGAAATTATTTTAAAAGGACATCGCCACAGGATTTTTAATTATGATCAGGGCCCGACTTATGCAGGGGCATGCGGAGCAGCTGCCCCAGGCCCCCCGTTTTAGGGGGCTCCCATGAGAGTAATCAGATTTCCATTAAAAGGTGCCAAATGATTAAAATTAGCCAAATTTGAACAAAATTCATATATTTTCAAACATTTAGGAAGGGGGAGTGGTCCCCTTTTCCCCTTTGCTTCCAGCACTCCCCCCACCCATGTAAAAAACACACTATATCATTAGAAAAGTAATGATTAAAATTTTATTATAACTACTTAGTATTCTATTATTTTCAAATGAAATTCTTTATTAACGTTTTCCTCTTAACGTGGCTAGTTAAATCATTAATTATGACCAATTTGGGGGGTATTCTCTCTTAGATATCTTATAACGTACGTAGATAAGCAAAGTAATAGTTTGCAAAGAAATACTCGTGTCAACTAACCTATTATTTTTTCTACTATTGTCCAACTAGCATTTTTTCTTAAAATTGTGGCCATCTTTTTTGTGATACCCTGCATACAGATGTGAGCAATACCTGGTTCAAAATGTATGCATACATGCAATATGTATGAAGTTTAGTACTAGCTGCTTCCACATTATTCACAAAAAAGTTCTATAGATAGATAGAAGGGGGCACCAGAATGATGCTTGCCCCGGGGCCCTCCATAGCCAAAGTCGGGCCCTGATTATGATTCAATCTTCCGTACTCTTTTTAAAGCCGATCAAATTAGTGTGTTTTAGAGTCTGGGATGTTTGAACGGGATTTGGCGACCGTAGCTGATAACGGGCATAGCCCCCTAGTATATTTATATAATATATAAAACACTCTTTTATAACGATTCAGTTTTCATCTCAAGCATCACTCCTATTTTTTTTTTCCTGCAATTCACGTTTTTCCACAATACTTTTCCGTTACAATATTTTAATTTGGCGTGGGCACTGAACTCATTTATAAAAAAATTAGGTTTTTTTTTCACAGTTGGTAGGAAAGGCAAGCAAGTCAATTTATTAATAAATATATAATTTTGTTCCAGCTCTCTTATCAGATAGGGCGAGAAAAAAAAAAGGAAACTTTATTTAAACAATCTTTTTAGGATATCTAAATTGATTTCTCAACATATAATTGTAAATGAATTAACATTAAACTATTAATTCATAAAAACGTAGTCTTCTAAAATATTACACTCTTCATTTTTTATTTATAATCTATTTTCTGCATCTTAACCTTTGAAAGGTTTTATTGTTGGTTTGACAGATATCTTGCTTATTTTGGAGAACGATTCTTGGCGTATCATTAAATTTATTCTTGTTTCAACTGGTATAAAATTGTACGAGTTATAGAGAATACATGCCGATCTACCACTTGTGGCAATAAATGATTGTGACTTCACCTAACAGAAATTTTTTGACATGTCAGCAACAAAAACTCTGTACAACAAGTTTGAAAAGGGTTGACAGATTAACCCATTTGTGCCTGAATTTTGGTTTTCTCTAATGTTTTGGTAAAATCACTTTAGAATATTGCAAAATGAACTGGAAAAATACTAAAAAAAATTACTCTTAAAATGTTTTGTATTTATTTGATAAAATGTAAAAGAACTAAATATGCGTATTTCTAGTAGAATAATATGCATAATTATATGTATTGTCTATATTTATATTTAAAAAGTTTTTAAATTGTGTATTATGTACTATAATTAGTATTTTTGTGAACTACTAAAAAAATATATATTTATTTCTTTATGGAGACTAATAACGTTATAACTATTATTAATAATAAAATAAGAATAATCGTATTGCAGACTTAAAAACCATTTTATAAATATCTTCGAAAGGAGTTTACATAAATAATTGTCTCCTAAATGTCTAACAAATATATGTGCTCATTTGTGCCTAGAGCCCTATATTTTGGACATTATAAAAATGCATAAAAAATAGGCTTGAACATATAATTTTACAATTATAAAAAAATACGTTTTTCAAAAAAAGTCTACAAACTAAGATTATGACTTGCGTTTTTGGATCCGTGATAGATAAATTACAAATAAACTTATTTTTTACATTTTGTCATCTTGAAAAATAAAAAAATTATAAACACCAAAAAAGGCCTTCATTTAAGCAAATAAATATCCACCTTATGCTGTCATCTCTCGGTTATAGATAAATAGATTTATAAATAATGATTTCATACAAGTTTTATGTTATAAAGGAAAAGAAAATTATGCAAATTTATTAAAATTTGAAACGTCCCCAAAACAAATTTGTCCCAATTTGTGCTAGGCACAAATGGGTTAAAATAGACATAATATACATCATTTAGCAAAAAATCTCACTTTCTGAATTGCGCCAAGCATTTTTAAAAGCGTCGTCAATTCCCTATAACAAACAAGTACCGCTTTTTGTTTCCCTCTTATCACTTACATGTAGAACGAAGCCTAAATATACTTTAGAGATCAAAAATTTATTTTGCTACTTTTTGGTCTTTATCCTTTTCTTAAACTTGGCGATATGCAAGGTGATGGTAGGAAAAGTCTTCAACTATACAGAATTTTTATATATTATACGTAAGATCCCTGAATTAGTCAATACAATATTTCCGTAAAGACGACAAGGATTTTTTTTTTACTAATGTTAAAAGAAAATAAAGTGTTCGAAATGAGTTGATTAAATCGAAAGTAATTAATTTACGGATAATTTTTAAGTGGTATTAAGGGAACCCAACACATGTGTGAATTGTTTCAAAAAATCGATTATTAAACATACATCGCCAAGGAAATGTTATTAAAAGTATATATAATTGATTTTGCATGTACGTTATTTTTTAACCGCCCGATTTTCAACAAAAGTGTTATTCAGTACGTTTGCATGGCTTCTTTTATGTATATCCTCGCTTAAGAAATTTAATCGAAAAGTAATTAATTTAAGACTATTTTTAAGTAGTATTAAGGGACTCGTGTGAAAATTGATAACAGAAAAAAAAAATTATTTATCGCCTAAAAAAATTTATTGAAAGAATAATTGAGTTTCTATGTAAGTTCTTTATAACCAACTTCCAACAATGGGGAGATATTCAATACGTTTGTACGTTTCTTTTATCTATATCCTCGCATAAGAGATTAAAATGAAAATTAATTTATGGAAATTTTTAAGTGATATTAAGGGAACCATGTGCGAATTGGTTCAAAAAAATTAATTATTAGACATTCACCACATAGGAAATGTTATTAAATGTATAATTGAGTTTGCATGTAAGTTTTTTTTTTTTTTTTTTTTTTTTCTTTAACCGACTTCCAACAAAAGTGGTTATTATTTACGCTTGTATGCCTCTTTTATGTATATCCTCGTTTAAGAAATTAAATCGAAAAGTAATTAATTTAAGAATATTTTTAAATGGTACACTGAAAAAAAAAAAAAAAAAAACGGAGATTCTATTGGCAATCTAAACGCCAGTATTATTTCCCCCTTTTTGATGGAAATTTCCCCCCATAAATTACAGAAAATTTTCCGTTTTTAATCAGAAAAATGGAAATTTTTCTGTAATTTATGGGGAAAAGTTTCCGTAAAAATACGGAAATAGTACTGGCGTCTAGACTGCCAATAGAATCTCCGTTTTTTAGTCCTTTTTTTCTTTTTACAGTGTATTAAGAGACTCGTGTGCAGATTGACACAAAAAATAATTAATCATTTATCGCCTATAAATATTGAAAGACTAATTGAGTTTGAATGTAAGATTTTTTAAACTGACTTAAAGCATAGGGAGTTATTCAATACATTTGTATGTTTCTTTTATGTTTATCCTCGCATAAGAGATTACAAGTCGGAAATTGGACGTCAAACGTGGAAAATGAGGTGGGTTCGTACTATAACTAGTTTTATAAATATTCTGATCTTGGTGCAATAGCTGTTCCAGTTTTATAAAAAAAATTCACGAATACAAAATTAATTTCTCACACAGTTCGTTTCCTTCCTTTCTTGTGTTTTGTGTCGTCACTACCGCGTCAGGAAAGCGTTTCCGACCCTGCATTGCTATGTGATTTCCTATCGTCTAGGTGTGCTCTATCTCTCTTGAAACTTTGTAACCGCTGTCCTGAAACACCCTGTTTATTAAATTTCGTTAACACGGAAATAATAGGGCTCCATCTTAAATAGGACATGATCGCAGTGGCAACCCAGAAACATAACCTATCATGGCATATCACTGAATTAATTACGTATTATAGGAATTAGAATGAAGAGAACTTTTATTAAAATCTTTTTTAAGTTTTGATTCGATTTTCATAAAATTTGAAATTATTCGACTAAGTTCTCCAACGATTATATACAGTAGGGTGCCTATTATCCGAACTCCAATTAACCAAATTTCTGATTATCCGAACAGCATTTTTCTCTTTAATTTTTTTTTTTTTTTTTTACCGAACTTTCAGTTATCCGAACAGTCTATTTCTCCCCAAAAAAATTTTAACCGAACTCCCAATTATCTATTGGCTTCGAAAAAAGTTTAGATTAAAAAAAAACTGATAGTGGATCAGAAAATGAGGAATGTAAGACAATAAAGGAGATTGGAAGAATCCTAAGCTATGAAGAAAATGAAATTAACGAGTGGTTAAATAGTGAAGTAATATGACCCTGGATATCAAATTTTAAATGATGATGAGATTGTGGATGAGATTCATGATGAAAAAGAAATTGAAGAAAATGAAAACGAATGCTCTAAAAATGACCCGGGTCCGTCACATAATGAAGCATTTGAATGTATGGAAAAAGCTATGAAATGGCTAGAACGGCAGAAGAGCACTGATCCTATTCAACTAACGTATTTAACAAGAATTTGAGATATGGCAACATTGAAAAGAATGTCTTCGTTGAAGCAAGCAATAATCAAAAGCTTTTTTGCTTAAATTATGATATCTGGAATTCAAAAAATGATAAATAGAGAAAAAAAAAAGTTTTTTTAATGATTAAAAAAAAAAAAAAAAAAAAAAAAAAATTAAAAAGAGAAAAAAAAATTAAACATGTCAGCACTAACTGGCACTGCCAGTCCTAAACTTAGATAACATGTGAAGGTTTTAGTATAGTCAGAAACATCTCTTAAATTGTCTGTTCATTAATCCGAACTAGGGTCTGTCCCGACTTGTTCGGTTAATCGGCGCTCTACTGTATATCAAATTTCAAGCCATTCGGTTGGATAGTTTTTGGGCTGTTATGTGTGGAAAGTCGGACGGACCAGACGATGGCTATAGGTGCGATTTTTATATATTTATATAATTACGAACTTATCTAAAAATTGCATTGAAAGCGAAATTTTTTGTCAAGTGTTGCCACCGTTAATATGACCTCAGCATAACGCAGGGGCATATTTTTGCTTTATAATATAAGAGGTCCATGCTAAATCACTGCACAACAAATAATATAAATATAACGAGACGCATATAGTCACACACGAATTCTATACGAACTGACAGTATAAGTCATTGTATAACATTACCGAAAACACCATGTTAATTTCATTATAAAGGAACCCGAATTAGAGAAAAACAAGAATCTTAAATCATGTGTTAAACATAGATTATAAAACTCGTTCCAAAACGTTTGGAATTCTATAGTAAAATTTCTCAGTTTAATAGGGTGAAAAAGAGATGTCTAAATAAACAGTTCGCAAAACGCATAATGAAATTGTATTTGAAAACACAATTTCATCAATCTCTGCATATAGGGTTACCCTAGGATAGATGACCATAGAGGAGAGATGGCCAGGCTAAATATCTCGAAAACTTAATCATAGATTGCAATATAAACATTGTTGGTATGAAATAGTTCAACGAGTTTATTTATTGCGACGTGCACTTGTATTTTTCAATTCCTACTATTAGCTCACACTCTCCCTATATTTATTTATATATTTATATATTTATCTTGTACAAATTTTCAATCGTTAATAAAATACTCATTATTCATCCTATCAGGTTGAAATAAATTTTTTTAAACTTGTACTGGATGACAATTGATGTTAATAAAGATTTTTCAAATATTAATTAATTAATTAAATTTTAATTAATTAATTTTAGTTTTGCACGGGAAACAAAATGGCCGCCATTGGTTATTGAATTTCAATGAAAGTATTTTCAATAAGGGTTACCATAGGGGGGGGGGACCCTGTTCTGTCGCCAAATTACGCCAAGTTTGTCGCCAACTTGGCGATATATCGCCAAAATTGGCGGCCAAAATGAGTCGCCAAAAGTGACGCCAACTTGGCGATATCTGTAATATTTCGCCAAATTCCCATACAGTTCCATTGTAAACCTACTTGCTTATAGAAAATCAACAAATTGAGATATTTTAATGCAACAAAAACTCATATTAGCTTGATTATATTAAATTTTTCTTTGATGGCCTAAGTAGGAATTGACTTTAAAAACAAAATTTTTATATTACTTGTTCGATTATAAAAAGTAAGTGTAACTTTAATGTAAATTAAGTACGAAGTTGAATTTTTTTTTTTTTTTGACTGAGGTTTCTGAATGTTTTGCAGTACGTACGTTATATATATTTTTCACCATATGGACATTTAAGGCACGTATATAATCTGATCTTTACTTCTAAGACTAAAACAAAGACGTACAATGGCTATTGATGCTTTAAATTGGGCGACCACCAGTCCTTCAATTTCAGGAGAGATGGCCACAATAAATCGAGGAGAGATGGCCAACTTTAATCAATATTTCAAAATTATACTTAGTGATGATTTTAACTAAATATAATTAAATTTAAAAATTCAAAATAAAAATATAACGTTTACGTTTATAAATATATTAATTGATATAATTATTTAAATTTTAAATAATACAAATATTTTAATAATAATAATAATAATAATAATAATAATAATAATATAATAGGACCTAACGATTTATTTGTTTCAGAAAATACTGAAAAATATCGGAAACTTTCATAACAGAAACTGATAAAGTTGATAAATAAACTAAATTAACGTAATAAAGCTACAATTAACGCGAGGAAAAAAAAAAAAACACGACAATTCGTGTAGCGAAGAAAACGAAACACATTTAAATTATCAGATTCTACAGATTCCGAGTAAATAGAATTGGATTAGGATCACTGTGTTGGTTGTGCAAAACAATATAATATCACATCCAAAAAGAATGTCTGGATACAATGCATAAGGTACCTGAAGTGGTTCCATAAAACGTGTACAAATTATCAAGACCTTTGCTAAGCACGTTGTAAGATTTTACGAAAAGTGAAGTATTGAAATTATACTTCAAATTTTGTTTATTCGAGTTTTATTCGCTCATTTTCCATCGTATTACTGCATCTTTACAAATTGCTATATGTTTTTCATGATTAACTATATGAAATGTGTTTTTTTTTTTTTTTTATTTACATTAACTTTTTCTTTCTGGTATTGGATGGTCATCTCTCCTCGGCTTTAAGGAGAGATAGCCATCTGCCTTTTAAATTTCAATTAACACATTTTGTTCACAATATTTAATTATTTCTTGCATAAAATATTATGAGTATATATATAAGAATTTTAAATATGCATCAATATTTCTTGTATTTGCATTCGAAGAATTTTTATTTCAATTTTTAAAAACTATGGCCATCTCTCCTAGAGTTACCCTAAACTATAGATTTATTATAATACATAGTATGTTAATATTTAAATCAATTAGAAAACGCATAGAACAGTTGAAAATTCCCCTTCAGGAATTTCCACCAGTTAACGGAAATATACTCCACATGTTTTGTGCAGTCCTGTATGTGATGTGTAGAATTTATACACACTAAGAAATATTTTAAAAAAAAGTTTAATTTAAAAACGTGTACCGCAAAATAAAACGCACTTCCAGCAATTATTGTTTATAGAGAGTACTATACCCGAATTATTTTGTGTGCCCCTGTATATCAATGATGAATGCTTGCATATCATATTTTATAGTAAATATCTTGCAGTGCAGCTGAGAGATATCTATCAATTCTAATATGTTTGAAATGTAGTAACATGAATAAAATACACCGCAAATGATTTTTCCCCGTAAACCGTAATGTAATGGAATTATTTTGAGTGTCCCTGTAAATGAACGATGAATGCTATCCATACCATATCGTGTAACGGAAGCCAGGAAGAAAGGTCCAGACCTACGCCCCAAATACCGAGACTCTATCGGAAGCCAGGCTGAAAAAAAAAAAATCCAAAAAATAAAACCGGACAAATTTAAAAGGGAAATTGATTAAATTAAAGACATCGAAAAGGAGGAAGGGATGGGCTTGGGGCCCTAGAGCTACGAAAAGTTCCCTGGAGATTCGAGCTACAGTGTAACTTGTAGTGTACTTCAAATCTCTCTATTCTAAAAAAAAGTAACTACCGCTGTCACCGCCGCCGATTTCGAATTTTTTGTGACCGGAGGTCTTTCTTCGTTAATATTAAAAAAACTGTTGCATACAAAAATATGTAAATCGGTAGAATTATAGAAAAATGTTTGATAAACACGCTGATGTAGACAGTTTTCAAATCGAAGAATTATTTTAAGAGATATTTAATGCCAAAGTTGGACAAAATCGTTCCATTAAAAAAGTTTTATAGGAGCAAAAACTGTACATAGGAATTTAATCATTTTTAGATCATTTTATGCGTCAGAATTTCCCGGTGTGCAGATTGCAGTTAGTTTTTTAATTTGAATAATTTTTCGAGGTTTTCTTTCTATTTTAAATTCAAATTTTCAGCATTTCGAGAGATTTTTTTACAAATTTTAGAAAATTGTATTAATTTAAACTGTTGCCAGCTGTATAAACAGCGCAAACAGTAATGTTTGCTTCAAATTAAAAATTTATTTTACACGTGACTATTATAAACAAAAAATATAAAAAGCAGGAACTCATTGAAAATTAAGTCATAAAAACTATAGTTACACGTGAATTTTAAATGAGAAAGAATATTGTAAAATAATAAATTCAGTAACATGCGTTAGAAGTCCTAAATAGGAGAATTTACGTCATATTACACTTATTACGTAAAATGAACAAAAAATAATATTGCAAAACAGTTTTAATTTAAAAATTGAGCGAGACATTTACATGACATTTTAAGATGATCATAATATTTCATTTCTAGCAAAAGTATTTTGACGTGAATATTAAAAAGAGAAAGAAAAGTTTGGTGAAAATTACGTCAGATTATAATTGTCAGATTCAAATTATAATTCAATCTTCCGAAATCTTTTTAAAGGTGAGATCAAATTAGCGTGCTGTTAGAGTCTGCGGTGTCTGAACGGGGGTTGACGAGCGTAGCTCGTAGGGGGCAGAGCCCCCTAGTATATATATATAAATTCCAACGAGTTTGAAATTGTGAAACATTATTAAAAATCACGGAAAACTTTTTTTCCTCATAGACTGTAATGTAACGGAATTTTTTTAACCCATTCCCTGCCATGATCCCCATATGGGGATCACACGTATTTGTTATGTTGCCGCCTAGAATTTCTAACTTTTTGTTTACTTTTAAAGTTTTGTACTCACATCATGGTCTACTGTTAACGTATATGCTAAAATTTTTAGTGTGATTTAAAAATTATGGATATATATAGCATTTTTTCAAAACAAAATCTGATAAATCACACTTTTTCACATCTATCTATTTGTTAAGTAAATATCTGATAATTTATATTGAAATAAATTATTTTTTTCTTATAAAGGTTATCTTTATGTATGTTCTGAATAACATAATATGAAAAATTATCGAATTTTTTACTTCATAGCTTGATAACTTGCAAAATACAATGATTCACATTTGGGGCTCACGGTTATTGCTATGTAAAATCATTTGCTATTTACACTAGGAATACAATTGTCATTTCTTTGGAATTTTTACTTTTAACTGAGTATCACTCCTTACATCAAGAGCAAATGTACTGGTCTAAAGAAGAAGACATAAATGTTGGAACTGTACGAAAATGTATGCCAAAAAATCATTATATTGAAGTAAAGTTGGTTGGTTGGTTGTATTTATGACGGCCAATTATCTGCACGAGGGATATGGGCCCTGGGGGGGAGTGCCCTTCGTGGGGGTCTTTCTAAGGGAACCTAACCCGTATTAACGCTTGGAAATCCAAGGTTCGAAGAAAACCACGAAAACTCCGAACGATAAGGCCGACGGGCGCGATTGGGTTCGAACCCAGCACTTCCCGTCCATATTGAAGTAAAGAGAAACCCTCATTTTAGTGACAATACAAATATACCAATGATAAATGGAATCAAAGACAGGTTATTCAAAAAAAAAAAAAATCAAGTTTGGATGAGTTCATTTATGCAATTTGGAGTATTTTCTCATAATATATCTATTGATGAGGAAATGGTGCGTTATTATGGTCATCATTTTCTGACACAATTTATTACAGGCAAACCCATTCGCTTTGGTTTCAAGCAATGGGCAATGTGTTGTAGTGAGACCGGATATTGCTATAATTCTGAAGTCTATGAAGGTAAGATAAACAGTAGTTCAGAAAAAGATGTGAATGGATTAGGGATGTCTGTAACATTGAAAAAGATAGCCATCATGGACAAACCACAAGACTACAGTTTTTTTTTTCGATAATTTTTTCACAAGTTTTGATCTGAAGAAAAATCTAAAAGAGAGAAATATATCTGCAACAGGAACGGCGAGATATAATAAGATGAATAAATGCCCTATAAAAACTGATAAAGAAAGGAAGACAGAATTTCGCGGGGGTTTCGATTAAAAATATGATGAAATCATTGGAATATTTGGCCTTGTTTGGAAAGATAACAATAGCGTTAAGATGTTATCAAATCATTTGGAAATTTTACCTTTGGGACGTGTGCAAAGATGGACCATAACTGAGAAAAAATAAGTATTAATTCCACAACCTAATGGCATTTTACATTACAATAGGAACATGGGTGGTTTTGATAAGCTTGATTGGAATATAAAAAAGTATAGAAATTATAGGCAAGAAATGGTACTAATGAAAAAATACCACTATTAAATTTCAGAAGGGAAGTTGCAAAGTTTTATTTGAATTTACCCCTTCTTTCTGATCCAAAAAATAGTGGAAGACCATCGTATTGTGTTAATTCAAAGAAACGAGTACCAGAAGACTTGAGAAAAAATCCTGAAAGGCATTATTTAGAGAAAACTTTGGGTGGAGAGCAGAGAAAATGTGCCGTTTGCAGAAACAAGTTAGGAAACAATGTGTAAAGTGTGATGTTGGTTTACATATAGACTGCGTTATTCCATGGCACTCATAAAAAAATATGATTTTTTTTACATGCAGTGTACCGTGATCCCCAAATGGGGATCGATTTTTAAATGCAAAAAAAATCATATTTTTATTTTTTGTATTGTAAAATTTAGTGTACACTACATTTTTTTACATGCAAAAACTTAAATAAATTTATAAGAAAAAATGAAAAGGAAAATTTGGCAGTTAATGGGTTAATGTTCCTGTAAAGGAACTGTAACAGGTACAAGCTTCATTTTCAATACCGAATATGCTATAGTAAACATCTATAACATATATCAATTTCATGGCGATTCGACTATATTTATGCGAGTTAGAGCACGGACAGACAAACCGAAGTCATAAACACTTTTCAACTATGTTGGAAAGTGTTAAACAAGAAAGTCGGATATATGAAACTGAAAAACACAAATAACAATAAATGCGTTTCTTTTCTTTTAAGGAAAAAATAGTCGACATATTGTACATAGTATCGTTTATCTGTTCATAAATTCTATCGCATTAAAATATATCCATTTATTCACAGAATTCCTTTATCTTCATAAGAAAAGATACTTTAACATAAAAATTCAATTACTTTTTAAATAGAATTGCCTATAATACACTGCTCAAAACAATTAAAGGATATTGCAGTTTTAGGTGGATTTTGTATCTGGTAAACTGTTTAGCTGATTGATACATGGTCGACAGACATAGTAGGTTATATGAGAATAAATTACACATGTTTGGCAGAAAAAAATGCATTTTATTGCGCATTTGTGTACTAAAGGAAAAAAACACAATTTGTGCATATGAGAAAAAAAGAATAAGAAAAGGTGTTTTCTTCAAAGAAAATCATTTTCAGTAGGGGGTATGGTTTCCACGGGCGGCCAGCAACGTTGAACACCTTTGAGGCTTGGACTCAATGAGGCTATTAATGACGAGTTCGGGTATTCTGCCCCACTCTTCCAGAATAGCTCTTTCCAGTTCTTGGAGAGTTTGTGGGGGTTGTTGGCGGCCAGAAACTCGTCTTCCTAGAGCATACCAAACGTGCTGGATTGGATTCATGTCTGGAGAACACGCTGGCCATTCCATTCGAACAATTCCTTCCTCGAAAAGGAAATCCTCCACCAGGTTTGCACGATGTGGCCTGCAGTTATCGTCCATTAAAATGAAGTTATCTCCGATTGCTGCAGCGTAAGGGACTACAATAGGTCTGAGGATCTCATCCCTATATCGGCGACCAGTCAGAGCTCCATCTCGAATGATGTAGAGGTCAGTGCGCCCGTCAATGGAGATGCCACCATACACCAACACTCCCCCACCGCCAAATCTGACACTTTCGTGCACGAACGCAGGATTATTCCTACTGCCACGGTCCCTCCAGATGAAAATACGCCTATTATCCGGATGCACAGAAAAACGGGACTCGTCAGAAAACAGAATATTGCTCCATTCATTTCTCCTCCAGTTGACATGCTCGGTTGCCCACTCCCTGCGGTTGCGACGATGCCTTGATGTTAATCTAACGCATACCATCGGTCGGCGAGCATACGGACCTACAGCATGGAGTCGGTTTCGGACAGTCTGAGTTGAAATCGTGGTGCCTGTAGCCGAGCGAAGGTGTTGTTGGAGAAGAGTAGCGTTCATGGTTCGGTGACACCTGGAAATGACACTTTGTGACACTCCAATGGCTTGCGCTACTTCGGCTTGAGTTTGCCCCCCTTCTAACCTACCAACAATTCTCAAAGCTTCTGAATCTGTCAAATGACTTCGCTGAGACATCGTACTCATAGAAACAAAGCAATCACTGAATGCCGATCATCCTTGTCTTCATTCTCTTTTATCCAGTTGAAAGTCAAATTTCATTCGCTGCCGCTGAAGCGACGTTTTTGACGTCGAACTCAAAATTTGCATACTCCACAGTTTGAAAACCAGAAAAATTTGCATTTGTGATTCTCTTCTTCTATTTTCGGCAAAAAAAATTTCGTTTATATCTTTATTTTATATAAAACTTCAAATATCCTTTAATTGTTTTGAGCAGTGTATAAAGGAGTAGTAATTAATTTTTGTAAACAAATCCCATATGAGCCATTTAATATATCATAAAAAAGATCTTTAATTGATTACTTTTCAATTTAAAATAACAATTTCCGAATACTTTATTTCCTCCAACATGAAAAAGAAGGGGAATCTTTTCTTCTTCGCGGAAATTTCATATTGATTTATTCAGAAAACTTCCTGACAATAAAATGGAAATTCTTTATAGTTCAAACCTTTTTTAATACACCTAGCTTGTTATCATTTCTTATAACAATTAAGATTAGTTGTCGCTGAGATAAATAAAAAGATTCTTTCAGTAAATTGACAAGTGGTGCCACAAGCATTCAATTACGTAGTTTATTAGCACCCGTATGCTATTTCTTTCTCCCACTTATTAATGTGTCGTCTCCAAAAAATAAAGTTACCTTCTAAAAATCAGCCATAAAACAAAACAGATGTATTATTGTATGGAAAAATCTCTACTGCATTTTTTTACACTTCTAAGCATCGCACAATTTCAATTTTTATACCGTCGTATTGAAAAAAAAAGTACTTTTAAATGCAATTCATTTGAAAACTGCATCTCAGTTCATTTTTGAGATATTAATTTATTTTTTGTAGTTTTTAGCGGCATTCTTTTAATTTTGGCAACTCAGGTATTCCATTTCTGTAGAAAGTAAAGAAAAAATAATTGGAAAATAGTAATTATATCTTTTTGTTTCCATTTCCCCATAACTACTGAAAAAAAAATGTAATTAAAATACGTGCTATTTTGAATATATATATATACTAGCCGCCTTCGCCCGCTACGCTGGTCGGCTTTTCTAAAGAAATCTTGAATGAAACAAAATATATCTGTGAATTTGATCATGCGTTTTAAAGCAATATGGACATTTACCTGGTGTATCCAACCGAATTGCTGAAAGCAATATGAATGTCATTACTCTATTATATCATTTATTGAGTCATACAAAATTTAGACTGTTAAGGACCAATTTCTTTAGTTGATCTGTTAGTGTAGGATTCGGTAAAGAACAATAGAACAATATGTAATATACTAAAAGTGTTCATGAAAAATTATCAATGCAAGTCTCATCAGAATCTCTTAATTGGACTTATTGAAAAGGCTGATCGTTCATAATAATTGGTTTCGCCTGATTCTAGAACTTTCATCTATAATTCTAAAATCAAGCAACGTAACAACCAAGCAACAGCAAATGATATGTGCTTTATACTAAAACATTCACTGAAAAATTAACTAACCGATCAAGTTGCATCGAAATCCACTTAGCAGAATCTTTTAAACTGGAAAATGTACCGAAACCTTCCCTATAAAAAGGATATAATTAACAGTTTAAATCCCATAAAAATTCATCCAGCGGAACCTTAAAAAAAAGCAAATCTTTCAAAATTGGGTTCATTTGATTTAGAACTTTCCCCATAATTAATTAACTGAGCAACGTAGAACGTTATATTTTATGCTAACATGTTTTCTGAAAAATTATCTAACTAACAATGTAAGTCCCGTCAAAATCTATTCAGCAGAAGTCAAGATTTAAGCGGCCGGAATGAAATTTCTCTTTGCATTATATATATATATATATTGAGATAGTTAAATATAACTTTCATAATCGCGTTAACGTGATTATAGAACTCTCTGGGAGGTAGGGGTAGGTATATACTGCATCACTTCTGAATTTTTTAAGGAACTCGGCTCAACTTCCATAACTATAACATATATACTCTCTAGTATACCCTATCTCTGTAGCGTATATCTTCCAATTTTCTTTACTGTGCCACTGAGAACTTTTTCCGCATAGCTCCATAACTAAATAACACAGAATGATATGATAAATATTGAAAAAATCTCTGAAATATTATCTAACTTACTGTGCATTTAATTAGTTAACTTGAAATCTTTCATAATCGAGTTCACCTAATTTTAGAACTCATGTAGCAACTTAGAATGATGGTTTTTACATTAAACCATTTATGAACCAAATTTACTATTTAACAGTATAAGTTCTACAAAGTTCTGTTCAGTAGAATCTGAGTTATAGTCATATTTACAATATTTATTGCTCATTAAACCTTTTTTCTTTACATTTGAAATAAAACCAGTAACTTTTTGGCAGTTTTCTGTTATGGCAACACCATTGTCACCAAGCGTAATAGTTAGCACAAAAAAGAAATGATACATTTGAAAAAAAAAATAATTTTGTTGATAAAAAAATGAGCATTTAAAAAATATAACTTTTGAAAATTACAGACTTTGACCTACCATTTTTTTTTTTAAATCAATAAAAATAATGGTACTACTTGGTTATCCCGTCGACCAAAAATCTATTGCCAAACTTAAATTAAATGCCAAATTAAATTAACAATTAAATGCCAATAATGATTGATCGTAAATGTCGCATTCACTTGACTTTAAGCAAGTTACACGTATTTACGTCATCAGGTGATTTTTATTTCGACGTTTTAAATGTATTTTTATTAATGTTATACTAATTTATTTGTTCTTTCGTTATTTAAAATAAAAATTATGTCAATTTGTATAATTTGGCGATTTATATAATTTGGCGAAATTGGTCGACGGGACCAAAATAAATACTTAAAATATAAGAATAAATGGTACTTCTTAGTTATAACGTCGACCAAATTACTGTCGCCAAATTGTAAGATTAATTGCCAATAATGTTTGCCATTATTTAATTAATTGTAAGATTAAATGCCAATAATGGCCAATAAAACCATTAATTTGACGTTTTAAATGTATTTTTATTGATGTTATACTAATTTATTTGTTCTTTCGTTATTTAAAATAAAAATTATGTCAATTTGTATAATTTGACGAGTGGTTTGGCGATTTATATAATTTGGCGAAATTGGTCGACGGGTACCAAAATAAATACTTAAAATATAAGAATAAATAAATATTTTGCAAGTAATAAAATCTAGTCAATTTAAACTGCAGTCTTGAAATTGTAAATGTCTTTTACTACTGAAGCATGGCGTACGTAATACGTACGTCTCACATTGCAGTAAACATTTCATTCTTTCAATGAAGACATTCATGGTTTTTTGAACAAAACATTTTTATATGTATAATTCCTAACTTCTGAAATAATTTTATTGTAGCTTCCTCATCATCAGATAACTGCAAAATGGTAAAATCTATATCAGTATCAGTAATAAATATTTTCTATTCAAAAAATAACAAATTAAAAAGTTTTGCAAGATTATGATGGAATAAAATAAATTCCATTATTATAAATTCCTGCATAAAAATATTCACGCTCAATAATTAGCAAATGTTAATGTGTGGCACGGTTTGCAATAAAAATCGTTTGCACGATTAGGGTTGAAATAAATGGCGCGATACCATACATTTTGGCATGGTATCGCGACGAAAATTAGAATGAAAAAGTACCACAGTTTTTTTAAATTATTATTTAGTTTTAGTTTTTGAAGCGTTTGAATTTTTTTTCTAATTGACGAAGTTGTTTTTATTTAACCAAAAGGATTGGTTAAAAAATTATTAAATTTGAATTTTTTCCCTTGCTATAGTAACAGAATGAAAAGAATGAGTTTTTAGAAATTATCACTTGAAAAATTCAGGTTTTAGCGCCAAAGATAGTGCCAAATTAGAAAAATATGAAATATCTCTCGAACTATTGGGCTTAAAATAATTTAGTTAGTACCGTTCGATTCAGCATACAAAAATACACCAAAATATGTTATCAGTTGAAAAATAACTATAAAATCAGATTTTTAAGGAATTTTTTTAAAAGTTCGTTCACTTTTTTACCCCCCCCCCCCCCTTAGGGGTGGAATTTTGGAAAATCCTTTCTTAGCGGCACTCATTATTATAAGAAGTATTTTTTCCCCGATTTTCAAGATTCTAGGTTCAGTAGTTTTGGCTGCGCGTTGATTAATACAAAATCCAGACTTTCTTTTATATATATAGATATAAATATACAGGAGAGACTAGGGAGGGTTGACCCACTTTTTACAAAATAATTTTTTATTTTTTAAATATTGAACGTATGATAAAGTTTTATATATCATTTTATTCGTTATACAATCAGTCATCAAAATAAAATTGCTACATAAGTGTAACATATAAGAAATTTGAAAAATGATTGATTTTAATCATGAAAAAATAATGGGTCAAGGCTCCCCATATATGGGAGGTTTGACCCACTATATGGGAGGCTTGATCCACTTTGTTTTATATTGCACTATTTGTGAAGAGAAATAAAATCAGTTTAAAAAAAGGAAAATAACTTTATTCTACATGTTTTAATTATTATAAAAAAATATTTTTTTAAAATATGAGGCTTAAACAAACCTGTTAAGACGCAATCGCAAGTCAGAGGAGAAAAATTTTGTTTTAAACAGGGTTTTGTCAGAGCAGGTATAATTGTACAGCAAGGAATATGAAATTTAAACAAGGCAGTATTCTGTTAGAGACAGGTTCAGTCTTCATAGTGTTTCATGTTATTATGTCCGGATTTAGGAGCCTCTGTCCCGGTTTTTTTTTTATCTCCTTGTTCCATTTTTGTGACACTCGATCTGACAAATCTAGTTGTCACATAGTTTGGCTTAATATCACTGTATTCACACTGGTGAAATTTTTCTACATGCCTTCCTAAAGTTTTTCGATCGATGCTGTGTTCTTTTGCAACCGCATAAGCACTTAACTTATCATTAACATGATTTAAACCTTTAAGAGGCAAAGTACTTTCAGTTCTAAAATGTTGAGATAAATGACTGGCACCGGAATTTATGAACATATATATTTGGAAATAAGAAAAAGGCTATATTTCACATACATAATAAATGGAAAAGACTTTAGCAAAATTCTGGTGCCATTGTGATGTTTCGGAATTAAAATTAAGTTGTCTTATAAATATACCACTGCCCCTCAAAGAGTTAAGACTGTTGCTTCCATCCTTTCTAGTCCTTTTTTAGTCTTTCCCACTGTTTCTATTTATCTACTGTAAGCAATATATAAATGGAAAAAGTTCCTATCAACTTTCCCATTTTCTAGCAATTTTTCACATTTTTCTATAGTTCGTTTTAAACATTTTCTTTTTGATCACACCGTTTTACTGAAGCTTTACAGAATAAATTTACATTATTTTATATATATACCATTCACTTTTCATTATGCACAGTGTATAGTAAAAATATTTCCAAAACCACTTAATTAAGGAAGCCTTGAGCATCTGGTCAACCCTCCCTCACACTGACTGGGTCAAGCCTCCCTACATAGACCTTTTCTAAGCAATACCACATTGTTATATGAAGCCTAACTTACTGTGCAATCTTTATGCCTGGGATGAAAGCTCGATATTTCTGCATTACTTAAAACCTATTTACTTAAGTTTCTATGATGTATTTTATCTGAAAAAAGCTTACAAAATATTTCTAAAAAACACAACTTTTAGGTTGAAAACGCCTCACAATTGATTTTTTCCACACCTGTTTCGATTAGCTGTGTGAAACAAAGATTGCTGTTTGAGCATTCCAATAGCTTTGGTTGGCACTTATTGATAAAACTCTGAAATTCTTTTAAATATGAAAATTAATGGGTGGGTCAAGCCTCCCGTATGGTCAACCGTCCCTAGTCTCCCCTATATATATATATATATGTGTGTGTGTGTATAAATGAATGATTTCTGATAAAACATGGAGCTAGTATAAACTAAATTTAATTTTAAGTATCTATATTAATATTATAAACGAATGAAAGCATATGAATCATGAATTTTTTTTTGTTCGTCATGATGAAATTTCTTCTTTTGAATTTGTGTATTATTCAGCGATAGTCACGTCCTATGCATATTTTACTGTAGATGTTGTTTAAGACTGGATCGTATATCAGATAGTCTTTAGCGCATGCGAATGACGTTATTTTATATGTAATAAAAGCGCGTGTTTGGAGTCTTTAAACTGAGCTACCTATGTTTATATACATACATACATACATACATATATATATATATATATATTTCGGGGGCGGCACTAAATTCTGAAAAAGCAGAATCCCTGTTTTCTAATTGTTAATTCCGTTTTCTTCACTTAATCTAAAATTCTAATGGATAAAATACAATGTTTATATCGATCATGGACTGATACTTAGTAAAATCTCATAAGCTACAAAAAAAAAATTAATTATCGAAAAAACTTTACCGAAGTTTCATATTTACTTATTCTGAAAATTTTCGGATTGTGAATGAAAATTATTTTTTGGTTGTTTAAATATTTTTTACAAGACTAGAGTATGATCATTTCTCATATAACAACTGAGATCTGGGAGCACGGCAGTGCGTCCGCCAAGTTCGCACAAGCCGTAAGCTACCTTTTCCTGAACCATTTTGGCATACTTTCCACCCCCTCATAACGTCGTTTTAGGGAGAGATATAGAAATTTTTCTTTTATACACATGTTCGTATGGTCAAACTGAACTAAGATTCCACGATTTCATGTTTCTATATTTAGTAGTTTTCGAAATATTAAATTCCGAAAAAGCGCTTTTTTGTCACTGACTCACTTCGCATCATCAAATAACTAAGGTACTTCTAAAAGTCGTAGAATCATGAAATTTCTCAAGTAAGTCGGGTTTGTAGCACAATTAACCAGAAAAATCTGAAAACACAGAATTTCCGCCTCTAAACCCTTCAAACAGGGGGTTTTCATTTGGCCGTAAACAGTTCCTACGCATTCAATTGTGCCAATGTTGGTCGCCAAAACTCGATTACAGAGTTTTGAAGGGAGTCACGTGATTTCAAGCAGAATAACATTTTATATATATGCTTTTCCAAAGATGTTTGTTAAATAGAAAAAATGAGTATACCTAAAAATTTTAATCAGTATAGGTTATGATATGTTTACGATATAAAAACAACAAAACATTTAACAAAATATAATCGCTATTCAGTACGTTTCCGATATAGTAGCCTTGGCGAAATACAGAAAATAGCCTTGACGAGAAAAGAAATTTGATAATAACGTATTTTCAGGCAACCTATCTACTGTGTCATATACACAAATAATTTTTTCAATATATATACAATTTATTTAATGTAAGGAACCAGTTTATTTATTTTTATATACCAACATAAATAATTTGTATATAAAAATAATATTTTATACATGTATAAATAAAATGTTTATATGTATATAAATACATGGTACTTCTTAGTTATACCGTCGACCAAATTACTGACGCCAAATTGTAGGATTAAATGCCAATAATGGTTTGCCATTAATTAATTAATTGTAAGATTAAATGCCAATAATGGCCAATAAAACCATTAATTCGACGATTTATTCGTATTTTTATTAATGTTTTACTAATTTATTAGTTCATCAGGTTTGTTTTCATAGTTGTTTATATAATTTTGCAACATATCTCAGTTTCTGAAGTCCGAATTGCGCCAAGATTTAAAAAAAATGCCAAGGCCCCTATAGTAGAAAAATATCCTAATTCCATATGAAAGTTTAAAAATCTCCTTTTAATTAAATGAAATGTGTAACTAATAAACTGCCTTTAACGATGTGCGAAAGATGCGGCGTCCGGAGTCCGCTGCTAATGTTATTATATTGTATTATTAGCCTACTTACTGTTAATTTATTGTTAATTTTAAATCTGTAAAAGAAATATTATAGTTATAGATAAGATATGTTGGTCGCCAAAACCCGATTACAGAAAATTAGCCTGAGTTATAAAGGTGTTACATGATTTCAAGCTGAATGGATTTTTATATGCTTTTACAAAAATCTTAATAAGGCAAATCTTTCAGTTTATTTGTCCATCTTTCTATCTTTTATTTCCTTAAAACCAATTTTATTAAAGACCGGCAGGCGTCTGCACAGATCATCATCTCATCGAGTTGACGGCTGAAATTTTAGGATTTGTTAAATATCGATTAGCGTATTGAAATGTAACTGGTCTGCCAAGTCATATCTTTGTGCAAACCACCTACAGTCACGATTTTACGGGTTAATTGGTGGATTTTCCATTGTGTCTTCCTGAACCCATTCCTCCATGTTTTCAAACTTTTGGATGCAGGAAAATACAATAGTAAACCTATCAGTTAACCACTAAAATTAGGTCTTCAGGTGGTTTCTACAAAGATATGACTTAACAGACTAGTTGCATTTAAATATGCTAATCTAGTTTTAACTAATCGTAAAATTTCAGCTGTAAACTCGATGAGGTGATGGTGTGTGCAGACGCCTCCCGGTCTATTATAAATGTCGGAATTCTAATCTCAATAGCACTCTAGTCAATCTGGCAATTATCCCTACTATTTATAGAACACTATTCCTTTAAGTGCGTTTTAGTGATGTTAATGAACTTATGCATATGCATCATACATATTATACATATGCATATAATACGTAATACATTTGCATCATACATATTATAGGTATGTGTATAATCATATATGTATAATCATATATGCATATGTATCATAATACATATGCATCATTATGACGTCATAATAAACAAAACATTTTTTGTCGCCAAATTTGAGAATTGACATGATATATTACCAAATTTGGCGAAACTTTGCTAAATGTCGCCAAGCTTGGCGAATATTTGACGCCAGTAGCTATTTTTCAATGAGTTAATTATTAATGCGAGCCATCTATTTTTATTTTTCCGCATATCATCTAAATAGTTTAATGATATAACGTAATAATATTTTCAAAGTGCTTATAGTTTCGTCACTGCCCAAAACCTCTGCTGTTGTTATTATATTGTACTGTTATTATACTTACTGTGACTATGTTGTTAAACTTTACACCGCTAAAAGTTCTGTATTATATAAAGAGAACTTACGGAAACTATTAAAGCATTGAAACTGCTAGTCCTCCTTATGATTATTATAATTCTATAATATGAAACCTGTTAATCGATATGTACGTTAGAATGAATCTTCTATAATCCGGTTCCTCGCATTTTAGTTTTCTGGTTTCGAATAAAATTAGCTAAAATCTTAAAACCATGGCACATTGACTAATTCTTCAACACGATCAGATGAGAAGAATGTTAGATTTTCAAATGGATCATGGCAGTGAGCCGGTAAACCTTCTATTCTTCCTTAATCGAGTCTATTGAAAAGGTTAACGTGAAACAAAAAGATATTAGCATCAATATGGTTTAATGCAAATGCAGATATTGTCAAAGGATTTCATAAGAACCATTTCACTTGTACCCAGTCGTATCAGTTAAAATACTACAATTGGCAGTGAGCCCAATTAAAAAAGATTACTTAATAGGATTAAAAATTTCCGCATTAGAGAACGAATCGTAACTGCTAAGGAAACGTGCATAAGTGAGTTAAGAGATATTTGTCACGAAAGATGAAATACATAACAACACAAAATATATGATGTGCTTTCATGATCGTAAAGAGTACTTGATTTCTCTATCAAAAGCTTTCGACTTGGCAAAAGAATGGGCAAGTAAATTAAATTATGAATAACAGTAACATGATGCAACGTTTAACGTGGAATTAATACGGTAAATACTGCTTGCTAGAGGCGGCTAGTACTTTAATATAAAAAGAAATAAAGTATAAATTTGTAAAGCTCAATAAAATAAATTTAGGTATTTTTATGTTAGCCGGGCGCAAGTGGCAAATTGCCAAATACTGTTCCCAACTCCATTGTTCATATTGCATTCATTTCATTTAAAGATATATACTTTTCAGTCATCTCATTTAAAATAGATGCATTTCGCTCATTTTATATAATAGAATATTTAACATAGAAATAATTAAATAAATAAATAAGAAATAATAACATAAACCAAAATATTTTATTTGAAAATCAAAGCATTGTTTCTAATTTACACATGTGAAAAATGAAAACTGCTATTGGCGAAAAAACAAAAGGCTAATGAGGAAATTTGCTCCCGGCTAACATAAAAGTACCGAAATTTAAGTTTTTTCATATTAATATAGTTTAGAATAACAAACTTGAAAAAACATACAAAAAGTAGTGATATCCCAACAAAAAGTTTTTGGTAAAAAAAAAAAAAAAGCTCCAAGTTCTCCTTAATGTTTCGGCCAGAAAAAGAAGTGATATCTGAAGTTCGTACAAGTTAAAAGCCAAACATCCCAAATCTTTCATTGAAAATGGCTTCCTGCGACTTGGCCGTTAATGCCTTCGAGAGAGTTTTTCAAATTTTAAAATATGTACAAATGAGCTACATGTCAACTACATTTTTTGATTATTTTAGGCATTTTGTGGCACAGAGTACAGAAATAAAATACACATTTGAAAAAAGCATTTAAACAACTTCGGTCTATTTAAATGATTAGAAGTTAAAAATTACAAAATACTTGTATTCAGGAGATACTATCCGTAATTGCTAAAACATAATTAGTATCAGCTTTTAACAGTTTATAAATCGAATACCTCTTAATGTATGCAAACAAACTATAATAAATGTTCAAACGAAAAAAATCTCTTTCGTCAATACACAAGATTTCAATATTATACAATAAAATATAATGTAACATATTGTGAGATTTGAAGTAAGTAAATCTTGTTTTATTTCTTGGGTTTTACGTTAATGACTTTAGCTTTAGACCGTACAAAATGGCAATTAAACCACAAGTGGACTAAATGATCTGTAATCAAAACTAATGCTTGTTGAAACTGAATGTTAGTTATCAGAAATCTTTTACTTATGTCTTTATGTGAATTTGCCTCTTTGCATTCTAATATTACTTTTAATATTTAAATAATTCATAAATGCGTAATTTCCAATCATTAATTTTGAAATTCTATAGAAGGCATTAACGGCCAAGTCGCAGGAAGCCATTTTCAATGAAAGATTTGGGATGTTTGGCTTTTAACTTGTGCGAACTTCAGATATCACTTCTTTTTCTGGCCGAAACATTAAGGAGAACTTGGCGCTTTTTTTTTTTTTTTTTTACCAAAAACTTTTTGTTGGGATCAGTAGTTTTCGCTGACATAAATAAAAGCTTCTTTCAGTAATTTACAAAGTAGTACCACAAGCATTCAAGAGGTTGTTTATTATTTATTCCGTTTTCTTTCATGCCAAAACCTATTCTAAAATTCATATGGATAAAAGACAAGGTTTATATTTCTTATGGGCTTATATTTAGTAAAATCACTTAAAATAAAGAATAACTAAGTATGGAAAACGTTTTACCAAAGTTTCATTTTGATTTGTTCTGAAAATGTTTAGATACACAAGCCTGCGATAGTTGTGTTGTTTAACTTTTGATAATTGTTTTTTATGTATTGTTTTAGAGCTGAAACCGAAAATGACCTTCATTCTTAACCATCACGTCAGAGGTTTTTACAATTCGAGGATTTCAATGGTAAAAAATAAAAAAATAGAGAACATCTGATACTGAAAGATACAGGAAATGGATATGTTTCTTAACTTTTGATAACTAATTTTTATATGTTTTTTAGCGCTGAAATCGAAAATGATTTTCTCATCACGTCAGGATTTTTTGCAAATCATAAATTTTTAAGTAAAAAAATAGCAAAATTCTTTAAATTTTAATGATTGATTTTTACGTACTTTTTAGCACTAAATCTGAAAATAACCTTCATTTTAAACCATCACGTTAAACTTTTTCGCAAATCGGAAATTTCAAAGTTCAAAAGTAAAAATTTTATAAAATATCCTCACGCGATGGTAAAATATGAAGGCCATTTTTGGATTTAGCGCTACAAAATACGTAAGAATCAATTATCTAAAGCTAAGCAATATGACACAACCCAAATTTTGCAGGCTTGTGTAATAAAAGGAAATTCTTTTTAGCTCAAACCTTTTTTTTTTTTTCAACGCCTGGCATATTATCATTTCTTATAACAATAGGGATCAGTTTTCGCTGACATAAATAAAAACTTCTTTCAGTAAATGTAAAACATCAGGTGATGCCAAAAGCATTCAAGAGATAGCTTATTATTAATTCAGTTTTCTTTGCTGACAGAAGTGATTCCAAAATTCATATGGATAAAACACAAGATTTATATCGCTTATGGTCTGATATTTAATAAAATCACTTAAACTAAAGAATAATGAAGTATGGAAAACGTTTTACCAAAGTTTCATTTTGATTTGTTCTGAAAATGTTTGGATAATAAATGGAAATTCTTTTTAGCTCAAACCTTTTTTTTTTTTTTTTTTTTTTTTTTTTTAATGCCTGACAATTATTATTTCTTATAACAATTGGGATCAGATTTCGCTGACATAAATAAAAGCTTCTTTCAGTAAATTACCAAGTAGAGCCACAAGCATTCAAGAGATAATTTATTATTATTTGCGCTTTCTTCTTTATTTCGTTATTGACTTATTCTCAAAATTTTCGATAAATGAAAATTCTTATTTAGTTGTTCAAATATTTTTTTCAACACCTAGCGTATGATCATTTCTTATACAATAACTGAGGTCAGTTGTCGCTGACATAAATAAAAGCTTCTTTCAGTAATTTGCCAAATGGTACCTCAAGCATTCAAGAGGTAGTTCGTTATTAGTTCCATTTTCTTTCATGCCAAAACCTATTTTAAAATTCATATGGATAAAAGACAATGTTTACATCGCTTATGGGCTGATATTTAGTAAAATTACTTAAACCAAAGAATAATGAAGTATGGAAAACGTTTTACCAAAGTTTCATTTTGATTTGTCCTGAAAAATTTTCGATAATAAATGAAAATTCTTTTCAGCTCAAACCTATTTTTTTTCCTACGCCTGGCATATTATCATTTCTTATAACAATTGGGATCAGATTTCACTGACATAAATAAAAGCTTCTTTTAGTAAATTAACAAGTGGAGCCACAAGTATTCAAGAGATAATTTATTATTAATTGCGTTTTCTTCGCTGTTAGAACTTATTACAAAATTCATATGGATAAAAAACAAACCTTATATCGATTATTGGCTGATATTTAGTAAAATCACTTAAACCAAAGAATAATGAACTATGGTAAACACTTTACCGAAATTTCATATTGATTTCATATTGATTTATTCTGAAAACTTTCGGATAATAATTTAAAATTTATTTTAGTTCTTTTAGTTGAGTATCAAACTCTTTTACGCCTGTCTATGTAAACTTTATCTTCTATTCATATAAATTTTAGAATAATAGCACACTATCGATTCATGTAACGATTGGGATAAGTTGTCGCTGACAAAATAAAAGCTTCTTTTAGAAATTGACAAGTGGTGCCATAAGCATTCAAGAGGTAGTTTATTATTAATTCCGTTTTCTTTGATGCCAGAACTTACTCTGAACTTCACATGGATAAAAAACAAGGTTTATATCCATTACGAGATGATATTTAGTAAATTCTGTTGAACTAAAGTAAAATAAATGAAAAAAAAAAGTTTTAGTTCTAAACATTTTTTCAATGCCTACCATTTTATCGTTTCTTATAACAATTAACATACATAACAGTTTCTTTCAGAAAATTACCTAGTTGTGCAGCAAGGTTTCAGGCGATAGTTTATTATTAATTCTAATTTCTTCGCTTAGAGAATTTTTTCCAAAATTCATAAGGATAAAAGACAAAACTTATATCAATTATGGGCTGTTATATAGTAAAATCTTTTGAACGAAAGAAAAATTAACGATGATAACCACATGACAGAAGTTTTCTATTGATTTATTAAAAAAAACTTTTGGATAATACTAAATAAAAATTATTCTTAGTTCAAACCATTTTTTTTCGATTCATAGCATATTTTTATTTCTTATAAAGGTTGAGATCAGTTCTAGCTGAAATAAATAAAAGCTTCTTTCGGTAAATTGCCAAGTGGTGCCACAAGCGTTCAAGTAGCTTATTAAGTTCTATTTTCTTCGCTGCCAGAACTTATTCTAAAATTTATTATGGTCAAAAAACAAAGTTTATATCGATTATGGGCTGATATTTAGTTAAATCTGTTAAACTACAGAAAAATGAACTATGGATAACACTTTCCCGAAGCTTCCTATTGATTTATTCAGAAAATTTTCGGATAATAAATAAAAATTCTTTTTATTTGGAAACTTCTTTTTTTTCACGCCTAGCATATCATCATTTCATATAACGACAGATGTCAGTGGTCGCTGATATAAATAAGAGTTTCTATCAGTAAATTTCCAAGTGGTGCCACAAGCATTCAAGAAGTAGTTTATTAAGTTCCATTTTCTTCGTTGCCAGAACTTATTTTAAAATCTATTATGGACAAAAGACAAAGTTTATATCGATTATGGGCTGATATTTAGTTAAATCTGTTACACTACAGAAAAATGAACTATGGATAACACTTTACCGAGGCTTACTATTGATTTATTCAGAAAATTTTCGGATAATAAATGAAATTTCTTTTTATTTGGAAACTTCTTTTTTTTTCACGCCTAGCATATTATCATTTCATATAACGATAGACGTCAGTGGTCGCTGATATAAATGAGAGCTTCTATCAGTAAATTTCCAAGTGGTGCCACAAGCATTCAACAGACAGTTTATTATTAATTCCATTTTTTTCTGCCAGAACTTATTCTAAAATTTATATGGATAAAAGACAGAGTTTATATAGATACCTATTGTGGGCTGATATTTAATACAATCTCTTGACTAAAGAAAAATAAATGAAAATTCTTTTTAGTTCAAAACCATTTTTCAACTCTTATCATTGGACACCTTTTCCCTGTGTTGGTTGTATGCTTTTAAGCAATTAAAATTTGAAAAATTATTGAATGTAAGGCGTGAGAAATTTTCTACACATTTATTGGTTATTAAGATCAGTTATCGATAGCATACATAAAAGCTACTTTCAGTAAATTTCCAAGTGGTGCCCTAAGTATTCAAGAAGTAGTTATTAAATTTTGTAACTTTTGCTATGTTCCTGGTTTATATGAGAATCTAAGATATGCGGCAAAGAAGTTTAATATTAATCTGGTAGCTAACACAATAAGAAAACTCAAAGACTTAATTCATAGTAAGATTGATCCTATTCCTAATGATGAAATCGCAGGTATTTACATAATTACATTGTTAACTGAAACAAAAGAAGAAAAGGTATATATCAGAATTACCGGGCGGAAATTCAAGGACAGATGAAAGAACACGTAAGTGAGATAAGTTTAACAGAACAGCACAGCGTTAGCAAGAGTTAACTTACAGCAAAATATAAATATCCGTTTTAATGAAGCAAGAATAATTATTCCTTCATCCCATTATCATTTGTCGTTAATAAAACAATCTATAGAAATTTTAATAAGAAATAATAAGACTATTAATGATAGTATGTCATATAACATTCCAAACACAATGAAACCTCTCTGTAAGGGCCACCTGCCGTTCCACTGAAAATTGGCCTTTATGAGGGGTGGACCTTGAATAGGGGTGGCCAAATTTTTCATTTCTCTTTCTTTTTATCCCTCAATTTTTAAAATCTGCATATAGTAAGTTCGCTTTGTTTTTAACAATATTGTTTATTTGATTCTTGCTGCAATTAAACTGTGAAGCCAACTTTCTTGCAGATGTTCCTTCTTGAACATGACATTTTGTCATTCAAATCCATATGTACTCTTTGGCTTGATTTAGGTGCCATAATTTTAAATTTTACATAAGCCTGGGCATGAAAATTGTGCTTCAATATGCATTCACATTTCTAGTAAATGTGGAATCAGTTTTTCTAGATAACGTATTATTCTCTGTGTGTCCACAACAAAGGGTCAAATTTCCTCTTCAACCCAACCCCTACAGGTTGAAAGGTCAAACAAAGTGTGAGGAACACCTGTTTGTCTCACTTGGGGAAAAGTTTGTAGTCCTTCATTGTCTTACTAAATCCTCCCCATCTCTCTCTGCCTTTTGTTGCAAGTGCAGTTGTTTGCTGAACTCTTATCTTTTGGTTCAAGGAATTCAATACACTTATTTAGGATTTAAGGCACATGTGAAAAAAAACGGCCTTTATGAGGGGTAGATGCGGCCCCTAATCGGAGCAAATTTAACATTATGTCTCTGGGAAAAATTTTCGTTCCTAAAAATATTGACCCTTAATAGAGGTACCCCTTGAATAGGGGTGTTCTTTAAAAGGAGTTTCACTGTATATGGTTAAAGTTTTTAAAATAGAAGATGTATTGTTAGGCCTGGAGAGAAATGTTCAGTTTATTGTCCTTCTCCACCCCCACCGCCTCCACTGTAAATTGGGCTCTTTTGCTGTCTCTTCTCCCCCTCCACTGTAGTATGGACTAGCCTGTTTGTCCAGTCGAGGACGAAAGTGCGATTAAGGAGTATCTGTACGCAAAGCTGCCCTGATGACGATCAAGTTTTGATCGAAAATTCTCGGCGCGAATATTGTGAACGCTTTTAAGCGTTTTAAGTTTTTAAAAAGTATAATAGGTAACAATATCTTTTATATTGTGACATCTTTTATTTTAAATGCACCTTTTAAGCAAGTTTTTCTTTGATGTTTTTCGTTATGGTTCAAGGTGAATGTGACATTTCCAACGATATATGTTTTATATCGATAATATATACATTTTGAGGTAGTTTATTATTAATATCTTAAAAATAAAAAAAGTTAACCATGTAAACACTTTGCAGAAGTTTCCTATTGATTTATTAAAAAAAAAATTTCGGATAATAAATATTTTTTTTTTTAGTTTAAACCTTTTTCTCAATGTATGTAAAATGTGCACTAATTACATTTTGTAAGCAAATCGCATATGAGTCATTAATTATCGCATGAAAAGTCCTCTAATTAAAACTTTTCAATTTAATAAACCCTTTCCGAATACTTTATTTCTATTTCCTTCAACATGACAAAAAAGGGAAATCTTCTCCTTTTTACAGAAAATTCATATTTATTTATCCAGAAAACTTTTCAATAATAAATAATAATTCTTTTTATTTCAAACCCTGTTATTTTTTTTCAACGCCTAGCATATTATCTTTTGTTATAAGAATTGAGATCAGTTGTCGTTGACATAACTACAAGTTTCTTTCAGTAAATTGCCAAATGGTGCATTCAAGGGGTATTTTATTATTAATTCTATTTTATTAGCAGAACTTATTCTAAAATTCATAAGGATAAAAGACAAGGTTTATATCGATTATGAGCTGATATTTAGTAAAACTTGTTAAACTAAAGAATAATTAAGAACGGTAAAACAATTTACCAAATTTTATATTAATTTATTCAGAAAATTTTCGTGTAAATAAAAATTATTTTTAGTTCAAACCTTTTTATTTTAATACCTAGATTTATATATTTTCTTATAAGAATTAAGATGAGTTGTCTCTGGTATAACTACAAGATTTTTTCAGTAAATTGTCAAGTGGTACATTCAGGAGGTAGTTTATTATTAATTCTGTTTTATTAGCTGTCAGAACTTATTCTAAAATTTATATGAATGAAAGACAAGATTTATATCGATTATGGGCTGATATTTAGTAATAAAAATTCTGTATAGTTCAAACCTTTTATTTCAATGCCTAGCATTTTATCTTTTCTTATAAAAATTGAGATTAGTTGTCGCTGACATAACTGAGAACTTATTTCAGTAAATTGCCAAGTGGTGCCACAAGCATTCAAGAGGTACCTACTTTGTAGTTAATTTCATATTTTTTGCTGCCAGAACCTATTCTAAAATTCACATGGATAAAATACAAAGTATATATTGATTATAGGCTGAAAATTAGTAAAATCTGTTAAACTAAAAAGAAGGGCAATGGTAAACACTTTACCGAAGTTTGATTTATTTAGAAAAATTTCGAATAATAAATGGAAATTCTTTGATTGTTGAAACCCTTTTTTTCCCCAACGCATAGGATGTTATCGTTTCTTATAATGATTGTGATTAGTTGTCGCTGACATAAATGAAAGCTTCTTTACAGTAAATTGCCAAGTTGTGCCACAAGCATTTAAAAGATAATTTATTATTAATTCTGTTTTCTTTAACGCTAGAACTTATTCTAAACTTCATATGGATAAACGACAAAGTTTATATCGATTATGTGCTGATTTTTAGTAAATACTCTTCAGGTAAAGAAGAATAAATGAAAATTCTTTTTAGTTCAAAACTTTTTTTCAACACCTTGCATATTATTATTTCTTATAACAATTGAGATCAGTTGTCACTGACATAAATAAAAGCTTTTTTCAGTAAATTACCAAGTAGTCCCAAAAGCATTCAAGAGATAGTTTATTATTAATTCCGTTTTCTTTGCTGACAGAAGTGATTCCAAAATTCATATGGCTAACAAAGTTTATCTCGATTATGGACTGATATTTAGTAAAATCTGTTAAAGTAAAGAATAATAAACTGTGATAAACACTTTACCGAAGTTTCACATTGATTTTTTCAGAAAATTTTCAAATAATAAATGAGAATTCTTTTTAACTGCAAGGTTTTTTTTTTTTTTTTTTTTTTTTTTTTTTTTTTTAACTTTACGCCTACCATGTTGCTGACACAAACAAAAGCTTCTTTCAGTAAATTGCCAAGTTGTACCACAAGTATTCAATTGAAATTTATTATTAATTTCGTTTTCTTTGACGCCAGAACTTATTCTAAACTTCATATGAATAAAAGACTAAATTTATATTGAGTATGTGCCGATATTTAGTAAATTCTCTTCAGCTAAAGAAGAATAAATGAAAATTCTTTTAGGTCAGAACTTTTTTCCAACACCTAGCATATTATCATTTCTTATAACAATTGAGATAAGTTGTCGCTCACATAAATAAATGCTTCTTTCAGTAAATTACCAAGTGATGCCAAAAGCATTCAAGAGATAGTTTATTATTAATTCCGTTTTCTTTGCTGATAGAAGTTATTCTAAAATTCATATGGATAAAATACAAGGTTTATATCAATTATGGTCTGATATTTAGTAAAATCTGTTAAACTAAAGAATAATGAACTATGGTGAACACTTTACCAAAGTTTCATATTCATTTTTTCAGAAACTTTTCAATAAACAAATGAAAATTCTTTTTAACTGAAAGTTTTTTTTTAACGCCTAGCATGTTATCTTTTCATATAACAATTGAGGTAAGTTGATGCTGACATAAACAAAAGCTCTTTCAGGAAATTGCCAAGTGCACTGTAAAAAAATCCGAGGAGTTTTCCTGTAGGAATCGGAAAAATAGTTGCCCTTATCGTACCGGAAAATTTTCCGACCCAGCTCGGAGTAAAATCCCTAAAAAAAAAGGTAACATCCATTAAAACGGTATTTTTTGGATTTTATTCCGATTTTACGGATTTTATTCCGAGCTGGGTAGGAAAATTTTCCTGTACGATAAGGGCAACTAATTTTCCGATTCCTACAGGAAAGCTAGTCGGATTTTTTTTTTTTTTTACAGTGTGGTGCCACAAGCATTCAAGAGGTACTTGATAGTTAATTTCATTTTTTTTTCTTTGCTGTCAGAACTTATTCTAAAATTTATATGGATAAAAGACAAAATATATATTTAGTAAAATTTGTTTTAAAAAAAATGAGCAATGGTAAATTACTTTACGAAGTTTGATTTACTTAGAAAACTTTCGAATAATAAAGGAAAATTCCTTTATTGTTCGAACCTTTTTTTTTTCAACGCTTAGGATATTATCGTTTCGTATAACAATTGAGATGAGTTTCGCTGACATAAATAAAAGCTTCTTTCAGTAAATTACCAAGTGTTGCCAAAAGCATTCAAGAGATAGTTTATTATTAATTCCGTTTTCTTTGGCCCCACCAGTGGCTGAGAGGTTCTGCTCTCGAAGCTGGAAGACGGGAGGTCTTGGGTTCGAACCCATTCGCGCCCGTCGGCCTAATCGTTCGGAGTTTTCGTGGTTTTCTTCGAAACTTGGATTTCCAAGCGTTAATACGGGTTAGGTTCCCTTAGAAAGACCCCCACGAAGGGCACACACCCCCCCTGGGCCTATATCCCTTGTGCAGATAATTGGCCGTCATAAATACAACCAACCAACCATCCGTTTTCTTTGCTGACAGAAGTTATTCTAAAATTCATATGGATAAAAAAAGGTTTATATCAACTATGGTCTGATATTTAGTAAAGTCTGTTAAACTAAAGAATAATGAACTATGGTAAACACTTTACCGAAGTTTCATATTGATTTTCTTCAGAAACTTTTCAATAAATAAATGAAAATTCTTTTTAACTGAAAGTTTTTTTTAACGCCTAGCATGTTATCTTTTTATATAACAATTGAGGTAAGTTGTTGCTGACATAAACAAAAGCTCTTTCAGGAAATTGCCAAGTGGTACCACAAGCATTCAAGAGGTACTTGATAGTTAATTTCATTTTTTTTCCTTTGTTGCCAGAACTTATTCTAAAATTTATATGGATAAAAGACAAAATATATATTTTGTAAAATTTGTTTTTACAAAAATGAGCAATGGTAAATACTTTACGATGTTTGATTTACTTAGAAAACTTTCGAATAATAAAGGACAATTCCTTTATTGTTCGAACCTTTTTTTTTCAACGCCTAGGATATTATCGTTTCTTATAACAATTGAGATGAGTTTCGCTGACATAAATAAAAGCTTCTTTCAGTAAATTACCAAGTGATGCCAAAAGCATTCAAGAGATAGTTTATTATTAATTCCGTTTTCTTTGCTTACAGAAGATATTCTAAAATTCATATGGATTAAATACAAGGTTTATATCAATTATGGTCTGATATATAGTAAAATCTGTTAAACTAAAGAATAATGAACTTTACCGAAGTTTGATATTCATTTTTTTTCAGAAACTTTTCAATAAATAAATGAAAAATTTTTTTAACTGAAAGTTTTTTTTTTTTTAACGCCTAGCATGTTATCGTTTCATATAACAATTGAGGTAAGTTGTTGCTGACATAAACAAAAGCTCGTTCAGGAAATTGCCAAGTGGTGCCACAAGCATTCAAGAGGTACTTGATAGTTAATTTCATTGTTTTTTTCTTTGCTGCCAGAAGTCCAGAACTTATTCTAAAATTCATATGGATAAAAGACAAAATATATATTTAGTAAAATTTGTTAAAAAAAAAGAACAATGGTAAATACTTTACGAAGTTTGATTTACTTAGAAAACTTTCGAATAATAAAGGAAAATTCCTTTATTGTTCGAACCTTTTTTTTTTTTTCAACGCCTAGGATATTATCATTTCTTATAACAATTAAGATCAGTTGTCGCTGACGTAAATAAAAGCTTCTTTTAGTAAATTACCAAGTGATGTCAAAAGCATTCAAGGTATAGTTTATTATTAATGCCGTTTTCTTTGCTGACAGGAGTGATTCCAAAATTCATATGGATTACAAGTCTTATATTGTTTTTGGCTGATATTTAGTAATATCTGTTAAAGTAAAGATAATGAACTATGGTAAACACTTTACCAATGTTTCATGTTGATTTTGTTTCAGAGAATTTTCAAATAATAAATGAGAAATTTTTAAAACTGAAAGCTTTTTCTTTTTTTTTCTTCACGCCTATCATATTATCTTTTTATATAACAATTGAGATCAGTTGTTGCTGACATAAACAAAAGCTTATTCCAGGAAATTGCCAAGTGGTGCCACAAGCATTCAAGAGATAGTTTATTAAGTTCTATTTTCTTCGCTGGCAGAACTTATTTTTAAATTCATATGGATAAAAGACAAAATTTATATCGATTATGGACTGATATTTGGTAAAATCTCTTAAACTAAAGAAAAATAAGCTACCGTCAACAGTACTTTGAGCTATTTTTTACTGGTTTCACTCACATTTCCATCATTAAAAAATATTATATATGATTTTTCAACGTCGAAATGGATTTGTAATCAATTAACAGGAAACAAGCAAACTGTATGGTTTTAAAGAGGCAATTTTTTAATTTTTTAGTATTTTTAAAGTTTTGGAACAAAGTAGCCTCTGTTGGGGGCTTCTTTGGTCCATTCACTTATTTTCATATAAAATGAAGACAATTCATATGTTGGAATATTCGCATCAATTAGTAATTGATTGCAATAGGATATGCTAATGAATTAACACTACAAACCTCATAAACAAATGTTTTGTTTTTTACATTTAAACACAATAAACCAAATGTTAATATTAAGGACACGAGAAACAGTTTTCATCATGTTATCCTCAGCAACTGGAACAAAAATAATTATCGTAGCATTTTACTAAAGTAACATTTGAAAAAAATGTTACTTAATACATTTTTTAAGAGATTTGTTTGTATAAAAGGCATTTCTGAGTAACTGGGGCTACTTCCGGGCTAAAAAAGGCCTGGTACAAAGTAGCCCTGAAAAACTAGTTTTCATTCTAGCTTTGGGGAAACGTAAACATTTTCAGTCAAAATAAAAAGTTAAAAGAAAAACTATGATCACACATGGGTTACAGGTTACTAATGGTAATTTTTTTACATTTACCTTATTTGTATCTCTTATCCCGATTGTCTCACTATAGAAAGTTTGGGAAGTTAAAATTTACACACGAAAACAGTTGTTTACAAACACATCCAGTGTTGCCTTTAAACAATTTTTAATTACCCTCAAACTATTTAAATACCGCATAGTAGGATCTAAACTATTTTTGAAAGGCGAAAACTCCGAATTATTTTATATTGTTTGTTCAATACAAAGAATAAAACCTTTTTTTTATGGGATGGCCCAAAGTAACCCGCAAGGACCAAAGTTGACGGTATGGTAAACAGAAAAAAGGATTCAAGCAAGTAGAGAGTTCAAGCAAGGCCATTTATTAAAAAATATATAACTTTTGCCCTGTTTCTTTTTTAAGATAGGTTCAGCATGAAAGAAAAAAGTGAAACATTAATTAAGCTGTCTTCTTAGGATTTCTAAACTGTATTCTCAATTTTTAATTGTAAATTAATTAATATTTATCTACGAATTGTATATTTTTTCAGTATTACACTTTTTATATTTTATTTATAAGTTGTTTCAACTTAATGTTTCATGCTTGCAATATCACAGCCATTTGGTATATTTTGGCGCGATCGTGTAATGGCGCATCATTAAATGCATTGTTGTTTTAAGTCGTATACAATTGTGCGAGTTACAGAGAATTTTTGGTGATTTATCACGTGTGGCGAGATAATTAAAAAATGCCCTAAAATTAATTAATATTTATCTATGAATTGCATATTTTTTTCAGTATTACACTTTTTATATTTTATTTATAAGTTATTTCAACTTAATGTTTCATGCTTACAACATCACAGCCATTTGGTATATTTTGGCGATCGTGTAAAGGCGCATCATTAAATGCATTGTTGTTTTAACTCATATACAATTGTGCGAGTTACAGAGAATTTTTGGTGATTTATCACGTGTGGCGACATAAGTGAAAAATGCCCTAAAATTAATGTATTAATTTATAATTAAGCTGTAAAAATATTAAAATGTTGTAATCTCGTCGGAAACACACCTTTGTAAATAATTTGGGGAAGAGTTTCATATTGTGTGCTGGTTGGCGCGATTGGCGAATGAATCCAAAATGGTGCCAAAAAGCCATTCTAGCATCTTATAAAATTTTTCAGGATGGCGGAAAAACATAGTCTTTAAATATTTGTAAACATATACATATTTAATAAATGTTATATATGTCATATGTTAAAAAAATGCGATGTTTATACAGATAGTTTTATATATATTACATATAGTATAATAATACTACTAATAATAAGTAATAATAAGCTCGAAGTAGCAGGAATCATTCTTTAGCTGCAAGATTCCTTTTAAATTTGTCCGATTTCAATTTCTGATTTTTCTTTTCAACCTCGCTTTCGCTAGAGTGTCTTTTACTCGGGACGTGGCTGGGGACCTATGAACCTTGCTTCCGCGACGGTTGTAATTATTAATAGAGGCAACAAGCGTCCACTATTCGTCCGCAGCCCTTTATTCTTCTTTTCTATTCCGACTCTTTTGCGGAAGCAAGGTTCATAGGTCCCCAGCTACGTCCCGAGAAAAAGACACTCTAGCAAAAGCCAGGTTGAAGAAAAAAAAATTGAAAATCGAAAATACCTTATGCATACATAATAGATACACCTATAAATAAATATTATGTACTTATATATAATTTTATGTATTTATTATATTTATTATATATGTCAAATTAAAACAAAAGTTATAAATTTTTCCGAAAAATATAGGCTAAATGCAAAAAATTACGCAAAAAACATATGAATAAAGTCCATTCCAAAAAAAAAAAAAAAAAAAGCAACCCCAAAGGCTGAAGATCACAACCACATTTAATGCCAAAAAAAGCTCGCCAAAAAAAACAGCACATAATATGGAACTCTTCTCATAATTTGTATAATTCTAACATATCAGGAAGTGGGTCAAAAATCGTTTGCAAATATCCATTATTTCATAGAAACCCGAGTTACATAAAAACAACTCGGATATAAAAAACAGAAAATTACTGTAAAAAATAAATATGTTTTTTGTTACTTTTAAGGAAAACTATACACGAAATATACCATGTAAGTTTACATATTCATAAATTCTATTAAAATAAATGATGTCGATTTAATAACAGAACCACTTTGTCTTAAAAAAAAAAGAACATTTGGACTACAAATTTAATTATTCTTTTAATGAAATTGCCTAGGAGATAAAAGTGTAGTAATTAATTTTGTAAGTAAATCGCATATGAGCCATCAATTACCACATAAAAAAGTCCTTTAATTAATTACTTTTCAATTTAATAAACCTTTTCCGAGCACTTTATTTCCTTTAACACGACAAAAAAAAAGGATAATCTTCTCTTTACAGAAGTTTCTTATTGATTTATCCCGAAAACTCTCGCATAATAAATAATAACTCTTTTTATTTCGAACCATTTTTTTTTCACCACTTAGCATATTATCTATCCTTATAAAAATTGAGATCAGTTGTCGCTAACATAACTAAAAGTATCTTTTAGAAAATTGCCAAATGGTGCATTCAAAAGGTAGATAATAATTAATAATAATTTATTTTGTTTTCTTTGCTGCCAGATCTTATTCTGAAATTCATATGGATAAAAGACATATCGATTATGTCTTTTATCGATAATAAGATTATATATCGATCATAAGGTTTATATCGATTATGGGCTGATATTTAGTAAAGTCTGTTAAACTAAAGAAAAGTAAATAATGGTAAACATTGTAATGAAATTTCATATCGATTTATTCAGAAGATTTTTGAATAATAAATAATAATTATTTTTAGTTCAAACCTTTTTTTTTTCAACGCCTAGCATTCTCTCTTTTCTTATAACAATTAAGATCAGTCGTCACTGACATAACTAAAATATTCTTTCAGTAATTTGCCAAGTTGTGCCACAAACATTCAAGAGGTAGTTTATTATTAATTCTGTTTTTTTCGCAGCCAGAATTGATTCTGAAATTCGTATTGATAAAAGATAAGGGTTATATCGGTTGTGAGCGGATATTTAGTAAAATCTGCTAAACTAAAGAATAAACGGTCAAGTGCGAGTATTACTCGCGCACAGAGGGTTTCCGTACAATAAATATATGAATTAGTAATTGTATTATTAAAAAAAAACCCCGTTGCTAAAAGAATACTAAGACTATTTGTAAAAAACTATGCAAAGTAGGGTTGGGTGTAACAGTATATACTAGAAAAATGTAAATGGATATACCATGGAAGTTCAAGGAGATATGGAACCTAAATTATATCGAATATAGCTATTCTGTGTAACTCATTTTTACTTTCTTCTATCTTTACAAGACGAAAATATTGGATTCGTAAAAATTTTTGAATTCCGGTTTTCGACGGATTTATACGTTTTAGGGGACAGAGATAATGAAAAACATGTTTTTATAAAATGTCTATCTGTATGTGACAAAAATTTTGTGGGCTCTCTATCTTAAGAACTATTGAACGAAATTTAATAAAACTTTAGATTCATTTAGTCCTTGATATAATTCGGTGCTGATAACCTTTTGGTGTAAATCGCCCAACAGGTGGTGCTGTTATGCTGCATTATTCATGATTATCGCAATAGCTCTATCTCAGGAACTAATGCACAAATTTTCACCAACCTTCAGATTCAGTTAGCCCGAATTATATAGATTAGTGGTGTTTAGTTTTTGGTGTAAATCGTCCAACAGGTGGCGCTACTATGCAGGAATTTTTACGATTTCCTCAATAGGTGCATCTCTAGAACTAATGCATGAATTTTCATCAAACTTTAGATTCAGTTAGTCCCTCATATAAATTTTTCCTGATAAGTTTTTGGTGTAAATTGCCCAAATTCTGCTATTCTTTTCACGATTTTTGCAATAGCTATATCTCAAAAACTAATGCACGGATTTTCATTAAACTTCAAATTCAGTTAGAAGTTCACGTAAGTTGTCCCTGATTAGATTTTGGTATAAATCCTCTAACCGGTGGCGCTGCTGTGCTGCATTTATCAAGAAGTATTAAGATGGATGAGATAGAAGAAAGTTTTGGGATTGACACATCCAACTAGTTTAATATTATCTTAATCTGTTTATAATGAACTTAATTCGGTATTGACAATAAAAGCAGTGCATATTTAAACTTCATTTGGCATTTCATAAAACTAAATTCAGCATACACTGTTAAAACACTATTTTTAAAAATAAGTAAATTGTACTAATTATTGAGCACTTCCCGATCTTAAAATAGCTCCGAGTACTTAACTCTTAAATTTGAAAAACGCATGTACTCATTTTTAGAGTACATACAGGGACTCGAAAATAAGTATGTACAGAAACACACATACACTATAAGAAAAAAAAAAAGAAAGCGAAATTACAGAGAACCGACAAATCACCATTTTTAATTACAGTAATTTTGAATTGCGAAGAACTACAACCTTTGGAGTAAAGAACAACGAATTTACTATTTTAATTCTTGAAATTTTCTGTACGAGCCGCCCCGTGATTTGAACCCGCGTCCTCTAGGTGGGAGATCAGTATTGTACTGACTGTGCTATAAGAGCAGTTACCAGCTGCTTCTAAATGACACCTTTTAGGAATCAGCGATAGAAGTTCGCTAACAGCAGAGACGAATTTTTCCTTTCTTAAATATTCTAATTTCTAATAAAACAATTTTTAAACTAAATTTTCTTCTTTAACATTTCTAATGAAATTGTAAATAAATTTGAAAAGTGTGTATTATAAATTGAAAATTATAACAAAGATAGACATATTTTAAAATAAAAGCTTGGAAATCCCTACTGTCAATTCGGTATAAGAAAAGGGCTTATCAGAAAACTCATATTTTTGAGCACATAGGATTTAAACATGAATAGTAAGACTTTAAAATACAAAATATATGTATTCATTTCTGCATACATTTATAAATCAAGTATAAGTATACACAACATCAAAATATCATGTACTCGTTTCTGAATTAATTGTACTTAAAAAAATCGAGTACAAAGAAATTTTCATTTTTAAGTAGATTAATGCTCCTTTTTGAAGCAATATTGTACTTAAAAAAATATGAGTACATAGAAATGCTCATTTTTAAGTAGATTATTTTTAACAATATACTTCTTTTTGAAACAATTGTACTTAAAAAAATACGAGTACATGGAAGTTCTCATTTCTAAGTAAATTATTTTTGAGAGTGTAGTAATAACATTTCTTTCTACAGTGTAGCTAAAACAAAACATTCGTTCAAAGTTCACATTTGGCATTGTGCTAAGCGCGCTTCGAAAGGAGGTCACAAATATGCAACGCCGCCTTGGTCCTTGCTGCGTTTTTCCACATAGGTTTTTAATTGAAGAGCTAAGTGGAAGAACATGTTAAGTGACAAAAATTCCATTTGAAGAAGTTTGAAGTAAAAGTTTTTGCTGTATATTTTAGTGATTTATTTTCTGTTTGATACCACGTGTTTAAAATATTAACATGTGTGGTATTAAACTTTCTCAGAAAAACTTATTCATATTTAATTTTCAAATATTAAAAATTATTAATATTATTGACATTATTAAATATTAAAATATTAAATATTAATGAATAATGTCTTAAATCTTCAAGGCTAAATAAAGTCTTAGTATTTTAGCTTCACCATATGATAGGATACCTCATAACGCTTTCATCCAAAAGATAAAAAATTTTTTTAAGAAAATGTAGCATAACATGTTCATCCACTCAGCTCTTCAATTAACTTTTAAAGTCACTCGAGGCGTATTGAAAGATACATTCAATGCAAAATAGTCACGAATTCCGTAGTATTTATGTAATTCATTCTAATTAAGGGGTCCCAAGCTCTCAAAATTGGAAAAAATGAAAAAAAAAAGAAAATTTTCAACACTTAATATATTAAAATACATATGATTTTAAAACACAATTTTTATTGGAATGAAAGATATAAGTATTTTCTTTTATTTCATGTATTTTTTAAAAAAGGCAAGATGCATAATTAGCATTTATAGAGAGCTCCAAACTGTCAGACATTTGACGAGCAAAAAATTGGTATAACAGTTTAAGCGCAGGATTACAAAATAAATATTGCAATTAGAATGAAATTTTTGGTGCCTACTTATACTTCAGATTATAGTAATTACCCTGAACCTAAATAAATTTGTATTTAAAGCATTTTTATATATTTAATACAAAGTTGTATTTAGCTAGGACAAAATTTTGAAAATTTCAACAACATAATCACTTTAAAAAAAATTTTGGAACAATAAAAAGGGACTTTTAGGTTCAGTTTATACAAATTAACATGAAATGTATGTTTTGAAAATTTCATGAAAAAATATTCAAAAGTTTTTGAGATATCGTGCGCGTTATGCCCAAAAAAGGCATTTGGAGAAAAATGACTTAAAAGTTTCGAAAATGCCGCTTCAGTTATTGAGCGGGTATCTATATTATAAAGGACAAACATATCTGTGCGTAACGCATACGTCATTTTGCAAATGGCAACACTTTGAAATTTGAAATGAAATTTTTGTTTTGCAATTTACTCTACTGCAAAAATTTTAAACTTCTAAACATCGCACATTTTACATTTTTACACAGTCGTATAAGGAAAAAATGCTCTTTTAAATGTAATTTGTTTGAAAGCTGTATCTCAATTTATTTTTGAGATATTAATTTTTTGTAGTTTTTAATACCATTTTTCTTATCGTGGCAACAAAAGTACCCTATTTCTATTGAAAGTCATTGAAAGTAAACGGAAAATAGGAGATACTGTACCTTTTTGTTGCCATTTTCTCATAATACCTGAAAAAAATGTTGAAATTAAAATATGGGCTATGTCAAGAATATTGTTTGTTATTCCTGTCTGATAATGACGTCATATGCATAGAGATGCAAAGGGTGGAAAAAACCGGGTTTATTCCCGGGAATAAACCGGGTTTTTTGGGAAGGAAATTTTTTAAATTTCCGGGAGTTTTCAGAAAGTTTTAAGCATGAAAAATTTTTAATTTATTATTTTCAATTATTTTTAATGATTTCAATTTATGTCAATGTAAACAAAACTAATAACATAATATAATATATATATATATATATATAAAACAGCACGGTTTACATGAAAATTAGCAGGCAGGTCTACATGCTAAAACTGCAGAAATATAAAGTAAGATAAATTTTAAAAAAATGTTATTTTAATCGTCGATAAGTAAAAAGTGAAAGACGTATGAGAGATTCATCTTCCCTGACATGAATATAAACTTCATCTATGTTCTTCGAATTAACGAATGTAAAAGAAAGTGAACAAAATTTAAAGAAATCAATGGAAAAATACAAAGCAACTCGTTAGAAAATTAATATAAGGTATGACTGAAAGCGAGATGTGCGAGCCAAAAAAAAACTGAAGAAAATCATTTTTTAAAGAAACATTCAAATCCTCACCAATTTACAGCCGCCATTGTTGTAAGTTAATAAATTATAAAGACTTAGACTGTAAAATCATAAGTTTTGTGAATTCATAAAGTAAAATCTATCTTTTTGGAACATTATTCCCCGAAATTTCTTTAAAATAAAAATTTCAAATTGGAAAATAAATGGTTTTGTTTATCGTCAAAACTCCTTCAAAATTTCCAATATTTCCCAAAATTTCGGGTTTATTCCCCAAAATCCCCTGTTTTATTCCAGCCTCTCAAAAACTGCCGGTTTTTTGCAACTCTACATATGCATACTTTTCTATAGACGAACTTTAAGACTGGATTGTAAAAGTGGATTGCTTTAGCGGATGCAAATGACGTCATTTTATAAAAAAGCGTGCATTTAAATTCTTAAACCTTAATTATGTTTTGTAGAAGTGCGTCATTTTCACAGCCCAGCTGCTTTGAAATTCTTCACAGGTGAAAATGCTTCACTTTTAAAAATAATGTAATCGAAATTCCACGCAATGTTTTACAAAAATTTAGAGTGTCGTTGTAAAAGAGAAGTGGCATGCAAAATAATAGCGATTTATATTACACAAATTGATGATTCTCGCCTGGATGAATTTGCTTCGCCGAGTTAGACAAGCAAACAAATAATTCGTGGTTTAAAATAATATCATGTTCCTGAAGTTTTTGTCCAAAATTCTCTCGAATAATAAAATTTTAATGCTATTCTTTAGGACATTCTACAATAATTTTATCAAAATAACATAATTTGATTAATTTAATTTTTCCTAATTTTATATAATCTAAATATTTAAAACACAAGTGTGTTTTTTAATCATCTGCCCTGATCTTTCTGCTGAACCAATTTTACTAATATATATATATATATATTTAACTGAAAGCTCTTCATTTGTAGATGTGATCACACTATCTGTTTTTTTCTTTTTTTAATATCCCCACTTTTATATTTTAATTTTAAAAGCATTTTATGAATTTTTTTTCAAAATGGTGAAAATTAGATAACCGTCATTATTGCAGACAAGAGAGAAATACTGAGGTATTTTTAACTTTATTCATGCTATTTTCTGATAAAAATTCAAAATTGTTGATAAAAATTGCTGTATAGGGTTTAGTGACGCAAAATCCCATTAGGATCAGAATATTATATTGGGGGCATAATAACGGAAAATGACATAATGCTTTTGAAAACACGCATTTTTCCTCATAGATTTTCTATATTGCTTTTCCTTCTGCATGTGTACTTATACTAAGTTTCAGACACTAGGCGAAATGCCTATTTAAGTGAAAATAAAGTCATATTTATAAGAAAACGATCATTTTTCTTAGATAAAACTAAACATTTTAACACAAATGCATCTAAAAAACATAAATTACGGGAATTTTTACTCTCCAGAATTCAGATTAGAATCTCAAGTAAAGAGTGCGTCTGTATACATAAAAGATGTTGCTGACAATCGTGACTTCAAGTTTTGAGTTAAAATTATTTTTAAATGATCAAACAAAATACAATTTTTTTAAAATGATGAATATGGATATGAGAAGTGTGTATGCAAATTTTCAGAAGGTGAAAATTGCTGTTTTTTATTCCGGAATACCAATCGTAAGAGCCTCAATTGATAACCACATCCTAATAACTGAACTTTATTATAGTTTACTGATTAAATATCTATATTATAAAGAACAAACGTATCTGTGCGTAACACTGACGTCATTTTGCGAACGGCAACACTTCACGATCGAATTTCGGTCTTGAAATTTTCGCAATTGCAATTTTTTTAATCGTCTGACCATCGTACATTTTCAATTTTCGTCGCATAAGGAAAAAATTTATTTTCAAATGTAATTTGTTTAAAAACTGTATCTTAATTGACTGATGTATTATAGTATTTTCTAAAATAATTTTTAAGCATGATATTTTTTTAAGTTTATCTTATCACGAGCCGGTTTCAATACATAATAATAATAAACATTTTGCACATAAAGAAACAAACATTTTTCAGCATTTGTTTCTGACTATTTTTGCATAACAAAATTAATACTTCCTTTATAAACAAACTAGCAAACCCCGCGGCTTTGCTCGCGTAATATTTGAAATATGCCAAGTGATATTTATATGTCTAATTTTTATTAAAAGGTACTAACTAAATTTTTATTTTATTAAAATGTAATATTTTATTTTATTAAAAGGTACTTATTACTTTTAGGAATAATTAAAAAAATTACTATTTAAAACACAGTTTGATTAAACATCATTGTTACACTGCATAAAGCAGAAATGAGACTTAAATTAATAAAACGAAATAAAACGAAATAAGTAATAATTTAGAAAATATTTTGAAACATTTATGCTCAATTAATACGCTTATTTCAGTATTCATTTGAAGTTTTGAATTTTTTAGAAACCATCTTCTTAAATCTTAAAATTAACCATCATGTCAAATTCCAAGTCCTACCACCTCTCTCAACATAAAGGGATATGTTGAAATAGGAACTGTCACCATTAATTTGCCAAGATTAATTTTGAAATTGGTTTGTTATTTCCTAATATTCCACAGACACGTAATTTAGAAAGCTATTAAAGGCCTTTTTAGAGCGTTTGTTGTTTCTGTAAATCCCAGGTGGTAGAATCATCGGCATAAAATATAGCCTTGTAGGATCAGAGACTGTTACCATTGATTCGCAACTATTACTTTTATATTTGGTTTATATTCCCTGAAATTGCGTAGAAATCGTAATTTAGGACTTTTTTAGAATGCTTTTCGCACCTCCCCTTCACTTCACCCCTTTTTAATTCGAATTTATTTTCGACAATCCTTCGAGGGCATTTATATTTTATAAGTAACTATCATGCCATATTTAAAGTTTCTAGCCTTTTCAGTATCACCGAAATCGCAATTTAGAAAGCTTTATCTACTCCAACCCTCTGGTGGTAGTGGCACAGACATAAAATATAGCTTATGTTTGAGCAGGTTCTATCACCAACAATTTGTTATCATTATTTTTTTAATCGGTTTGGTATTTGATAAGATTCCATAAAAATTGTAATTTATAACGCTTTTCGCTCACTTCATCTTTTTAAATTTGAAATTTTCTTTCGACAGTTCATAGAAAGCAGTTGCATCTTGTAAGTAAATAACATGCCATACTTCAAAATGTTAGACCCTTCAGTTATGCAAAAAACGCAAATTAGGACATGTTTTGCTTTTGCAACCCTCAGACGGTAGTGACAGCAACATAAAGTATAACCTATGTTACAGCAGGGACTGTCACCATTGATTTGCAACCATTACTTTTGAAATAGCTTTGGAATTTCTTGAGAATGAGTAGAAATCGCAATTTAGAACGTTTTTAGAAAGCTTTTCGCGCATTTTCACCCCTTTTTAAATTTCCAATTTTTTCGAAACTGTTCTTAAAGATCATTTATATGTAATAAATATGTACCTTGCCTAATTTTAAGTTGCTAGCCCCTACCGATCACAAAAATTGAAATTTTGAATGCTTTTTTGCTCAAGCAACGTCTAGATGATAGTGATACTGACTTGAAATAGCATCTATGTTAGAGCAGAGGCTGTCAGCATCAATTTCTTATCATTACTTTTGAAATCAGTTTGATTTTTCCTGAGATATTGATGACAAATCGGCATTTAGAACGTTTTTAGAACGCTTTTCGCTCATTTTGCTCCTGCATATCCTCTGGGGTAGTGGAAACAGATATAAAATATAGCCTATCTTTGAGCGATATCTGTCACCCCCATTTTTACACCATTGTATTTAAAATCGGTTCAGTACTTCCTGAGATTGCATAGAAATCGCAATTTAGAAAGTTTTTTACAACGCTTTTTGCGCATTTTGACGCCCTTTTAAATTTCGATTGTTTAAGGAAATGTCCTTAGAGATCATTGATATCTTATAACTAACTACCATTCCAAATTTCACGATTCTAGGCCCTTCCGTAACGCAAAAGCCGCAATTTAGAATGTTTTTCTCCTGCACCGGCTTTGGGGTAGTGGCACCGACATAAAATATCGCCTATGTTGGAGCAAAGGTTGTCACCATCATTTTGACTCCATTATTTTTTAGATCGGTTTGGTATTTCCTGAGATTGTGTAGAAACCACCATTAGAACATTTTTTAGAACGCTTTTCGCGCATTTTCACCACTTTTAAATTTCGAATTGTTTATGAACTGTTCTTAGAAATCCTTTATATGTAATAAGTAGCTAATATTTCAAATTTCATATTTCTAGGCCCTTCGGTAACGCAAAAATCGCATTTTTAGAACGTTTTTTGCTCCTGCACCCCCTTTCGGGTAGTGGTACAAACATAAAACATAACCTATGTTGGAGCAAGGGTTGTCACCGTCATTTTGACACCCTTATTTTGACACCATTACTTTTTAAATCGGTTTGGTATTTCCTGAGATTGTGTAGAAACCACCATTTTGAATGTTTTTTAGAACAATTTTCGCGCATTTTCACCCCTTTCAAATTTCGAATTGTTTAAGAACTGTTCTTAGAAATCCTTTATATCTAATAAGTAGCTAATGTTTTAAATTTCATATTTCTAGGAACCTAAGTACACATAAATCGCATTTTTAGAACATTTTTTGCTCCTGCACCCCCTTTGGTGTAGTGACACCGACATAAAACATAGCCTATCTTCGAGCAAGCGATGTCACCACCATTTTGACACCAATATTTTTTAAATCGGTTTGGTATTTCCTGAGATTCTGTAGAAACTACCATTTAGAACGTTTTTTAGAACGCTTTTTGTGCATTTTCACTCCTTTAAAATTTCGAATTGTTTAAGAATTGTTCTTAGACATCATTTATATCTTATAAGTAACTAATATTCAAAATTTCATATTTCTAGGCCCTTCACTAACGCTAAAATCGCATTTTTAGAACGTTTTTTTCTCCTACACCCCCTTTGGGGTTGTGGCACCCACATAAAACATAGCCTATCTTGGAGCAAGCGTTGTCACCATCATTTTGACACCAATATTTTTTAAATCGGTTTAGTATTTCCTGAGATTCTGTAGAAACTACCATTTAGAACGTTTTTTAGAACGCTTTTTGTGCATTTTCACCCCTTTAAAATTTCGAATTGTTTAAGAACTGTTCTTAGACATCATTTATATCTTACAATTAACTAATATGCAAAATTTCGTATTTCTAGGCCCTTAAGTAACTCTAAAATCGCATTTTTAGAACGTTTTTTGCTCCTACACCCCCTTTGGGGTAGTGGCACCCACATAAAACATAGCCTATCTTGGAGCAAGCGTTGTCACCATCATTTTGACACCAATATTTTTTAAATCGGTTTGGTATTTCCTGAGATTGTGTAGAAACTACCATTTAGAACGTTTTTTAGAACGCTTTTCGTGCATTTTCACCCCTTTTAAATTTCGAATTGTTTAAGAACTGTTCTTAGACATCATTTATATCTTACAATTAACTAATATGCAAAATTTCGTATTTCTAGGCCCTTAAGTAACTCTAAAATCGCATTTTTAGAACGTTTTTTGCTCCTACACCCCCTTTGGGGTAGTGGCGCCGACATAAGATATAGCCTATGTTCTAAGTTGGACTAACACCATCATTTTGATACCAATACTTTTGGAATCGGTTCGGTAGTTCCAGATCTTACCTCCTACAAATAAACAATTTTTTCCTCTTTATAATAGGAGTATAGATAAAAGAATAATATTAAAAAAACTACCACTCTAACATATTAGTGAAAGACAAATTAACGAAATTAATACTTCTTTTATAAACAAGTAAAAGAATAATATTGAAAAAACACAAATCTAACAAATTTGTAATCGTACAATTTAAATTTTTAAATCACTAAATAGGATTTTTTTTTTCAAATGGAATTTGTTTGCAAAGTTCATCTCAGTTTACTGATTGTCTATGGTTTTAAAAACAATTTTAAAGCATGAAATATTTTTTAATTTATGTATATTGCGGGGTGCTCCATTACGAAAGATTAATCCGTTTGCCCTTAAAATAATATAAAGAGTTCATTCTTTACTTACGGATAATATCCATTAAAAAAAACAAACTGCCCAATGAATAAATAAATAAAATAATATAAATAAAACACAAATTTAACAGACATGTATAATCTCTGAAATTATCAGAATATAAAGGATGCCATAAGTAGCAAAATCTTGGTCAAATAATTCTTAGCATGCGGCTAATAAGAAAATATCGCTTTTGATAAATTTCAAAAATTTATTTGATTGTATAATTCGTATTTTCCGTATGAAAAATGTTTTTTTAATGTAAGTGGGCTATCTAAAAAATTTATTGCATATATAAAAAATATTAATTTCCAATTAAAAAAAATGTTTTCACCTATATTTTTTAACCCGGGAAGCCCGGGTACGATCCCCTAGTAATTCTAAAAGCCATAACTTCTTTTCTAATGAGAATTTGAAGGAAACAATTATATTAAAATGTTCAGATAGAAGATTAACATCCAAAAAATTTAAAATTAAAATTTTCTTGAAGCTTTAAAAGTCCTGAGTCCCTTTGAATTAGTCTGTTTTTAACTATTTGACGTTTATTGCTTTTATACTGCTACTGGAAATTGCATTACGCATATATCATTAAAAGTTGTTATCTAGGCTTTAAAAGCCAATGGTACATAGAGTACGCCGCCTCTGTCATTATGTACGTCTAAACCGTCCATATCTTTAAGGGTTAATATCTGAGCTAATTACTGACGATGTTTTCGAAAATCATGATCAACAATGCTTTTATACTTCTGCTACGACAGATACCTCCAGCGCTGCTCAACACTTTTGCTGAATGCCCGTAAATCGAAATTTGTGTGTAATGGATAAATGCGATTTTCTCAAAAACTATGGGACCTAGAGTAATCGCTATAATTTTCCTGCAAGGTTTAAATTAACGTTTATTACCTCAATTTTTTTCATAATTTTAGTTTAAGTAGATTCGGAATTAGATGGGACGAGGGGACATATTTTTGCGCTACATTTTTGACGATATTTTTGAAAATGTAATACCTAAAATTAAAAGAAATGTACTTTTGAATTCAGCGTTATACGAAAGCTTTCACGCGATACCTCACACGATATACAAAGAAAATATTTTTTTTATCATGTAACTTAATTTGCCCCTCCACATTTTTTCTAAATATATTTATAAATGTTTAATAATCTGAAAATATGTGGGTTAATAGTCTTTATTATTTCCCCCAATCTGAACTTTCCACGTTCCATAGTTTACGAGTAAAATGGCTGTGACAGACAGACAGACACAGGAGTGATCTTATAATGGTTCCGTTTTTACTTTTTAAGTACGGAACCCTAAAATGGACGATGGCTAACATTTTACCGAAATTTAATATTGATTTATTCAGAAAACTTTCGGATAATAAATAAAAATTCTTTTATTTCAAAAGTTTTTTTTTAACGTAGCATATTATCTTTTCTTATAAGAATTGAGATCAGTTGTCACTGACATAAATAAAAGCTTCTTTCAGTAAATTGCCAAATGGTGCATTCAAGAGGTATTTCATTATTAATTTCGTTTTCTTCGCTGACAGAACTTATTCTAAAACTTATATGAATGAAAGACAGGGTTTGTATCGATTACGGGCTGATATTTAGTAAAATCTGTTAAACTAAAGAAAAATTAACAATGTTAGACACTTTACCGAAATTTCATACTGATTTATTCAGAAAACTTTCGGATAATAAATATTCTTTTTACAATCATCATTTGTTCTACCAATTTTATTTTCAGACGTTAAAAACACACTAAGATTTCATAGTTTATCATACAGCCAAAAAATAGCGTACATGTCACAAGTTTTAAAACATATATATACTTTAACACAAACATTCAAGATAATTTAAAAAAATATTTTCACCTCTTTTTTCACCGAGGCATCTTCAGTTATTGATGTTTTTCGTCTCACTCTCTCGCTAATTCTTACTTTCCAGATTTTCCCTGTTATTTTTCCCTATTTTCAAAATGTGTCGCCATCTATTGTCTATAACTGCGTGTAGTTGATCATTGCAGGTTTCTGATTTTGATGAGATGATTTCAATGGCTTCTCTTATTAATGCATAATTTAAAGTATTGTATTTTGCTAATTTCTCGACGTTTTTAAAATCTATTGTGATGGGGGATTTTCTATTGAGTCGTGCTATGGCCGTAGATGATTTAATAAGTCGTATATCCGGTTGGTGTTCTTTAATCCTGTCTTGTAGCTTTCTTTTTGTCATTCCTATATATGACCTATCTTTTCCTTCATTGTTTTTGAAATTAATTTTGTATATTCCAGATGTCTGTAGGTGTGAAATTTTCTCAATGTCTGTTCTAATTAATTTAAATATTGGCAGGTCAGGGGTGATAGGGGTATTTATTCCTAGTTTTTTAAATTCTCTTTTTATTTTTAATGAAACACCTTTTATGAAAGGGATTGAATTTGTAAATTTTATAACTTTCTGGGCTGGTTCTATTCTATTGTACCTTTTTTTCACTTTTTCAACTAATTTTTTTATCGTTTTAGTGGTATATCCTGCATCCTTAGCTATTGATTTGATTTTATTTATTTCGGTTTCTAGGAGGTCTTCTGTTGAACATACATTTAGTGCTCTATGGATATATGTATTTATTGCAGCTATTTTATATGGAAAAGGGGTCCTTGAGTGTTTGGAGATTATGTAAGAATTTGCATTTGGTTTCCTGTATACTGTAGTATGGAGATTATGTTCTGAACGAGTAAGTAAAACGTCAAGAAATGCCAGATTGTTGTTTTTCTCTACTTCAACTGTAAACTGTAAATTTTTATCATATGAGTTAAGTTTTTTAAGTTTAAAAAAGTTGAGTTAAGTTAAAAAAAAAAACCTCCTAGAAACCGAAATAAATAAAATCAAATCAATATCTAAGGATGCAGGATATACCACTAAAACGATACAAAAATTAGTTGAAAAAGGTGAAAAAAAGGTACAATAGAATAGAACCAGCCCAGAAAGTTATAAAATTTACAAATTCAATCCCTTTCATAAAAGGTGTTTCATTAAAAATAAAAAGAGAATTTAAAAAACTAGGAATAAATACCCCTATCACCCCTGACCTGCCAATATTTAAATTAATTAAAACAGCCATTGAGAAAATTTCACACCTACAGATATCTGGAATATACAAAATTAATTTCAAAAACAATGAAGGAAAAGATATGTCATATATAGGAATGACAAAAAGAAAGCTACAAGACAGGATTAAAGAACACCAACGGGATATACGACTTAATAAATCATCTACGGCCATAGCACGACTCAATAGAAAATCCCCCATCACAATAGATTTTAAAAACGTCAAGAAATTAGCAAAATACAATACTTTAAATTACGCATTAATAAGAGAAGCCATTGAAATCATCTCATCAAAATCAGAAACCTGCAATGATCAACTACACGCAGTTATAGACAATAGATGGCGACACATTTTGAAAATAGGGAAAAATAACAGGGAAAATCTGGAAAGCAAGAATTAGCGAGAGAGTGAGACGAAAAACATCAATAACTGAAGATGCCTCGGTGACTATCTTGAATGTTTGTGTTAAAGTATATATATGTTTTAAAACTTGTGACATGTACGCTATTTTTTGGCTGTATGATAAACTATGAAATCTTAGTGTGTTTTTAATGTCTGAAAATAAAATTGGTAGAACAAATGATGATTATGAATGATATGACATTATAAAAGAATAGATTATAAAACTGTATTCTTTTTACTTCAAACTTTTTTTTTTTCAACGCCTAGCATATTATCTTTTCTTATAAGAACTGAGATCAATTCTCGCTGACATACATAAAAGCTTCTTTCAGTAAATTGCCAAATGGTGCATTTGAGAGGTAATTTATTATTATTCCGTTTTTCTTCGCTGTCAGAATTTAATCTAAAATTCATGTGGATAAAAGAAAGGGTTTATCGATTATGGGCTGATAATTTAGAAAATCTGTTAAACTAAAGAAAAATGAACAAGGGTAAACACTTTACCGAAATTTCCCATCGATTTATCCAGAAAACTTTCGGATAACAAATAAAAATTATTTTTAGTTCAAACCTTTTTTTTTTTTTTTCAAACGCCTAGCATATTATCTTTTCTTATAAGAATTTAGATCAGTCGTCGCTGATATAACTACAAGCTTCTTTTACAAAATTGCCAAATGGTACATTAAAGGGATAATTTGTTATTAATTCTGTTTTCTTCGCTGCCAGAACTTATTCTAGAATTCATATGGATAAAAGACAAGGTTTATATCGATTATGAGCTGATATTTACAAGATCTGTTAAATTAAAGAAAAATGAAGAATAGTAAACTCTATATCGGAAATTTCGGCACTTGTTAGTTATCCCGTCGACCAATTTCGCCAAATTATATAAATCACCAAGCCACTCGCCAAATTATACAAATTAACATAATTTCTATTTTAAATAACGAAGGAAAAAATAAATTAGTATAACATTAATAAAAATACAAATAAAACGTCGAAATAAAAATCGCTTGATGACGTAAACAATTGTTGTCAAATAAATGTGGCATTTACGATTAACCATTACTGGTATTTAATCTTACAATCTGGCGACAGTAATTTGGTTGACGAGCTGATATTTAGAAGATCTAGATCTTCTAAATATCAGCTATTTACTTTGATAGCTATCAAAGTAAAGAAAAATGAAGAATGGTAAACTCTGTATCGGAAATTTCGGTACTTGTTAGTTATCCCGTCAACCAATTTCTCCAAATGATATAAATCGCCAAACCACTCACCAAATTATACAAATTGACATAATTTTTATTTTAAATAACGAAAGAACAAATAAATTAGTATAACATTAATAAAAATACGAATAAAACGTCGAAATAAAAATCACTTGATGACGTAAACACGTGTTGTCATGTGAATGTGACATTTACGATCAACATTATCGGCATTTAATCTTACAATTTAGCGACAGTAATTTGATCAACGGGATAACTAATAAGTACCGAAATTTGATAAAATATCATTAGTTTACTACACGGAGTACAAAACTGTTCTAAAGTCAAATAAACTTATACAAACATTAAAATAAAGTTAAAATATGTACGTTTCGGTCATCCTTCTATGACCTTCCTCAGGAACGTTGTCGTATATCTTCTAAAATTAGAGCAAAACCGTCTTGAGTTCAAAATGTTCGTTATATATTCAGTCAAAAGTCACTTTATCCAATTACAATCCAGAAAGCATGCAATAGCACTATCTATTAGACAAAAAGTAGACTACAATTTCGAATGATTTTAAAAATCATTCGAAATTGTAGTCTACTTCTCTATACTATTGTTTAACGAACGGCCGATAGGAGATCCAGTAGTGTCCGGTTGATTCTGCCACCTAGTGGAAAACGGAAAATTTAAGACATTCGTCATCTTGCCCTGGTCTCCACTACTTAGCAAAAAAAAAAAAAAAGTACAGCTAGACTAAATAACAAGATAAAATGTGATAAAGTACACATTGCTTAATGATGTACTAAGTTGAAAATATTAAAATTACAGAAAAATATGCATAAATCAAATTTAATAATCTTAATATTTTTAACGTACCCGTAAGGCATGGTGACGTCACGGCGACGTCGTTGTGAAGTCACACTGTGACTTTGTGACCGTCGATGTGACGTCACGTGACGTCGATGTGACGTCATAGTGACTAGAATGCGAGGTCGTTATGGCAGTTTTAGAGGTCGTTTGTGACGTCACATTGTGACCACTCTGTGAAGTCACAGTGTGACTAATTTGTGAAAAGTGTGACATTAGTGACTACTTTGGCATTAATTTTGTGACGAACATGTGACGAAAGCGACAATGCTTCGAAGTCACATTGTGACCAATTTGTGAAATATGTGTCATTTGTGACGAACTTGTCATAAACACTGTGATGATTTCAAATGAAAATCAAATTTCAAATTAATTTCTTAAAAGGCGCAAAGGCCAACCTAGTGAAAATGATTCCATGCCGGGACTCGAACCCAGGCCATCAATATAACGCACTGACATTCTACCGACTAAACCACACGGAACGATACCCAGCCTGGAAAATTTCACACAATTACATGTTTGCAAGGCTACAAAAGCAGCACAAGATGGGATATTTATCGTGAGCCACCGACATGGAATAAACAGGAAACTTAATTCAATCTAGCATCGATTGAATCTATATTAATACTTGGAAATTTTTACAGGGAGAACCATTCGCCTTGCATAAAATATTTCAAATGAAAATCAAATTTCAAATTACATACTTAAAAGTCAATTTTAATTTGAAATTTGATTTTCATTTGAAATATTGTATGCAAGGAGAATGTTTCTCTCTGGAAAAATTTCGACGTCTTAATATAGTTTCAATCGATGCTGAATTTAATTAAGTTTCGTGTTCGCCCCATGTCGGTGGCTCACGATAAATATCCCATCTTATGCTGCTTTTCTAGCCTTGCCAGCATGTAATAGCGAGAAATTTTCCAGGCTGAGTGTCGTTCCATGTGGTTTAGTCTGTAGAATGTTAGTGTGCTATGCTGATGGCACGGGTTCGAGTCCCGGCATGGACTCTTTTCACTAGGTTGGCCTTTCCGCCTTTTAAGCAATTAATTTGAAATTTGATTTTCATTTGAAATATTGCATGCAAACCGAATATTTCTTTGTGGAAAAATTTCCAAGTATTAATATTGTGATGAATTTTAAAATGGACAATTTTAAAATAAAGTTTTGTTTAAGTCTTTTAATAGCCTGTTAATATTTTGAAAATAGAAAAAAAGCGAAAGCCAATATACATAGCTAATCATAATATTTTCGCGTAGATAAAAAATGACAGTCTTTTATATCAAGATTTAACAAATTAAAACTTTATAATATAAGTTTCCAACTGTACAAAAATTTGACTTATTCACTTTTGGCCAAGATTGGCCAAAAAAAGGACTTTTTTCAAAAAACTCAAATAAACCGGGTTTTGTTTTTTTGTTTAAACCTTTGGGCATTTTTTGTTTGAACCTGGGTTTTTTGGATTTTAAATCTCATTTCCAATTAGATATAGATGCATGTTTGTTGATAAAAATAAACATTGTTGGATACTATATACGTATTATAACTTCATTTCAAAATATTCAAATTAAATAATTACTATCAGTTATGCAGATAATTGTAATCATTTGTAATTTAAATATTGTTAGTAACAGCTATGTATTATCTTCAAAGAATAAACTGTTCTATACAATGAACCATAGATATCTTGAAAACATTATAAAGCATTATTTGATTAATGAATAATAAAAGATTAAAGATTTTTTTTTCAAAAATGTGTTCTTAGTGGGGAATACAGATAAAAAACAATCTATTTAAGTAACTCTTAAATATGTGACACGTGGTTATTATATAATATTGCATGATGTCAGAAGTAAAAGCTTTTTTACAGACTTTTACACTGATTTATTTGTGTTGTTTCAATTCAAATTACTTGCATATTAAGTTAATCAATAAAAATATAATAAGATTTCTTAATTTAATACATTTACTTTTAAAAAATAAGGGACTCCCCCTGCCCTCACTTCTTTAAAAAAAAAAAACAATGAAACCCGAAAAAACATAAAAAGCCAAATAAAACCCTAAAAAATCCAATAAAACACGATCGGGTCGGGTTTTTTGCAACCCTGTAAATAAGATAACTAAATAAACGTTTAAAAAAATTGATTTCAGCAGGTGCCGTTCATGGCCCAAAATGTATCCCAATTCTTTTGAACAGCCCTGTATTTAATCTGTATGTTGATATATATACTATATAATGGAAAAATTTAGTTTAGCAAGAAAACGGATAACAGGTTGAAATTTCTGTTTCAGCAATTTTTACTATTAGATAGAAACATGCTTAAATAGATTTGTACAGCCTTGTAGTTTACCTAGTACCTCTATTACACGCCACTTTAGCTAAAATTTAATTCAAACTAAAACACTCTTAAAACTACCGAAATCATATTTCCAGAAATTATCATCCATAGACGGCATGTATCCAATTCTTTGCGTGACCCTGTATAATATTTTATCTATATTCTACAAACATTTCTTAATAAACTAAATGCATTTCAGCGTAAAAATGCATAGCTCATTTAAAAACCACCTTTAAGCAATTTGCTCTCATACCCAGTAACCCTTGCGAATTATTTTGTGTAGCGCTGTATATAAATTATAGCATTTACACATATCATATATTATGCATAAATATAGTGAAGCATAAAAGCGCATATCATAATTGAAAATGCATTTCCAGCAGTCACCGCTAATGTTCAGTATTTCTGATACAATATGATCTGAAATCTTTAGTGTGTCCTGTAAATGCTCTGCACTTCGTATTATACATGAAATAACTTATAGTAAACCTTAGCGACGTATATAAATTTCGTTGTATATGAAATAGTTTAACATAATTAAAATACGCTGCAAACAATTTTCCCCACCCCATATCATTATGTAACGGAATTCTTTTGTGTGGCCCTGTAAATGAATAATAACTATTCTTTGTACCGCATATTCTACGGAATGGATATTTTAGTGCACTTCATAAATGTATATAAATTTTATTATGTTTGAAAAGGGTGTAACATCATTAAAACTCATTTGAAACGATTTTTTCCATTGACCGTAATGTAACCGAATACTTTAAATGTCCCTGTAGATGAACTAAACATGCTACAGACTTCATCTGAAATAGATTTTGTGCTATGGTAAACGTCGATAACATCCAAAAATTTTAAAGCAATCCGAGTTTATTTACAAGAGTTAGAGCGCGTACAAACGGACAGACGAACAGAGAAACCGAAATCATTAACACTTTTCAACTTTGTTGGAAAGTGTTAAAAATGAGGCGGCGCACGTTGAATTTCGACGAAGGAAAATGTTTAAAGAAGAACAGTTACATTGATTAATAATAAAAGTACAAAATTAGTTGCAATAAAAAATCCGTCGAACCATTGGTTAGTCTGACTATTAAAACAAATATTACTTTAATCTAAAGTTACGACAATACTATTTTCTTAAACTTCAACTGTTCCAAATTATTCAAAAATGAAGCTGTATTCGTATATGTAATTAGTAAAATATAATCAAGATAAGTAAATATGATGAAATTATCAAGTGAGGTACTTATGCAACATATTATGAAATGAAAAATCAACGAGAATTATTTCACTCGGACATAATCATAGCTTTCTTTTTCTGCGTGAAATCTAATCTTTACATCATTTTTACAACCTCAAAATTTACATACTTTACATAGCCTTCACGCTGTTTGATGTCTTTAATTTGACGAATTTCACTTTTAAATTTGTCCGTTTTCAGTTTTTTTTTTTTTTTTTTTTTTTTTTTCCTTTTTGATCTGGCTTTCGCTAGAGAGTCTGGGCAATGGGCCGCGCACCCGATTCCGCGTCTGATAATGCTAAAACATGACTATCTTTTAGAATTTCGCGTCCGTCCGAGGTCCCTACCCACGTCCCTTTTGCCGAGACTCTAGTGGAAGCAAGGTTGAAAAGGGAAAAAAAATGAAAATTGAAACCGGATCAATTAAAAAGGGAAATGGATTAAATTAAAGACAAGCTACCAGACGACCGCAGCAGCTTCCAGTTCGAGCTCCGCCGCAGACTGAGAGCATGAACATTATTATACCAATATGAATATAGATCATACTCGTATTCGATATTGTAAAGCTACCGGATGCCCACCGCGGCTTCGAGCTCCGCCGCAGACTGAGATCATGAACATTATTATACCAATATGAATATATATATCATACTCGTATTCGATATTGTAAAGCTACCGGATGACCACAGCGGCTTCGAGCTCCGCCGCAGACTGCGATCATGAACATTATTATACCAATATGAATATATATCATACTCATATTCGATATTGTAAAGCAACTGGATGACCACAGCGGCTTCGAGCTCCGCCGCAGACTGAGATCATGAACATTGTTATACCAATATGAATATATATCATACTCGTATTCGATATTGTAAAGCTACCGGATGACCACAGCGGCTTCGAGCTCCACCGCAGACTGAGATCATGAACATTATTATACCAATATGAATATATATCATACTCGTATTCGATATTGTAAAGCTACCGGATGACCACAGCGGCTTCGAGCTCCGCCGCAGACTGAGATTATGAACATTATTATACCAATATGAATATATATCATACTCGTATTCGATATTGTAAAGCTACCGGATGACCACAGCGGCTTCGAGCTCCGCCGCAGACTGCGATCATGAACATTATTATGCCAATATGAATATATATCATACTCGTATTCGATATTGTAAAGCAACTGGATGACCACAGCGTCTTCGAGCTCCAACGCAGACTGAGATCATGAACATTGTTATACCAATATGAATATATATCATACCCGTATTCGCTATTGTAAACCTACTGGACGATCGCAGCGGCTTCGAGCTCCGCCGCAGACTAAGATCATGAACATTATCATACCCGTATGAATATATATCATACCCGTATTCGATATTGTAAAGCTACCGGATGACCACAGCGGCTTCGAGCTCCGCCGCAGACTAAGATCATGAACATTATCATACCCGTATGAATATATATCATACTCGTATTCGCTATTGTAAAGCTACCGGACGATCGCAGCGGCTTCGAGCTCCACCGCAGACTAAAATCATGAACATTATCATACCCGTATTCGCTATTGTAATAATCTTTGGCCGCACAATAACTTATTACTAAATATTTTCCCAAACTTGAAGTCACGTTTGTCAGCTACAACCTTACATATGAACATTCGCACTCTTGACTTGAGGTTCTAATCTCAGTACCGGCGAGTAAAAATTTCAGAAACTTATGCCTTTTTAGACGCATATGTGGTAAAATATCTAAATAAGATGACAAAACAGATGAGAAATTATAGATCTATCTTAGTTAGATACAGACTGAAGGCAATATCAGTACAAATAAATTTTACTGACTGTAAGCTATCTATTTATATAAAATCCAAGTCTCTGTGTGTCCCTCACAATTCCGGTTGGACCGCCTCATTCATTGCGGCCATGTTAGGATTCCTATGGAGAAATCGGTATGAACTTCAATGATGAGTAATTGTTGAAAAGTACCAATAGCAGCCACAATACAGATACCAGAATACATCCAAAATTTGATCAACTTGGCAAGATATCGCCAAATTTGGCGATAAAAATAAGTTGCAATACATGACGTTAACTTGGCGATAACTGGCTATTTTGGAGAAATTCCCATTGAAATCCAATAATTTGTCATAATCGATCTCACCGAAATTTAATTTAAGCTCCGTGGATTTAAGGTTTTTTTCAAAATGTGTAGGTCAGAATTTAAATTGTAATGTATGGAAATATATGTCTTTTTACATCTTTAATCCGATACTACTAATAAAATAACCGCCACTAGACGGCACTGTACTATCTGAGCTCCTAACTGCCTGATTTTAATGTGCTTTATATAGGCGAATACAGACATTAAATTCTCGGTACTTTTCTAGTATAGGGGCCTTGGTGAAATAGAGAAACTGCATTTATTTGATAGCTGACTTTCCGTCATTCTTGACGGGCTATCTTTCTAGTAGAAAAATGTTTACATATCATTCATTAACAATAAGGAAAACTTACTCAAATGTTAAGTTCAGGACCTGATTAATCCATGGGCTTCTGGAACTTTAACAACAAAATTTTAATCGTGTGTAAATAAGATGGCATAACAAAAGAGAAATTACAAAGCTTTCTTAATTAATAAAAAGAAACAGATATAGATATAATTTTGTGTTTTATTTTGAAGTCTTAATTTTGTTATGGTATATTAGCTGGAAACAATCGCTGAACTATATATATATTTTTTAAGTGCAAGGGTGTTTAGGTTTACGTTCCGTAATCGAGTTGTTTCGTTTAAAAAACATAAGAAGTCAGTCAACTGAAAAATAGTTTTTAAACATATTGCATTTAAATGTACATTCCTCCCAACCCTAATTAACTTTGTAAAATTTAAAATTATGCGATGTTGTTAAGTAATCAAATTTGCAAAAAAGGAAAATGTATTGATGATTCCTCAAACCAATTAATTTTTGCGAAATAAATTATACATTGAAACCTGAAAGAAACAAACAAAAGACGCATTTGTTACCTTTTTCATTTCAGAAATTTATTAGCAGAAAATAGAGTTGAATTGTCTAATTTTTTTTTTTGTTTACAGCAGTAACATTAAACACAATGATTTTATACGAACTATATACACAAAGTTTAAAGCTGTAATTTAGCAAATCTAAAAAATTATTCGAACGTAACAGTAATTTGTTAATGTAAACAATAAAATTTTACAATCGATGAAAAAGTATTGTTATAAATCGTACAAATTTGAAGGGTATGATTAATCGTTAATTTGAAAATAATGATTAATCTTTCTCAAACTTCGACCGACGACGATGAGAAAAGAGCAAATACGATCCGCTATCTGGGCAGAGTATAATCATAAACAAATTTCACGCTGATACATCGCAAAATCTTGTTTCATGGTTTGTGATGAACCTGGCTACACTTTTTAATGTATATTACGTACGCCATGGTTAAAATACTCAATGCGCGAAAGTTTTTTTTTTTTCAATGAATCTCAAAAATGAATGATTTACCACACAGCTTTATTTACATTACGTTTCTTTTAAACACGATTGCTGAAATTGTTCGTTGAATGCGCAAATCATCATAGAAATTTTTATTAATTTTGAATGTTTTATAGAAAAACATGTGAACACAGGTCATTTGAGGAAAATGAGATTTTTATTTAGGCAGATGAATTTTCTTATACACATTTCAAATCGAAATCAAGCCTAACATGGCTGCATCTAATCGTCGACCGATAAGATGGTTCGATCCGGAATGATTATGTACACTTTCCTTCACTTGTATTTTATATAACAGGGTTCGTACGCATCAGGGGATTCAGGGGATTTTAGGTGTTTTAGTATCAGAAATTTTGTAAAGAACCGGTCGATATATCTGAAGTTAGAATTTTTTCCCCGTTAAATAAACTAAATATTACTTTACAAAAATTCTGGTAAAATGTCTTTCAAGCGTACGAACTCTGTATGCGGTAGATACTAATTGGCCCAGTTTTCTACGTACAACAAAATCAATCTATTTTAGCTCAATTGAAATTTACTTAAATCGATATTAAATTCCGATCATTGTAAATACTATCTTTTATCGATCCAGTTTTGGGCAAAGAAGGAAAAAAGATAACTTATAACAAACTTTCTTGAGAATGTTTCTGGCGTTATTTAGCAATGACTAAAAGATGGGTTTTCGATGTAAGGTAAATGCACCAGTGGGTCACTTCAGAACATTTATGCAATTATTATTAAAATGTTAGTGAATTCCAGAAGATATATATATATATATATATATAGCCTAACCTTCATGTATCAGAATAAACATTCAAAGTTTCAAAATACAATGTGACTTCAAAAATCCGGCATCAAAACCATCTTCTCCCTTCCTTTTTTTTTACACTCTCAAGTTATCGCAGAAAAAATATAGCAATTCTTTTGTATTAAAAACTTTAAGATCAAAAGTAAAAAAATAAAAAAAAATAAAAAAATCGGCTTTTTTTTTTTCTTATTTGTTAGAGACGATTATTTTCTGAACAAATTTTCTGGGAGAAGCACTGTTGCTTAGCAACGGAAACAACTTTGGTGACAACTTTGGCGAATACATGCCACAATAAATACGGCCAGAACGAATTTTCGGCAACTGCGACCTCAGTGATTTGAAAGAATTTTCAGGCTTTCACATTTTCCGTGAAAAGGCCGCAATTTATAAGCTGATTGATCACGCAAAGTTTGAAAATGCATTAAATAATAATAAAAAAAGATATAGATGATTGGAGAAGCATTAACGGAAATGAATCAATAACGAACAATTTAACGGACAGCGAGATCGCAGAAGCTGTACTAAATCGAACCGTCAATAATGCTAGTAGCAGCTCAGAAGACGAGGATGAACGACAAGCAGAAAAAAAGGTGTCACTTGAAAAATTGAATAAATTTTATAATTAATGTATGCTTTAGAGAAACGAGACTTTTTTACGAAATAGACAATCTTTACTTGTATAAAATACAAAAAAAAAAAAAAAAAAAAAAAAAAAAAAAAAAAAAAATCTTGTTAAAGAATGGTCCAAAAAAGATGTAGCAAAAAAGTTGACATCGATGTTTCCGAAATTATAAGAGAAGAAATAATTACACTCTTTATTATTATTATTATTATTATTATTATTATTATTATTATTATTATTTTGTAACATAGAAAATACCAAATAAAGCAAGTTTTTTTATATTTAATTTTTTCTTTTTCTTACATAATTATCACTTAATAATGAATTAAATTATGGCTAAGGGCACCATTAAGAATATACTTTTTATATTCCTTGTTACTACTTTTGATATTCCTTCAAAAATCCGGCATACTCTCGGTCCCGATAATGCCGTACTTTTTAAGTTATACTGTATATTCTTTGAAAAAAAATGGAAAATAAAAATGTCACCTTTCTCTGTGCTCCAAGAGTGGGTCTAGTAAATTTCGTATGCATTAATCTTTAAGTTTTCGGCTAATCTAACAAATTATTTACAGTGTAATAGTGTGTATAAACAGCAGTTGAATTCAAAATAAAACATACTATCGCCCACCCGCAAGAAAATGGCGCATCTTGGCAAAAGCAGATTTCACAGGAGAGGCAAAAGAAAATTTACGTAATTTTATTGTAACATGGAATTATAGCACTTTGAGCGCTGCATGCTGGAATAAAAACGTTTATAAAAGAATAAAACGCTTAATCTGTCTCAGGACTCTCAAAGCTTCAAAATATTCGAAATTTATTTATTTTTTATTTACATGTTAATCTCCTATCTTTTCTGAACATTTTGATATAATTGTTTCCTTGAAATTCCTTTTAGAACAGAAGTTAGGACTTTTAGAATTATACCCGCTCAATAGCTGAAGCGTCGTTTCCGTAACTTTGAAGTCATTTTTCTCCAAATCACGTTTTTGGGCATAACGCACAGGATATCTAAAAAACTTCTGAATATTTTTGCATGAAATTTCAAAACATATGTTTTATGTTAGTCTGTATAAACTGAATATAAAATTTCCTTTTTATTGTTAAAAAAATATATCCTTTTGGGTGATTATACTGTTGAAATTTTCAAAATTTTGTATTAACTAAATATAACTTTGTATTAAAAATGTAAGAGCGCTTTAAATACATATTTATTTAGATTCAGGGTAATTATTACAATCTGAAGTTTAATTAGGCAGAAAAAAATTCATTCTAGTTGCAAAATTTATTTTGTAATCTTGCGGGTAAGCTGTTATACCAATTTTCTGCTCGACAAACGTCTGACAAATTATTTATAAACAACGTTTGAATACACAATAAAATAGGTTGATTTGATCATACGTATACGTTTCGTGAGTACTATGGACTCACATCCTCAGCGTGAAAACTTTAAAAACAATATCCCCCCCAACTACATGAACGGTGAAAACCCAAATGTCAAAACAGAATACAAAAATACTATCAAGTTCGAACAGCCAATGAAATTAATGCGGAAGTGAAGTGTCGTGACACAGCAAATCCACCCAGAAAGTTGAGATGTATGGTGTACTAGATAAATCATTAACCAAGGAGTCTTTAAATTTATGGATATGAACAGCCTCAAAAAAAAAAAAAAAAAAAAAAAAAAAAAAAGTCCAAATCCAAAGGAGTAATGCATTTTTTTTTTTTTTTTTTATTACGTTTTTATTTTTTTAAACGTCTGACAGTTTGGAGCACCCTATAAATACAAATTTTGCAGTTTGCAGTTTTTTAAATGTATGAAATGAAGGAAGATACTTATATCTTTCATACCAATAAAAATTGTGTTTTAAAATCATATACATTTTAAAATATTAAATGTTGAAAATGGTCCTTTTTCTTCTTTTTTTCCAATTTTAAAAGTCCTGAGACCCCTTAGGAAGGAAGAGATTTGGAGGTATGTGTAATTTTACCTCCCCGCACAGCCCACCCCTCTTCTGTGGTCACAAATGGACATATAGCGTAATAAACTTAATAGTAAATTTCCGTATAACTATACTTATGAAACTTTTTGTGCAGAAAGACGCACCTATGACAGACCTATTAGTGCAATAAAATTCAAAGTGAATTTTTGCGTTATGTGTCACTTTTCTTGCATATGAGGGTTATTAAAGGAACAATATTTTAGATAAAACTTATCCCTCAATGAATTCTCTAAGAATTTTTCAAAAAATTTGTTTTTGAAGACCCACTAGAAAACAAACAAACGTACCAGCAAAAAAAAAAAGCATTTAAGGGGACACAGTACCTTTTAAACTACTTTTTCGATTTTGAATAATACTGTGATAAATATAATGTCACTACAGATATTAGGTACTATAAAGCAAATATAATTTCATATAATTAAAAAAAATCTTGTAGAACAGCCTACTTAACTAAAATTTAAATTTAAAAAAATTAAAAATTAAAATTAAAATCCCTACAACTTTTTTAAATATGAATATTTTTGCTTCAAAATTTTTTTTCATATTCCTTATATTCCTTATATTCCTTTCATATTCCTTATACTACATAAAACTGTGCAAGGATTTTTAGATGTATGGAATATTGCATTTAATATCAATCTTTTTCTGTTATAGTAAAAAATCAAGAAAAAATAATTGAAATTCTTAAAAAAAAAATAACTATAACCTTCAATATTAAATCCATGCACAATTTTATGTAGTATGTTTTTAGGATTATGGAAAAAAAAATTGAAGCAAAAATATTCATATTTAAAAAAGTAGTAGGGATTTAAAAAAAAAAAATATATATATTTTTTTTTAATTTAAATTTTAGTTAAACAGGCTGTTCTACAAGATTTTTTTTTAAATTATATGAAATTATATTTGCTTTATAGTACCTAATATCTGTAGTGACATTATATTTAAATTTATTACAGTATTATTCAAAATCGAAAAAGTAGTTTAAAAGGTACCGTGTCCCCTTAAAGATGTAAGCCAATCGGATTTCTTTCAGTTGTTCAAGAACTGCATTTTGGGCTTGTTTTTAAACTTAAAAACTTAGTGGCCCACTATAGATTCATTTACCTTAACAGTTTAAAAGCTTATCGGTACTTATCCGGGCCAGTAGATAGATCGCCAAAAATGGTTGCCAACTGTCAATTGTGTTTACCGTTTCCAGTCATGTTCAAAACAGTAATTTAATATTGTTTCATAACTAACATTGTTAAAAATGGTAAATAATGTTAAATAAATAAAATATAATAAATGAACTATAATAAATAAGTAAAAACTATAAACCATAATAAAAATAAACTATAATAAATATGTAAATTATAGTACGTATTATTATTATTATAGTACAGCTCTTATGATATGCTATAAAGTTGATAAAAAATTAATGTTACTGTAATTAGTATCATTTGCGCCATGCTTGGAGCAGTTGTATCTAACACGCCTCAGATAATACATAAGTACCAACTGATCATAATCGTCGCAATGAACTATAAATTATCAAGGATGTGGAAAACAAAATGTTTGGATTATATTTAAAAAATAATAATAACTTATTGCTGAAAAAATTAAATGTATTTACAAGATTGTTTGTTTTTCCCCTCTGTATCTTGAAAGTTAATAAAGTGCTTCAAAAGAGTTGTTTAATTTGGAAGTAATTAATTTAAGCGTACTTTTTGGATATATTAAAGGTTTCTACACGAACTAATTAAAGAAACATTTATAATTAACTACTTATCACATAAGATGCTTAATTATAATAATTAGCTTTACTAGCAAACGCAAATCACGAGCAGTAGATTTCCTGCTTCGAATTTTTTTAAACCTTTCAAAAGTGTGCGTGCTCGAAAGCAATTTACTCGATATTCGGCTTTCCCGTGATGTTGTAATGAATTTCATGATTGCACGAAAAACACTTTTCTGTACTTTTTAGCCAAACACTTAAAGTAGTTTCAATGACCTAGTTTCTACCGTTTTAAAAATGTTGTTTTTGTCTGTCAGAAATGTTTATCGTAAATTAGTTATAATAAACATTTTAATTAGTACAGAAGAAAATTTCAAGTTTTGAAATTTTTTAATTCGTTCTCAAAAAGATTAGTACAACACGGAGATTTTTTTAAAGAAAGTTAATATTGATTTAATAATATTTTACGATGCACACGTTCATAATAGGATTGTACTTAAAATTAGCAGATTATGATTTTTACTTATGAGTAGACATTTTGGTATTTTTCGTGTATAGCGGCCTTTGCAGTTTTTTTTATAGCTTCGCTCAGTTCTATACTTCAGAAAGTGAGATTCTTTGATAAAATAACATAAACAGCTATGAAAGCAAGCTTCATGAACTTTTATACCGTTTATATAAGTAATATACACTGGTGTCCAAAATTAAGGACCAGTCACAAAATGCTAATTTTTAAGTAAGCGAATACTCAAAAGGAAATAATGTAATTCAAATAATTATTATCTTTACTGCACAGCTAGTCCATATAGCCTCTCATTCATGTCACACATGGTCACAAGTGTCACAGTCACTACGGTGAAACAAAAAATTGGAAATTCCACACGTCTCATTATGAGTCTCAAATGATCACTATATGCGACTCCACTGAGACGTCAATGTGACTGCTGATTTGCGATGAGTCACCACGTGACTTTACAATGTAGTTATATTGTGACTCTCATGTGACTGTCATTTTTAGACTCAATTTCAAAGTCATCATGAACGTTGCATTATGATAAGTCACCAAATAATATCACAGTATAATCACATGGTGACTTTTCACAAACGAGCACAATGGTCACTTCACAGTAGTCTCTCTGTCACCTGAAAGTATATATACCGGGGTACACTATATATACAGACTGACTGATTTTAAAATTCAATAACTTGCAAACGGTGACAGATATTTAAAAAATTCTTGCGGGAGGCATAAGGTCAATGCATAAGGTCAAAAGTTTTTTTACAGTGATTTTCAATTTTAGTTTGAATTACAAACAATAGATGGCGCTGCGATCAATAGACGCTGAATTCAGGCTTGATTTTTGGTACTTCGTGGCCCGGATAATACATTTCCACCTCCTTTTTCCGCATGAAACAAGAGAAAGGACCAAAAATCGAGCCTGTATTTAGCGACTATTGCTTACAGCGCCATCTACTGTTTCTAATTCGAACTAAAATCAAAAATCACTGTAATAAAACTTTTGACCTTATGCATAAAAATCCTGCAAGAAATTTTTAAATATCTGTCACCGTTAGCAAGCTTTGAATTTTAAAATCAGTCAGTCCTTTTTGGGACACCCGGTATATGAATTCTGTACTCTTGAAAACGTAATTCAATATATAAGCTTTTCAATTTTTTTTATCGAAATCCATATTCTTCTTTTTTTCTTCATTATTAATTCTTGTTGATGGTGGTCAGTAATGTTTAATTAATGTTTATATACACTATATAACCAATTTATTTACAAGTACATCATTATTGTTTTTTATACACACTTTGCTTCTGTTTGTACATAAAAATCAATAAATGGTTTCTTTATATTAAATAAATTGTATAAATGTTGAAACAATTGCATGTGTAATGTGAAACAATGAATAGGTTGCCAGAAAATATGTACCCGAATTTCCTTCTCTCGCCAATGTCACTTTCTCTATTTCGCCAAGGTTCCTATACTAGAAAAGTACCGACATTATCTGCAACAAACTCAATTTAATGCAGGGTTACCACTGGCAACTATTTATTATTATTATTATTTTACTTACTATTATATCCAAACAAAAACAATTTACCTTGAAGATTTTTAAAAATAATCCACGAAGACATTTATTTTGAAACAATGATTAGGCAAATAATAATAATAACAAAATAGTTCCCAGTGGCAATGCAGGTCATGGTAATAAAACCAGTGGTTTGAAAAGAGGCGTCATTTTAAAACAGTTATTTTTTTTTCTTTTTCTTGGTGAGATACCATCGAAACTCTGCCTGACCTTGACCACTTTCGGACACGTGTTTACTTTGGCTGTAAAAATTTCCAGTCCGAAGCGCGTCCCGTGTGCTATTTTGTATTTTATGGTGATTTTAACAAAGTTTTATTCAGTTTATTCTTTATTTTTACCCCTTGAAAGTAAATAAAGTGCTTGTAAAAAGTAATTTAACTCACAATGTAATAATTCAAGCGTGTGTTTTTCCTATACTGAACGTTTCTACATGAATTAATTTTAAAAATATATAATTAATTACTTATCAAGTTAAAATGTTAATTATAGTAAGTGAGTATATTATATTCAGAAGTGATTTTCTCTTCCAGGAAATCTGCCAAAAATATCGCTGAAATATCACTGTTTATTTGAATTAGATTAAAAAAAAATATGCTTTTTAAATATTCCAATATTTGGATTTCTTTTCATTCGTCAAGTGATATATTTATAATTATCAATATATACAATAAAAATTACTCTAAAACGTTTACGAAAATCATCGGCAGCGAAAGAAACTTTGTTTTTATAAACGTTTCTTTAAATTTCTAAAATACAGGGTGATTATAATTAAAGTCCCACTTTGAAAATACTGTAAAAAAGGAACCACTGGTCAACCACTTCAAAAATTTGAACTGAATATACTGGAAGAAGGGAGAAACGGTATGGCATAAAAAAGAAAAATGTTCCAAAGTGCATCAATAGATGGCACTGTAAGCGAAATAACGAAAGTGGATTAGGCCGCAAGTAACATTTTTAATCGAAAGACGACGGCTTTGGCATGAGTTGCATAGTAAACCAACCGTGCTGCTCTATGTGCGTGAGTGTTTGTTTCAGTTGTTTGACAGAGAAAATGACTTCCAAATCAGACAACAGTTGTGGTACTGTTAGTGGAAGGCCCATCCGCCACGCCAAGATCGTACCACACTGGATGGGAAAAATCAGTTTTTAATTGTCCTTGTCCAAAAACCGCGAAAAAGCACATAATGATTCATTTTTTAACTGTCCTTGGGCCAAAAACCACATAAAAAGCTCAGAATGATCCGTGCCTTCAATTCAACTGAATTTGCAATCGGTCCACTGCACACAACATTTTAAAGATAACTCCACAGCCAGAAGTCACAAGGATTGAGATCTGGTGATCTTGGAGGCCAGGCTGTTGCACAATGACGGCTGATAAGTCACTTATTCCCGAAATGCCTCTTCGCAGTTGCATGACTGACTTTGCGATGTGCGGAGGGACGCTATCTTGTATGAAAATGATTCTATCCAGACATGCACACTATTGGAAAGCTGGAATGACCTGGTTGCGCAAAAGACACTCATACCGTTTACCATTCACAGTAACAGATAACGGGATCCGCAGGACCCATTTCCTCGAAAGAAATCCCTGCCGGCTCGGGCCTACAGGCGGATGTAGATTTCAAAGTTAAGTACTAAATTCACCAACAAAACTTAAACCAAGATTAGAGATAAACCCAGTTCCTTCCCAAAGAATGAGCTCTAGGGAGCTAAATATTTTGTGAAAATTCTAATATACACGAATACACACACGAATGTATATGGAATAGGTTTAAAAATGGCTAAAACAAATTCAGAGAACCTCAAAGTGTTAAAATATGTTAATATTTCCATAGTCGGGTTTTTATCATGTTTTAATATGTTTCTTCAAACTTACATGACGTTACATATTCACCTGCTGAGGTTCATTATATTTACAATATGACGCAATATATATATTTTTTTAATTCGTCAAACTATTTATTTCATTTTGAGTTTTCATGCTAAATCTTGCTCTAGAAAACTTATGACGTAACATTCAATTTGTTTTCAATTCGTCAAACTATTTATTTAATTTATTTTTTCACGTGAAAATCTTGCAATAGAAAAGAAATTGTTGTGGTGAGAATTGTATTGTTTTTTTTTAATTGTTGGCAACTGCTATAACGAAAATATTTATTTTTTTCTTGTCATTGTTGCGTAAGAGCTGGTTTTATCAGAATCTTGTTAAGACGATATTCAAAATTTTTAACCCTCCCCATTTTCCATTCCCTTGGGCAGATTTTGCCCATTTTCAATCCCCGTCGAGATATTAGCCATTTCAAAGCTCAGCCTTGCTTTTTCTAGCACGCTGTTCCTTTTGCACTGAAGAAGAATCTCGCTAGTAGATTCGAAACAGCTGTTTGCTGCTTTTCATGTATTATTTTTGCATTTTAAACGTTGGTTTTTCTGCTTTTTAACATTTGAAAGTTGTTGGCGAGTTTGCAGACGATCCGTGCGTAATTGAGACTTTTATCGTGCGGACAAAATTTAATACATACATACATAAATATATAAACTTTTTAGGTGGGGGTAGTTTTGTGTTCTTGGGGTCATCTAATGAAAAGTTATGAAGGAATTTTTCAAAAGTCGCACCATGGTAACGACTGCAATAGGTAGTATTTCTTACGAAATCTACCTAAAATGGCCCTACCATACACGTTGCCGTCAGTTCCCCACCACACAGTTACCTTTGGCGAATGCGTTGGTACTGGTTGAGTTCCGAATGGATTTTCTTTTGCCCATATCGTGCAATTTTATGTGTTGACAAACTCCTGGAAATGGAAATGGGCTTCTTCTGTCCACAAAATGTTCCACAGCCATTCATTGTCCACTTCCATACGAGCAAGAAATTCAAGAGCAAACGTCTGTCTTCGTGGCAAGTCAGCATGAAGCAACTCCTGAACATGGGTAATTTTGTAACGATAGCAATGCAGGATATTGCGTATAATTTTACGCACCGTGCTCACAGGCATGTCTAAAGATCGGGAAATTCCCCTTGCACTGCGCGTTTGCACGCTTCTTGTAATGCTGTGGCCACATCTTCTACTGACATCGAAGAAATTGATTTCTTCCCTCTTCCAGATTTTACTTCAAAACTACTCGTCTCTTCAAAGTCCTGAATCATATTCATCAGACTCTTGGCAGACATCGGACCACAGCCTTTTTTCATACCTTTTAATGAGCAGAATTTCTTTAAAACTGCAAGCGCACAGTCGCCGTTTTTCACCGGCAGAGCGCGATCCTTCATTCCTTCATTGAAAGACTCGTGACAAGCTGCTCAGATGCAATATGAGAGGAACGCCACATACCCCGCGTTTTTATACCACATGCAATGTGTCGTGCGTATGAGTGTCTTTTATTTTCCATAGTATGCCGCTTTACAGCGCTATCTATTCATACATTTTGAAACTTTTTTTTTCTTATGACATACATTTTTCCCCTTCTTCCAGTTTATTCGGTTCAAATTTGAAGTCATTCTGGGCAGTGTTTCTTTTTCTTTTCTTTTCTTTTCTTTTTTTTTTTTTTTTTTTTTTTTTTTTTGCAGTATTTTGAAAGTGGGACTTTAATTATAATCACCCTGTATATTGATTTTTGAGATTTGTAAAAATAAGGTACGCTTTTGGAAATTGTAGGTAACTCGTAAAAGGATATCGTACCCTTAAGTTCGTGATTTTATGTTATATTTAAGAACATTAACCGAGATTTGTCTTTTTTTTTACAATGTACATAAAATTTACCGAAATTAAATAGAAAAAAATTTTATACTTAGATATTTTTGGATAATCTTTCTCAAAACGTGTTCATTTATTTTCATTTCCTAGGAAATAAAATTGCAAATTTTTTTAATTACAGGATTGTTTCATAAGCAATGTCATTATTATTAGAACAATCACTATTCTCGGTTACTTCCTTCTACAAGTATAAAATATTGCATGATTTTTCACTTCAACTGCAAATTTTTAGTGTCGCTAATATCATCGTTAATCATATTTTATTCACATAGCGGATTTAGAATGAGAAAAATTGTTTCAGAAGTGATTTTATCTTCCTGGAAAGGTGCCAAAAGTAACGCTGATACGAAGTATCACTGTTTATTTTAATTGGACTTAAAAAAATGTTTTTTTTTTTAAATATTCTAAATTTTTCAAAAAAAAAAAAATAAAAAAAAAAATAAATAAAAATAAATATTTATCATTGATTTATCAAAGAATTTGAAAGGTCAAATATTGCCAAAAGAACATATATGGTTTTCTTTTCATTCGACAAGTGATATATTTATAATTTATTAATATGTACTATAAAAACTATACTGAAACGTTTCCGAAAATTATTGGCAGCAAAAGAAACTTTGTTTTTATAAACGTTTCTTTAAATCTTGAAAATACATTGGTTTCTGAGCTTTGTAAAGACAAGGAACGCTTTTCGAAATCGTGGACAACTCGGAAAAGATTATCGTACAGTTCAGTTCGTCGTTAAATTATATTTTCGTATATTGCATCTGTCTTTATTTACTGTGTATATCTTTATATCTTTACTGTGTATATCGTTATGAGATAACTGTTAATGCATCAAATACACAAGTAATTTGATTAACATTTAAACCATTTAATGCATATATTGAAGAGCAATTTATATTATATAGACGTAAATAAGCCATATAATAATAATATATTATACAAAATATATTTTTGTAGATTAACTAATATTTGTCTTTTTTTCCTTACAGTGCACATAAAGTTTACCGATATTAAAGAAAAATAAATATGATTATGTTATACTAAAAATATATTTTTGTAATATCTTTCTCTAAATGTGTTTATTTTATTTTCATTTTCTAAGAAATGAAATTGCTAACTGTTTTAACTGCGCGGCTATTTCATAAATAATGCCATTATCATTAGAATAATCAATATTCTTGGTTATTTCCTGTTATAAGTATAAAATATTAAATGATATTTCACTTCAATTACAAATTTTTAGTGTCGCTAATATCATGGTTAATCATATTTTATTCACATAGCTGTTTTAGAATGATAAAAACTGTTTCAGAAATGATTTTATCTTTCTAGAAAACTGCCAAAAGTAACGGTGTTATTGAAATATCAGTCTGTTTCAATTGTATATAAAAAATGACTGAATGTTTGTTTTTTTAATATTCTAAATTTTTCAAGACAATGATTTTTTTTAAGTATATTTATCCGAAATATTTAAAGGTCAAGTTTGGCCAAAAAGACAGATGTGTATTTCCTTTCATTTGAGAAGTGACATGTTTATCATTACTGAAACATTTGTGCTTCTCCAAAAATAAAGTAAATATAGTATTTTTTAATAAACACACTTTAATAAGCCTTCAATGTTTATTTTTCATATCATTTTCATATTTTAGTTCCAAAATATTTCCGCTAAAATACATTAATTTTGCATGATTGTTAAAAATTCACCTCTTAGTAAAAAGTGCAATCTAACAAATTTATTTAATAAAACCCTATAATTTATCCTTGATTTGCTTTTTAAGATACTAAAAACTAGTTACTAAAGATTCCATTCTTTTTCTTTAAAGAACCAATATATTTTTTTAGATTTAAAGAAGCATTCATAAAATCAAAGTTTCTTTTGCAGGCATTTATTTTCGGGAACGTTGCCGAATGGCTTTTATAGTGCATTTATCAGTTTTCGGAGCACACGTAAATTTCATCAACGCTAAAAAAAAAGGACACATTGATTTTTGTAGGTAACTCGAAAAAGGATATTGTACACTTGCGTTGATGATTATACTACATTTAAGTACATTAAGCAAGAGTTTTTTTTATTGTGTACATAAAATTTAGTAAAATTAAATAGAAAGAAATATTATACTTAAAATATATTTTTTGGATAATCTTTCTCTAAGCGTGTTCATTTAATTTCATTTCCCAAGAAATGAAATTGTAATTGTTTTAATTACACTTGCGTTGATGATTATATTACATTTAAGTACATTAAGTAAGATTTTTTTTTTTTTTTTTTTTTTTTACAGTGTACATAAAGCTTACCAAAATTAAATAGAAAGAAATGTTGTACTTAGATATTTTTGGATAATTTTTCACGAAACGTGTACATTTAATTTTATTTCCAAAGAAATAAAATTGTAATAGTTTTAATTACACGACTGTTGCACAAACAATGCCATTATTATTAGAACAATCACTATTCTCGTTTACTTCCTGTTAAAAGTATAAAACGTTGGATGATATTTAACTTCAATTACAAATTTTTAAAGTCGCTAATATAATCGTTAATCATATTTTATTCATATAGCAGTTTTAGAATGAGAAAAATTGTTCAGAAGTTATTTTATCTTCCTAAAATGCTGCTTAACGTAACGCTGAAATATCACTGTTTGTTTGAATTGGATTTTTTTATTAATGCTTTTTAAATAGTCTAATAATTGGATTTCTTTTCATTCGACCAGTGATATATTCATAATTGTCAATATATACCATAAAAGCTACTCTAAAATGTTTGCGAACGTCTAAACGTTTGCATCGGCAGCAAAAGAAATTTTTTTTTATAAACATTTCTTTAAATCTCTAAAATATATTGGTTTCTGAAATTTGTAAAAATAAGGAACGCTTTTGGAAATTCTAGGTAACTCGTAAAAGGATATTGTACTCTTGATGTCGTGATTTACATTATATTTAAGTACATTAAGCGAGATTTGTCTTTATTTACAGCATATATAAAGTTTACTAAAGTTAAATAGAAAGAAATATTATACTTAAAATATATTTTTGGATAATCTTTCTCTGAACCTGTTCATTTATTTTCATTTCCTAAAAATGAAATCGCTAATTCTTTTAATTACACGGCTGTTTCATAAATAATGTCATTATCATAAGAATAATCACTATTCTCTGTTACTTCATGTTATAAGTATAAAATATTAAATGATATTTCACTGCAATTGCAAACTTTTAGTGTCACTAATATAATCGTTAATCATATTTTATTCATATAAACATTTTTAAAAGGAGATAAATAATTTCAGAAGCAATTTTATCTTTCTAGAAACCTGCCAGAAATAACGCTGATATCGAAATAGTTACTGTCTGTTGGAATGGATATAAAAAATGACTGAATGTTTATTTTTTTTTTAAATATTCTAAAATTTTCATTTTTCTTTTCTTTTTTCTTTTTTCTTTCTTTCTTTTTTTTTTTTTTTTTTTTTTTTTTTAAGTATTGATTTATCTGAAGGATTTAAAGCTCATCTTTGGCCAAAAGGACAGGTATGCATTTCCTGTCACTTGAGAAGTGTCATATTTATAATTATTGGAACATCTGTGCTTCTCCAAAAATAAAAGTAAAGGTAGTATTTTTTTTTTAATGAACACTCTTTCATAAGCATTAAATGTTTATCTTGAAAATTACGTATAATTTCAAAGCTGCAGTTGATGTTACTTCCAAAATACTGCCTTTAAAATGTATTAATTTGGCGTAAACTCCGATTATTGAAAATTGGTTTGCTTTGATTTACACTTGGTAAAAAGTGCAATTTTTTGCTCTTTTTATATATATATGGTAACAGGAAATGAAAAAGCATTACTTAAACTATATAATAAGGATTTATAAATTGTTTTCTCACGGTATAACGATTATTTAATTAATAAAAAACGATTAAATCATAAAAAAATTACTTTTTTATTGTGACACTGTTTATTTGTTTAATTATTTTTCCTACTTTTCAGTGTTTAAAATATTTCGTTGTTGCAGTTTCATAGCAAATTGGCCTATTTTGGTATGTGTGGTTGGACGCATTATTAACGCCATTGTTTCTGTAACTGGTAAACGGTTGTAATCATAAAAAAAATATTTGGTGATATGTCACGTGGGGCCTGATAACGTAAAAATGCCTTAAAATTTATTTATAAATTTTGAATTGAGTTAAAAAAATATTAAAATTTGGTATTAACACACATGTGTATATAATTTTAATACCAGTAAGTGAGTGAAAAATGCAGTGTAAAATTCCATCTTTAAATGCAAGAACCATGTAGAGTTTTAAAAAAATAATAATAAGGCAATGTGCTCTTTCATGGAGAAATAACACATATTTTCATACTTATATTATCGTAAAAGTAACGTATATCTTCATAAAAGCTTTTAAAAACATTTTAATTGAATTATTTCTATAAATATTGAATTATTTATTTAAAAATATGTATAGAGTTGAACTCCGTTTAATGACCTTCTATTTTGCAAAATTCGCGATTTAACTTTACTTTTGAAAATAAATAAATAAATAAAATAATAACACTAGAAAAAATATCTAGGTACAAACGTGATTTTTCAAACCGAAATTTTCATCTAATATTCTCTCGTACTTCCTGTTATAAGCATAAAGATATTGGATGATATTTCACTTCAAGTACAAATTTTTAAATTCGCTGATATAATCGTTAATCATATTTTATTCATATAGCATTTTTAAAAGGAGAGAAATTATTTCGGAAGTGATTTTATCTTTCTGGAAACCTGCCAAAAATAACACTAACATTGAAATATTTACTATCTGTTTGAATTGGATATAAAAAAATCACTGAATGTTTATTATTATTTTTTTTAATATTCTAAATTTTTCAAGAAAGCGTTTAAAGTATTGATTTATCCGAAGGATTAAAAGGTCAAGTTTAGCCAAAAGGACATATTTGCATTTCCTTTCATTCGATAAGTGACATATTTATCATTCTTGAAACATCTGTGCTTCTCCAAAAATAAAAGTAAAAATAGTAATTTTTAATAAACACACTTTAGTAAGCCTTCAATGTTTATTTTTCATATCACGCCTAATTTCATAGCCGAAATACATTTTAGTTCCAAAATATTTCTGCTAAAATACATTAATTCTGCATGATTGTTAAAAATTCACCTCTTGATAAAAGGTGCAATCTAATAAATTTATTTAAAAAAAAAAACCCTATATATATATATATATATATATATATATATATATATATATTTTTTAAGATACTAAAATCTAGTTACTAAAGATTCCATTATTTTTCTTTAAAAAACCAATATATTTTTTAGATTTAAAGAAGCATTCGTAAAATGGCTTTTATAGTGTATTTATCATTTTTCGGAACATATGTAAATTTCATCTGCACGGAAAATAGATTTTTCACATTATAGGTAACTCGGAAAAGAATATTGTACACTTTCGTTGATGATTATATTACACTTAAGTACATTAAGCATGATTTGTATTTTTTTTTTTTTTTTTTTTTTTTTTTTTACAATGTACATGAACTTAAATAAAATAAAATTGAAAGGAATGTTATAGTTAAAATATATTTTTGGTATCTTTCTCTAAACGTGTTCATTTATTTTCATTTCCCAAGAAATGAAATTGTAATTGTTTAATTACAAGACCGTTGCATGAACAATGCCATTATTATTTGAACAATTACTATTCTCGTTTACTTCCTGTTAAAAGTATAAAATGTTGGATGATATTTAACTTCAATTACAAATTTTTAAAGTTGCTGATATAACCATTAATCATATTTTATTCATACCGCGATTTTAAATTGAGAGATATTATTTCAGAAGTGATTTTATCTTCCTGGAAAAATGCCAAAAGTAATGCTGATTATTGAAATATCAGTCTGTTTGAATTGGATAAATAAAATTTACTAATTTTTTATTTTATTTTTTATTTTTTTTATTCTAAAATTTTCAAGATTTTTTTTTTTTTAAGTATTGATTTATCCGAAAGATTTAAAAATCAAGTTTGGCCAAAAGGACAGACTTGCATTTCCTTTCATTCGAGATATGACATATTTATTATTCTTGAAACATCTGTGCTTCTCCAAAAATAAAAGTAAAGATAGTATTTTTTAATAAACACCCTTTAATAAACCTTCAATGTTTATTTTCCATATCACGCCTAATTTCTTAGCTGAAATTAATTTTAGTTCCAAAATTTTTCTGCTAAAATACATTAATTTTGCATGATTGTTAAAAATTCACCTCTTGGTAAAAAGTGCAATTTAATAAATTAAAAAAAAAACCTCTGCAATTTTTCCTTTATTTGTTTTTTAAAATACTAAAAACTAGTTACTAAATATTCCATTCTTTTTGTTTAAAAAACCAATATATTTTTAGATTTAAAGAAGCATTCATAAAAACAAAGTTTCTTTGCAGACACTCATTTTCGGGAACGTTATCGCATGGCTTTTATAGTCTATTTATCAGTTTTCGGAACACACGTAAATTTCATCCACGCGGAAAAAAGGACACATTCTTTTTTGTAGGTAACTAGGAAAAGAATATTGTAGAATTGCGTTTATGATTATATTACATTTAAGTAAATTAAGCAACAGTTGTATTTTTTTTTATTGTGTACATAAAATTTAGTAAAATTAAGTAGAAAGAAATGTTATACTTAAAATATATTTTTGTATAATTTTTCTCTTATCGTGTTCATTTATTTTCATTTCCCAAGAAATGAAATTGTAATTGTTTTAATTACACAATTGTTGCATAAACAATGCCATTATTATTATAACAATCACTATTCTCGTTTACTTCCTGTTATAAGTATAAAATATTAAATGATATTTCACTTCAATTACAAACTTTTAAAGTCGCTGATATAATCGTTAATGATATTTTATTCCTACAGCGATTTTAAATTGAGAGAATTTTTTTCAGAAGTGATTTTATCTTCCTAGAAAACTGCTAAAAGTAACACTGATATTGAAATATCAGGTCTGTTTGAATTGGATATGAAAAATGACTGAATGTTTTTTTTTTGTTGTTGTTGTTGTTGTTATAGATTCTAAATTTTTCAAGAAAGTATTTTTTTTTTTTTTTTTTTTTTTTAAGTATTGATTTATCCGAAGGATTTATAGGTCAATTTTGGCCAAATGGACAGATTTGCATTTCCTTTCATTCGAGAAATGACATATTTATTATTCTTGAAACATCTGTGCTTCTCCAAAAATAAAAATAAAGTGTTTTTTAATAAACACCCTTTAATAAGCCTTCAATGTTTATTTTTCATATCACGCCTAACTTCTTAGCTGAAATTCATTTTAGTTCCAAAATATTTCTGCTAAAGTACATTAGTTACTGTCTGTTTGAATGGATATAAAAAACGACTGAATGTTTATTTATTTTTTTAAATATTAAAAAATTTTCATTTTTCTTTCTTTCTTTTTTTTTTTTTTTTTTTTTTTTTAAGTATTGATTTATCCGAAGGATTTAAAGCTCAAGTTTGGCCAAAAGGACAGGTATGCATTTCCTGTCACTTGAGAAGTGTCATATTTATAATTATTGTAACATCTGTGCTTCTCCAAAAATAAAAGTAAAGATAGTATTTTTTTTTTAATGAACACTCTTTCATAAGCATTAAATGTTTATCTTGAAAATTACGTATAATTTCAAAGCTGCAGTTGATGTTACTTCCAAAATATTGCCTTTAAAATGTATTAATTTGGCGTAAACTCCGATTATTGAAAATTAGTTTGCTTTGATTTACACTTGGTAAAAAGTGCAATTCTTTGCTCTTTATATATAAATATATATATATGGTAACAGGAAATGAAAAAGCATTACTTAAACTATATAATAAGGATTTATAAATTGTTTTCTCACGGTATAACGATTATTTAATTAATAAAAAACGATTAAATCATAAAAAAATTACTTTTTTATTGTGACACTGTTTATTTGTTTAATTATTTTTCCTACTTTTCAGTGTTTAAAATATTTCGTTGTTGCAGTTTCATAGCAAATTGGCCTATTTTGGTATGTGTGGTTGGACGCATTATTAACGCCATTGTTTCTGTAACTGGTAAACGGTTGTAATCATAAAAAATATTTGGTGATATGTCACGTGGGGCCTGATAACGTAAAAATGCCTTAAAATTTATTTATAAATTTTGAATTGAAATAAAAAAATATTAAAATTTGGTATTAACACACATGTGTATATAATTTTAATACCAGTAAGTGAGTGAAAAATGCAGTGTAAAATTCCATCTTTAAATGCAAGAACCATGTAGAGTTAAAAAATAATAATAATAAGGCAATGTGCTCTTTCATGGAGAAATAACGCATATTTTCATACTTATATTATCGTAAAAGTAACGTATGTCTTCATAAAAGCTTTTAAAAACATTTTAATTGAATTATTTCTATAAATATTGAATTATTTATTTAAAAATATGTATAGAGTTGAACTCCGTTTAATGACCTTCTATTTTGCAAAATTCGCGATTTAACTTTACTTTTGAAAAAAAAAAAATAATAATAACATTAGAAAAAATATCTAGGTACAAACGTGATTTTTCAAACCGAAATTTTCATCTAATATTCTCTCGTACTTCCTGTTATAAGCATAAAGATATTGGATGATATTTCACTTCAAGTACAAATTTTTAAATTCGCTGATATAATCGTTAATCATATTTTATTCATATAGCATTTTTAAAAGGATTTCGGAAGTGATTTTATCTTTCTGGAAACCTGCCAAAAATAACACTAACATTGAAATATTTACTATCTGTTTGAATTGGATATAAAAAAATCACTGAATGTTTATTATTTTTTTTTAATATTCTAAATTTTTCAAGAAAGCGTTTAAAGTATTGATTTATCCGAAGGATTAAAAGGTCAAGTTTGGCCAAAAGGACATATTTGCATTTCCTTTCATTCGATAAGTGACATATTTATCATTCTTGAAACATCTGTGCTTCTCCAAAAATAAAAGTAAAAATAGTAATTTTTAATAAACACACTTTAGTAAGCCTTCAATGTTTATTTTTCATATCACGCCTAACTTCTTAGCTGAAATTCATTTTAGTTCCAAAATATTTCTGCTAAAGTACATTAATTTCGCATGATTGTTAAAAATTCACCTCTTGGTAAAAAAAAAAAAGTGCAATCTAATAAATTTATAGAAAAAAAACCCCTATAATTTTTCCTTTCTTTATTTTTTAAGATACTAAAAACTAGTTACTAAGGATTCCATTCTTTTTTCTTTAAAGAATCAATGTATTTTTTAGATTTAAAGAAGCATTCGTAAAAACAAAGTTTCTTTTGCATTTTCGGGAATATTGCTGAATGTCTTTTATAGTGTATTTATCAGTTTTCGGAACACAGGTAAATTTCATTCACGCTAAAAAAGGACGCATTGTTTTTCTTAGGTAACTCGGAAAAGAATATTGTACACTTTCGTTGACGATTATACTACATTTAATTACATTAAGCAAGAGTTGTATTTTTTTACTATGTACATAAAGTTTAGTAAAATTAAGTACAAATAAATGTTATACTTAAAATATATTTTTGGATAATCTTTCTCTAAACGTAGTATATGAAAAATTCAATTAAAAACATCTTGTCAATGAGCCCAATTCAACATGTATTTTCTTAAAACGAAGTTGATATAAATTATTTGGTATCTAAGGTGAAAGAACAGAAATGATATTTTTAAAACAAATTTCTAAAATATAACATAAAATATTACGCATATTTTTTAATGCTAAAAACAAATTTTTAAATAATTTTGATTTATTATTATTTGATCCATAAAGTTTTTTTTTTATTATTATTGTTGACACGTCATGATCACGTTAAATAAATATTTTTAAAAATTTGGCACGTGGGTGTGAAAAGGTTCGCCGTCCCTGCTATATAGAATCGTAATAAACTCCGTATTCATGCATTTTTTCATGAGACTGTGATATTTCTATTGCACCATGATCGGAATATTTATAAAACTAGTTATAGTACGAATGCACCTCATTTTCCATGTTTGACGCACAATTTCCAACTTGTTAAATAAATTAAATTAATAAGGGACTAATGTTTAATACTCCATAATTCTAAACTACAGCACAGCAATTAATACAGTGCACTCCCGATTATCCGGGTTAATCACCGGGAGAGGTCGCACGGACAATCGAAAAACACGGATAATCCAAAAACTCCTTTTCATTAAAGAAAAAAATCAACATCAGTACAAAAATATATAAATTACTTACATTTGCATGCTGTATAACTTTAAACTAGGAATTTTCCTTTTAATATTTACTGCTTAAGAAAATCTGTAATGCACCTTTGCTTCTGCTGTTTGTTCATCTCTTGTCTTACATCGGCACATACTTTACGAAACACAGTAATGTCACCGTAATCAAATCCTATTTCTCTCATATGGTCTAACAAAGTTTCTCCAGATTGTAGAACAGTAGAATGAGAAATTGTATTTCTGTGTTTCCGGAAAAGATTCTAATTTACATCAACATCGATTTTACATACATGATAAGCACGAAAATATATGTCTTTAAAATTTTTTGTGAGTCCGGAATGACCACGGATAATCCGCAAAACGGATAATCCGCACACGGATAATCGAAAGTGCACTGTATAACAATAATCCCTCACTTTAATCGGAGAGTTTTAACATAAATGACACGACGTTTTCCGTTGATTCAAAGCCAATAACAACTCTGTCACTTAAAATTATTACTGGAGCAATCAAATATGTAGTACTTACTTCTATGAATATAAAATAATAGGGGATAATTCATTTCAAGTATGCATTTTTACAACCTCTAGCATAAGCTTTGGAGATATTTTATTCACACAGCAGTGTTAAAACGAGAGAAAAGATTTCAGGAGAGATTTTATCTTCCTGGAAAGCTGCCAGAAATGGATATGAAACGGCATTATTTGTTGGAATTGGATTCTAAAAGAAAAAATCGAAAGTTTTTTTGCAATGTGATAAATTTACTTAGAAAATATTTAACACAAGTAAAAATTAAATTTAAAAAATCAAAAAACCCGACTGCGTAAAAAGCGAACTAATTAATTATTTCTCATCAATATGAAACTATTTTTTATATTACCTACCTATTTCTGTTATTTACTTGTATTGATGACTTTTAAGTTGTGTTTGATTGTTAGTTCCTATCTATAAACACTGTTTTGAGGAGGCGTATAGTTGTCTATGATGGTTAGAGTTGCAGTAAAGCTAGAGATCCTACCTACATAACTTCCAGGTTGTGTCATATTTAAACGGAGCGTCTAACTGTAAAATAGTCAATGAAACATCGTCTTCATTTTGAAAGATCTATCCAATGATATGCCACTCAATAGGGTGCGTAAAAAAATTTTTTTTCGTCTCTACCGCCATTTTGAATTTATAAAAAAAACCCTAGCCTATAACCATCGGACGGTTAAGACGAATCGATAGAGACCTCATTCATTAAAATCCATCCAGCCGTTGAGAAGTTTCGAGGGTATAAAGAAATCTACATACCCAGATACGCGTGAAACACATAACCCTTCTTGGCAGTCGGGTAAAAAATGACAAGTCGAGAATTATTAACAAAAGTTAAGGCACAAGTTTGACTAAAATGACAAATATGTGCATAATTTCCCCGTACAAATTATTGACTTAGCTTTATTTAACACACTAGGGAGCTATGCCCCCTATGAGCTACGCTCGCCAACCCTCGTACAGACTCTAAAAATTCGTTAATTTGATCGGCTTTAAAAAGATTAAAGATTACGGTAGATTGAATTATAAGTAAGAAAAAACAGTGTCGACCTGCGTGTAAACGGGTTTCCATCCATTTCTCTTTTATTGAGGGATTTTAAGGCCGAATCAGCTAATTGTTAATGGCTGTTTTTATGTTTGATTAAATAAGATTAGTTAAACAATTGAAAATTAGCTAATATAAAATGAATTAAGTTATCAGAGTCTTTGCCTCCCAGTATTTTTTAGCAACGCTATCAGAAAATTGTTTTAAATAAACCATTTTTAATGCATCGTTTTAAATCTGACATAATATTCACCAAAGTTTTCTTTCTTTTTTTAATATTCACGTGAATATATTTTTTATTATTAGAAAGCAAATGTTATTATTTGCGCTGTCTTAGAAATGGCAAGAATAGTTAAAAAGATCATCTCGAAATAGGAAATAAATGTCTCGTGTAAATATATTTTTTAATATAAATTGTTTGGCAATGTTATTATTTGGCCGTTTTAAATAGGACGCAATTTTCTCCCATTTGCTGCTTTAACACATATTAATGAATTCATTATATTAAAGTTTTCTTTCTCTTGTAATATTCACGCGTAAATACAATTTTTGTGACGTAATTTTCAATATTTTAACACACAATCATTTAATTCTAATTTGAAAGTTTTTTTTTCTGTTTATAATAGGCACGTGTAAATAAATTTTTAATTTAAAGGAAGTATTATTCCTTGCCCTGTTTTTACAATTGGCAACAATTTAAGATGAGAACCTTATATAAAATATGTAAAAAATATCTCTTGAAATGCTGAAAATTTGAAAAAACCCTCTAAAAAATTAGTCGAATTAAAAAAATAAATGTAGTCTACGCACACCGCGAGCTTCGAATGTATATGCTTAGAAAAAAAAATGATTCAATTCCTATGTATAGTTTTTGCTCCTGTAAAACTTTTTGAATTTAAAGGTTTTGACCAACTTAACATTAAATACCTCTTTAAATAATTCTTCAATTTAAAAACTGCCTACATTAGCGTATTTATCAAACATTTCTCTATAATACAACCAATTTACATATTTTTGCATGCAGTAGTTTTCTTAATATTACCAAGAAAGATCCTCGGTCACAAAAACTTCACTTACGGCGGCGGAGGGGGTGACAGCGTTATTTATTTATTTTAGAATAGAGATAAATGCTAAATTTACTACCAAAATATTTAATAAAAATGACAAACAAGAATTATTAACAAAAATTAAGGCTCGAGTTTGACAAAAATGGCAAATCTGTTAATAATTTATCTTTACAAATTATTGACTTAACTTTATTTAACACATTTCCTTACGTGATCCCCATTTGGGGATTCATTTATTTTATAAGATTTGTAATACCCATTTCAGATATTTCACACATTTTCGTGGGAAATACATGAAATGTGTTTAACCCCTTAATTCTCGCTCCCGTCAATATTACGGGCTGAGGTGACGTTGGTTATTTATTTCTCGTGCCTGTCATATTTCCGGGCTCGAGATTTAATCGCTGGAAAAAACTTCTGAAACCAGAAAAATTTAACTGGCATTTCCGTATGAATTCCTTGAATATTAGCGTTTGGGTTTGGTTTCTGGAGCTGATTGTATCTGGAGCTGTTGTGTTTGATGTTGGGCTTTGTATTGCATATTTCGAAATATATCACACTCAGAAAAATTATTAATAATCAAAATTCAATGTATATTATATTGTTTTAAATATTATTTGTAAAAATTTGTTTGATGATGATAAATAAAGATCCGAGATGTGAAAAATTAAGGTCTTATTCGCATTAATTTGTTTGGTGCAAAACAAACATTAAAACACAGAATTCTCGCATGATGGCTTTTCCATTAAAATGTGAATTTGTTCTATAACATCTTTTTTTTTCGCCTTTAAAAAAAAAAAACTAATTCCATATTTTATATAGAAACCTTATAATTTATTCAAATTCTGTAATAAAAAAATAGGTACTTTTTTGATGGTTTTTCCAAATATTAAGCGACCGTTAAGGGGTTAAAACAATATGCTTTAGGAGTAATGTTAACCCTTAAATGCCGGGTGTTTCTTTTCGGCAACATACCCAATTTAGGCTTCTAAAATACTATTAGAATAACATTTAATCTATAATGCCTAATGTTGCCAATAAAATACATTCTAAAAATATTATTAAATAGATTTTCAACATGTAGATAGCAACACTTGTGCTGTTTAAGAATAAAGATAGATATATTTTTTCAAATGTTGCTACATGTTCTTTTTGTTTTGTTTGGAAGATTGCGAAATGACCGATTTTGTTCTGCCGTGAGCAAGTAAAATTTATTTCTTATGATAGTTCTGAAAATTCTTGTGTGTTTAATATTATAAAATTTTATCAGAGAAAATTATTTTTTGAATTAAAGACCAGTATTGCCGATTAGTAACAAACTGTTTTTTAGCCGTAAACCATACTTAAAACAAAATATGATTTTAAAAAGTATTTTTCCCATGATTTATTTAAAAAATTAAAGCCGAAAATCATTATTAAAATGATTTTTGAAAAATCAGGCATTTAAGGGTTAAGTAGTTTCATAAGTAGACGTGTTTTTTATTAGATATTTTAGTACAAATAGAAATGCACTGGTCTTTCGATAAATAGCCGGAAAACTTACATAAAAAATTTTAAATGATTTTTAGCTTTATTTTTATTTTTAAGGGACAATCATGCGTCAAGCATAGATTATAAAACACTTTCCAACACATAGGGATGCTGTAATAAAACTAGCGAAATAGAACGCGTAATTGAACCATTTGGAAAAAGCTCAAAACATTTCAAAAACCAATTTCGGCAATTACCATCTATAGCTGGAAAAGAGTATATTTATTTTGTTAATGCCTATATAGGATGCATAGATTTGGTTTTATACTACATAGTATGCTAAAATTTAGTTCGGTTAGAAATCGCATTTGAAAATTCCCTTCAGCAATTTCCGTCTACAAGCAAAAATGTACTCGAATTCTTTTGTGCAGCTCTGTATATGATCTATTGAATTTATACGCACCAAGTAATGTGCAAATAAAAGTACCACAACTGAAAGTACTTCCAGCAATATTATGGCTCATAACTTTAATGCTCAATACTGCAACCGTATTCTTTTCTGTGTCCCTGTAAATGAACTATAAATGCTATGCACACCATACACTACAGCAAGCTTCTTATTGTGCATCTGACCACTGCTGTAGTTGGGTGGGAACGCATGGGAACGACGTTCCCAGAAATATTTGATTTGTTACCGTAAAAAAAAAAAAAAAAAAAAAAAAAAAAAAATCGCAAACAAGCACCCTTTTTTTTTTTAAAGCGAAACGGTAATTTATGATAGTTTTAAGAAGATCTGTTTCACTTATAAGCCGCTTTAATCGAGTTACTTTCTTCTGATGAATTGATGGCTTCTATTATTATGAAACAGCCATTATAAATGAAATGTTAGGTGAAGATCGAAGAGCAGCCGTAAAAAGTTAAAACTCTGATTATCTGGTCAAAATGAAAAAAAAAAATAGCCATAATTTTTTTTTTGAAAAAACTGCTGCTCTTTCATCTTCACCTAACACTTCATTTATAATGGCTGTTTCCTAATAATAGAAGCCACCAGCCTATCAGAAGGAAACGATTCATTCCAAAGATATAACTTCGATTGAAAAAAAAACAAAAACATTTAATACTTTGAGCAGAAAGAAGAGGCTACACCTGCAATTTTCATGATACTAAGAGAATAACGTAGCTGTCAATGTGTACGGTTTTGTTACCTCTAAAATTGAATACAAATTTTTGCGATATTTAATCATTGACAATTGTTAGATTTCGGAAATTGAATTAGGCAAAATTTACTGGTAAGTTTTAGTGGTAAGAAAAAATCTTAGAAATTGGTAGCTATGCAGTAGCGTAATACTACAGCAAAAAACAGCAACAAAATTGACATTCAACAAACAAAAAACTATAAAGCGGTTTTTCAAATAAATAATTTCATTCCCCGTTTTTCTTAAAAGTAATGGAAATGTACATCAAAGAAATGTTACTAGTACAATAAAAATGATTGAATAAAGTGAAAATTTATTTTTCATCTCCTTAGTTTGTGACGATTTGAGTAACTCCGGTATATGATCCATATTAACTCGGATAATCGGGAGTCTACTGTAAGAATTATAACTATTAATTGAAAAAAGTAGGTTTTAGCTACATGTTTTAAATTGGATTTTGGCTTAGCAAAAAATCCGGTAGCATTAATATATACTCTATGAAAAAGTGAGTTCCCACAAATATTTTTTTCCAACTACAACACTGGCTTTTAGTAGTTTATATTATTTTTAATCTCTTTGAAATAGTGTAACGCCACTAAAATATATTGTAAATATTATTTTCCCTTAGACCATAACGTAGCGTAATTCTTTTGCGTGTTCCTGTAAACGAACTAGGAATGCCACAAACTTCGTTTTCAATACCGAACATGCGGTACTAAACATCAATAACTTATATCCACTATATGGCATTCCGAGTACATTTATGCGAGTTAGAGCACAGGCAAGTTGACAGACGGAATTTTCAACTACGTTGGAAAGTATTAAAAAAAGTGTGGTTAATTAAAAAAAAATCAAATTATTTTATTGTTTCATTTGTTAAATCATATTTTAGTTTAACTTAAAAAAGAGTTTTAGAGTATAAATGACCAATTTATATAATCTCTCTTACATTTTTTAAACCATTTTATAGCTTTATTTTAAAAAAGGTTGAATTGATGCCAGTTTACTTTACCCTTTCTCTGTTGAATTCCATTTAAACTTTATTTGAAAAAGTAGGGTTTTCTAATTTTCTCAACTCGTTTGACTCTTTTCATTCGCTGATTGATTTTTTAAAACATGTATTTAAGAAAGTATGTTTCTTTAACTTCTTCGGTCCCTGGGGTCCCCATACGGGGACCTCTGTTCTTTTCTTTATAAAAACTAAAATGTCCCATTTTTTTATGTTTTCACATCAATTCTTAATAGCTGAATATTTTTCTGCGTTCAAAGCAAACGAATAAATGGCAGCATCTAAGCTGATTCCCACATAAAATAAATGTTATTTTCGTCCGAGTTTGCAAAATGCCTAAAAAATGCTCAAAAGACAGTATGACCAAGAAAGTGAGAAATTTTCATAAGTATTTATCAATCTCTTTCAATAAAAATTTTTTGAGGATTTGTAGATTATTTACTTGTATAAAGCTCTTAAATTTGTGTTTGCGTTCATTTAGGTTAATGGTTATTAAATTTCTGATGTTTTTAAGGGGGTTTGTATTTTTAGATCCCTATTTTTGAAACTACATTACTAAGCGCCTAAAGGATCAATTTCAGACAAGATATTTTTTCTCTCATTTACGATGTTGTTTTGTTTGGAAAAAAAATAATAAATAAGCATTTGTATTATTATTTTAGCTTCGAAACTGAAGAGGTTAAACATAGCTAAATTGTTTTTCTCTTTTAAATGGTAAAGCATTTAATTTAGCTTCATCAAAACAAGAGTTTTGTTTGATCAAAAAATAAATGAACGACTTATTCTTTCATCGGGTAAACCACTTGTGGATTTATTTAAATGGAAATGCTCAGCCAATAATGACCAGTATATTTTGTACTATTTTCTTTTTGTAACTTACGTTTTAGCTCATTTTTCAAAAGTGTATTTAGATAAATATGGCTAATTTCTTTTTCTGATAGAAGTAATTATTTTTCAGCTTTATTTAAAAAACTGTTATCTCTAAAAATGATTATTCTTTTTACCCGAGTGCTAAGAAGGGTTATGTGTTTCACGCGTATCTGGGTATGTGGATTTCTTTATACCCTCGAAACATCCGAACGGCAAGATGGATTTTAATGAATGAAGTCTCTATCGATTCGTCTTAACCGTCCGATGGTTATAGGCCAAGTTTTTTTTATAAATTCAAAATGGCGGTAGAGACGAAAAAAAAATTTTACGCACCCTATTGAGTGGCATATTATTGGATACATCTTTCAAAATGAAGACGATGTTTCATTGACTATTTTACAGTCAGAACCTCCGTTTAAATATTACACAACCTGGAAGTTGTGTAGGTAGGATCTCTAGCTTTACTGCAACTCTAACCTTCATAGACATTTATAGGCGCCCTCATCAAAACAGTGTTTATAGATAGGAACTAACAATTAAACACAACTTAAAAGTCTCAATACAAGTAAATAAAAAAAAATAGGTAAGTATTATAAAAAATCATTTCACATTGATGAGAAATAATTAATTAGTTCGCTTTTTACGCAGTCGGGTTTTTTGATTTTTTAAATGTAATTTTTACTTGTTAAATCTTTTATTTTGATCAAGTCATTTTGATGACGTCTACATGCTGATTATAGAAATTTTGTTGGTTTGTATGTCGAAATATTAATTGTAAAACTGTGTATATGTTTATATGTATGTTGTTACCTTTTTAATTTTTAAATAATTACCGGCGGAGCACAAATGTTATAAACATCCTATCTTGGCATTTCTACTCGGTTCCAATTGGGATTCTGGTGTTTCATTTAATAAGTGAATCAATGAACTTATTTTTACTTTCTTCTACCTTCAATAAAAGAAAGTTATTGTAATTGAAAAAATCTTTTGACTTCCGGTTTTCGACGAACTTACACGTTTTACGGGTCAGAGATTTCAAAAAACATGTTTATAGAAAATGTCTGTCTGTGAGTGTGTCGCCATTGTACCATCAAAAAGTGTATGAAATTATGCATAGAATTGAACCAATTTTTTTTTTTTTTGAGTTTTTGGCTATGGTAAGTAAGTTCTCCCTTAATTTTGAAAAATTTGGGGGGGCGGGAGGGACTGTAATAGCAATTTTGTGCAATTTTCATTATTGTACCATCGAAAAGTGTATGAAGTTATGTATAGGATTGAACCAAACTTTTTTTGCATGTTTTCGGCTATGCCAAGCAGGTCCTCCTTGAGTTTGGAAAAATTGCGATGGAAGGAGGTGCTTTAATAGCAATTTTTGTATAACTTTTCGTAGTTCTGTTTTACACCGGCGGCTCGTAATGCGATGGGAACTTCGCATCATGATAAGCCGGCTAATCGCGAACAGGTAATGTACAATAGAATAACGGAAAATTATTGATTTTAATAAATATCATGATCGAGATTAACTTGTTTTTACTCCAATTAATTGACTTAAGCAGAAATTTAAGATGAAAATCAAAGTTGATATACACTGCTCAAAACAATTAGAGGAGCACATGGTTTTAACAAAATTACGCAAATATTTACACAGATAAGTAACGTAAATTAAAACATCCATAATTTAAAGCGTAGCAGAAAACAGATAAAGAAAATTCCACATGCAAATTAAAGTTTATGACATCAAAAACTAGAAAAAGGAGATAAGTGCAGAAATCGGGATTTTTCAGAAACGTCTGTTTCACGGTCTCAGTTGTAAAATTCAATTGCTCAGCTTGTGTTTTTAGAAAAGATGACTTCATAATGTCACAACAATGTGATTTACCGGAATCCATGGCTTGGCGTGTTGTCGGGACAGTCGAATATGAGGAAACACAACGAAGTGTAGCAGACGCTGTTGGGGTCGCAAGAAGTGTCAATGCAAGACTGTGGAACTGATTCGAAGACACATGGAATGGTAGACACCAACAAGGGCAAGGTCGGCCATGTGATACTACAGAAACTGATGACCGATATATCCTGTTAACAGCTCGTCGAGACGGAACGGGCAATGCTACTCTGCTGCAAACACAGTTATTTTTGGCCACAGGACAAAGAGTGTCCAGCCAAACAGGCCAAAATAAGCTTCATTAGGGTGGTCTATATGCACGTAAGTCAATTGTCTGCATTCCGTTGATCTCAAGCAACTGTGCGGCCCAAAGAAGGTGGGCAACTGAACGTCGAGTTTAGAGGCAACGTTGTTGGAGTCAAATTCTGTTTACAGACGAGTCCCGATTCAGTCTGGATGTGACATCTGATGTTTTTTGGCATGGAGAGAAAGAGACACTCAAAATAATCCCACATTCGTTCATGAAAGATCACATTACAGACCAGGTGGGTTGATGCTATGGGCTGTAATGAGCATAGGTGGACGTACGGGCCTGCATATAACTGGGAATGGCACTTTGACGATCCGAAGTTATACGAACGAAATACTGAGACCTCATGTCGTATTTTAGGTTGCAGCAATTAGTGATTTCTTTTTTTCCATGCATGATAATGACAGACTTCATACAGTTCGTCTTGTGGAAAACATGCTTGAAGCTAAAACAATACAGCGTATGAAATGACCAGCATGTTTTCCTGACCTAAATCCGATCGAGTATGTTTAGGACATACTCAGACGACACATTGCTGCGAGACCAAGGCCTGCTTTTACTGACCGGGACTTGGAGATTGCAATTCTTGAGCAGTAGAACAGTAATCCCCAAAGTCTTATCGATAACTTCATCGCATCCATGGAAAACAGGTGTGCAGCAGTCTTGGCTGTTCGAGGAGACCACACGCCATATTAAAAATCTTGCATCATTTCTAAACAATACTTTTTTTTTATCATTTACATAAAACTAAATTGTTGCCCCAAACCATCTTTTCATGTTCTTTCCATCTTTTCAAAAAATACAAGCTCCCTTAAAACTTTTTTGCGTCTTTTTTTCTGTATTGCGCATTGATACACATGTACTATTCCTTTTATACCCATACATGTGTGTCTAGCACTGTTCTCTTCACTTTTTTGCTTGCTCCCCTAATTTTTTTGAGCAGTGTAGTATTGAACTAATAAAAATGAAATAGTGACATTTGTAACAACCTTTTGAAATATTAAAATATATGAGATAGAATATATTTCCTTTTAAAGTTTTGGGATTGGCACATCCAACTAGTTTAAAAATGCCTTTTTGTAAAAATAGGCAATTTGTTTTACGCTTTCATTTAAAACACCGTTTTTCCGTTTTATTAAAACAAGTATATTTAATTAAGAAATCGCCAATTTAGTTTCTGAATTTCCATGGATCTTTGAATTTTACTACCATTATTTCCGAATAGTAGTATTATAGTTATTTAATCGCAGAATTTCTGTAATTGATTAAGACAAATATTATTATTCGGAAATCGTGGTACTTAAATTCAAAAGACCTTTGGACAACCCTAGTTTTACTTTTTAACTTAATAAAATATTTTTCAGGTGCATTAAAGTAGGTAATTTTTTAACTTTATACAAAATTAATTTAGCTTTATGAAAAATTAAGTAAATTTGAAAAATAAAAAAGATTCTTCCTCAATAGTAAATGCATGTAATGTGTATCTAAATAACCCGCAATCTGGCAAATAAAATTTATATTTAAAAACAAGTTACGAGATTAAAAACTGAAATAAAAAGAGGTATAGAAAATATACAGTGTTGAGTATATGTGCATATATTCTCTTGCATCTCCTCGTGAATCTGAAATGTTGGACGATATTTCACTTTAAATATAAATTTTTAGAACCACAAACATAATCTTTAGCGATATTTTACTTGTATAGCAGCGTTGAAACGGCGTAAATGGTTTCTAGAGAGTTTTTATCTCTGTGGAAAACTGCCAAAAATATCAAAGTTATGAAGAGGCAATTATATCGAATAGATTCCGGATTTTTCCCCCCCTTCTGAAACCTTTTTTGGGCGAAATATTTTTCAGGCATCTGTATAGCTGAGGAACAATTTTTTAGAATTTTTGTAAGTTTTAACTTTAAAATTGCTAATTATTATTAAAAATGTCATAAAAATGTGACATAAACATAGAAATAAGTATTTTTATTTTTAAAAAATACTATAAAATTAAGCGAAAAATTGTTATTTTCTTAAGGGGACGGTAGAAATTTATTTGAGCGAAAGTTGATCCAAAAATCGAAAATTATTTTTGTGCATAGGGGAGGGTGGGGTGGAATGGGACAGTAGGTTTTTCTCTTTATGTATCATTCTAATCATTTCATCAATCACACATTAGATGAAGCAATGGTACCCCAAGCTTCAGCTGAAAAAAGTAGCTGATCTGCAGATGCTTTCGATTGTATAAAGAAAAAGATTATTTCACGAATCAAAAGTAAATTTGCTTCATGTAATTTTTATGATTTTTTGTATATTAATGACTTTTTTATGCGTAAATGTAATAGTTTCCCCATTTATGGAACATTATACTGTATATTATCCCTAATTTAAACTGTGCTTAAAAGCAGCATTTTTGTTTATACGAGAAGTTTAACATAAAAGAAGGTAGAGGGAGGAATGGGACATGTCAGCAAAGGGAGGAATGAGACATGTCTAATTCCTTCTTTATAATAAGGTGAATGTAAATTGCTAATATGCAAATATTTTTCGAGTGTAGTATACTAATTATAACATTATAAATACTAGGGGATTGTATATTCAGAATATAGATGAAAACATTTTTTTTAAATTGAAAACAAATAATTATTTTATATGCAATAAATTTTTTAGATTGCCCACTTACATTAAGAAAGCATTATTCATATGAAAAATACGAATTATACAATCAAATAAGTTTTTAAAATTTATCAAAAGCGATATTTTCTTATTAGCCGCATGTTAAGAGTTATTTGACGAAGATTTTGCTACTTACGGCATCCTTTTACATTCTGATAACTTCAGAACTTATACATATCTGTTAAATTTGTGTTTTATTTATATTATTTTATTTATTTATTCATAGGGAAATTTTTTTAATGGATATTAGCCGTCAGAAAATGATGAACTATTTATTCTGTTTTAAGAGCAAACGGATTAATCTTTCGTAATCGAGCTCCGCGCGATATATATAAATTAAAAAAAAATATTTCATGCTTTAAAATTGTTTTTAATACCATAGACAACCAGAAAACTGAGATGAACTTTGCAAACAAATTCCATTTGAAAATAAAATCCTATTTGGTGATCTAAAAATTTAAATTGTACGATTACAAATATGTTAGACTTGTGTTTTTTTTTTTAATATTATTCTTTTATTTGTTTATAAAAGAAGTATTAATTCCGTTAATTTGTCTTTCACAAATATGTTAGATTGGTGTTTATTTTATATTATTCTTTTATTTGTTTATAAAGGAAGTATTAATTTCGTTATGCAAAAATAGTCAGAAACAAATGCTCAACAATATTTGTTGCTTTATATGCAAAATGTTTATTATTATTATGTATTGAAACTGGCACGTCATTAGATAAACTTGAAAAACATCATGCTTAAAAATTATTTTAGAAAACATAATACATCACTGAATTAAGATACAGTTTTTAAACAAATTGTATTTGAAAGTAAATTTTTTCTCTATGCGACGAAAATTGAAAATGTACGATGGTCAGAAGATTAAAAAATTGCATTAGCGAAAATTTCAAGACCGAAATTTGATCATGAAGTGTTGCCATTTGCAGTATGACGTCAGCGTTACGCACAGATACGTTTGTTCTTTATAATATAGATACTTAATCAGTAAAATATAATAAAGGTCAGTTATTAGTATGTGGTTATCAGTTGAGGCTTTTATGCTTGGTATTCCGGAATGAAAAACAGCAATTTTCACCTTTTCAAAATTTGCATACGCACTTCTCATATCCATATTCATCAAGTTAAAAAAATCGTATTTTGTTTGATCATTTTAAAATCATTTTAACTCAAAACTTGAAGTCACGACTCTGAGCAACATCTTTTGTGTGAACAGACGCACTCTTTACTTGAGATTCTAATCTCAATTCCGGAGATTAAAAATTTCCGTAATTTATGTTTTTTAGACACATTTGTGTTAAAATGTTTTGTTTTATCTAAGAAAATGATCATTTTCTTTTAAATATGACTTCATTTTCACTTAAATAAGCATTTAGCCTAGTGTCTGAAACTTAGTATCAGTACACATGCAGAAGGAAAAACAATATAGAAAATTTATGAGGAAAAATGCGTGTTTTCAAAAGCAGTATGTCATTTTCAGTTATTATGCCCCTAATATAACATTATGCTCTTAATGGGATTTTGCGCCACTAAACCCTATACAACGATTTTTATCAACAATTTTGAATTTTTATCAGAAAATGGTATGAATAAAGATAAAAATACCTCATTATTTCTCTCTTGTCTGCAATAATAAAAGCTATCTAATTTTCACCATTTTGAAGAAATTTCATAAAATGCTTTTAAAATTAAAATATAAATGTGGGGATATTAAAAAAAAAAAAAAAAAAAAAAAAAGAAAAAAAAAAAAAACCAGATTGTGCGATCACATCTACAAATGAACAGCTTTCAGTTAAAAAGATATATATATATATATATATATATATATTAGTAAATTTTGGTTCAGCAGAAAGATCATGGCAGATGACTAAAAAACGCACTTGTGTTTTAAATATACAGATTATATAAAATTATGAAAAATTAAATTCAGCAAATTATGTCATTTTGGCAAAATTATAGTAGATTGTCCTAAAGAATAGCATTAAAATTATATTATTCGCGAAATTTTGGACAAAACTTCAGGAACATGATATTATTTTAAACCTCGAATTATTTGTTTGCTTTTCTTACACGGCGAAGCAAATCCATCCAGGCGAGAATCATAAATTTATGTAATATATTATAAAGCGTTATTATTTGCATGTCACCTCTCTTTTATAAACACACTCTAAATTTTTGTTGTTATTAGTGTGTGATTTCGATTACATTATTTTCAAAAGTGAAGCATTTTCAACTGTGAAGAATTTCAAAGCAGCTGGGCTGTGAAAATTACGCACTTCTACGAAACATAATTCAGTTTTAAGAATTAAAATACAGGCTTTTTTATAAAATGATGTCATTTGCATCCGCTGAAACAATCCACTTTTACAATCCAATCTTTAACTTTCGTTTATAGAAAAGTTTACACATGAAGTCATTATCACGGAATAACAGATAATATTCTTGACATAGCTCGCATTTCAATTTAAACTTATTTTTTTTCAGGTTTTATGAGAAAATGGCAACAAAAAGATACAGCAATCTCCTATTTTCGACTATTTTCCGTTTACTTTCAACAGAAATGGTGTACTTTTGTTGCCACGATTAGAAAAATGGTATTAAAAACTACAAAAAATTAATATCTCAAAAATAAATTGAGATACAGCTTTCAAACAAATTGCATAAGAGCATTTTTTTCCTTATACGACGGTATAAAAATTTTAAATGTGCGATGTTTAGAAGTTTAAAAATTTGCAGTAGAGAAAATGGAAAACCGAAATTTTATTTCATATTTCAAAGATTTGCCATTCGCAAAATGACGTATGCGTTACGCACAGATATGTTTGTCCTTTATAATATAGATATTCATTTACTTCAAAATGTAAATAAATTAAACTGATGACTTTTTAATGTCATCTCTGACTGACAATCCTGAATTTTCCTTCCAGTGATGAAGGTAATGGAATTTGATATTGTAGAACAGACATTATCAACCTACAATCTTTGTTAGACTGTATATATAGCCAACAGTAGACTATTTGTGCCTTAGCATACATTGTTTTGTAGCTGTCCCATACCTCTCTGTTTGTGGGGAGGTATGGGACACATTTTGTAACTTACAATTTCTTTATTTATGAAATTGTTTCTGCAATTTATGTTTCTATATTGTTCAAGGAGATTAGAAAGTGTTTCATTTTGTATTCTATATATCGAAATTTTTGTTTTTGTGTCAAACAAAGTTGATTTTCTTATTTTTGTAAAAACTGTCCCATTCCTCCCCACTCTCCCCTACCCTATTATTATTCTCCAGTTTGTTCTCAGCCATTTTCGAAAAACCGCATGCGATTGTTTTTCTCAAAGTTACAAGCGTTTGAATATTGAACACAAACAATTTTTTGGCCCTATGACGCAGTTTGAACAGTTATGTGAAGTAGTTTTAGTTGTATAAAACATAATATATGAACTTTAAAAAGTTCAATGTTTTGCTTAAAAGGTGACTAAAATAATAAAAGAGATGTTAATAGTAAAAAAATATACATTTTATTTAAAACTTCTCAGTACTTTCAAGTTTATCCAAACTCTTCATCAGAGAATATTTCAATAATTGCTGTTTATTTATACAAATACGTCACTTCATTTTGTAAATGAGAGAGCCAATAATTATTAGGGTTGAAAGTAGAAGTAGTAGTTTCTTGGATTGAACTTAATTAGAGAAAATAATATATTATTATTAACTGCAGTTCCATTTACTTTATTACGTCACTCTGTTCTAATACGTCACTTTCATTTTGAATGCGTAGCTGGACAGTCGAAGTAGCGTTGTTTCAGATTAAATTTGCGTAGAAGAAAATATTTAACTGCCGTCCCCAATTTATGGTTCAATATCCTGAAAATAAATCCTCGAGAACTTGAGCGATGTAACGTATTATAGTTTATGGTATGCGCTTAGATTAGAAATAAAAATGTATCTTTTTTTAATTCTAGCGTTTAACAGAAGAAAGGAAAATAAATTTAGAAAAAGGATTAATTTTGAATAAAAATATAACACCATTATATGACCTCTCCATAGGCCCTTTAATATACTTTAAACCTGTTTTTCGCAAAAGGGATTTTTCAACGTTTTTAGATTTTTGAAATACTCCATGCCTCTTAATTTTTGATCAAAATTCATGAATTTGATAAGGAAGAATCCTGATTTTTGCTTACAAAGAAACTGGGAATGCATTTTGAAATTCGACTTCTTTAAAATAATTAAATTTCATTTTTAACTTATTAAAAGGCAAAATTTTGATGAAAATCGATATGGAATCCAGACAAAAAAATCTCTAAAAGTTTAACTATTCAGGGGATTAAAAATAGATACACAGATTTGTTTGTAATAGATTTTTAAGTGATTAAAATGCAAACTTGAGGAAATATCTAAAAAATTAAGACACATAGAGCATTTAAAAATTTTAATTTTTTATAAAAATCTAAAATTATGATAAGATTGAAAATTTCTTTTAATGCCCTATATACTTATGGTGAAATGTGTATTTTCACAAAATTTCATATATCTATAATGAAAAAAAAATTACTTCCACCATCCCCTTACAACTCTATCTAAATTTAATCCATTTATGCCTAGTGTCCCATTTTTGGGACGTTTCGAATTTTAATATTTTTTTTTAATTTTCTTCTTTTTTACAACATGAAAATTGTATGAAGTAATTGTCTATAAATGTCTTTATCTATTACCGAGTGATGACAGCATAAGATTGATATTTATTTACTTAAATGAAAGCCTTTTTTCGGTATTTATAGAATTCTCATTTTTCCACTTTGCGGAATGTAAAAAGTAAGTTTATTTGTATTTTTTGTATAAAAGATCCAAATAAATAAGTCATAATCTTAGCTTGTAGACTTCTTTGAAATAATTATTTTTTTAAATTATGAAATTATAAGTTCAAGCCTATTTTTTATGCATGTTTGTAACGTACAAAATGTAGGGCGCAAAGCGCAAATGGGTACATATTTCTATTAGACATTTAGGGGGCAGTTATTTATGTAAAGCCCTTTTCAAGATGATTTTGAAATAAATTGTGTTATAGCCTCAAATAGGATTATTCTTAATTTATTATTAACAATACTTATAATGTAATTAGACTCTGTAAAGAAATAAATATATTTTTTAATTGTTCATAAAAATACTAATTATAGTATATAATATATAGTTTAAAAGATTAATTCATATAAATTTAGGCAAAAAATATAATTATGCATTTTCCACATATGGATATTCTCATATTTAGTACGTTTGCATTTTATCAAATTAATACAAAAATATTTTAGCGTAATTTTTTTTAGTATTTTTCCAGTTCATTTTGCGACATTTTAAGATGATTTTACCAACAAATTTGAGAAAACAAAAATTCAGGCATAAATGGGTTAAAACTATAAAAAGTAAACACATTTTATGAATTCTATAATAAATATAATAATGGAATAAAAGAACTAGACTATTTTTAAGACAATAACATGAATAGTTTAATAGTCATAGGTGCAAAAAAGACAAACAGCGCTGAAAATTCCTGAAAAACGTTAATAAATCGTAAATTAAAACTGTGAAACTTTTCAATAAATTTTCAATAAATGAGCATAAGAATAATCTACTTCCTTTGAAGATATATTTGAAATTCACTATTTGAATCCATTTGAAACATAATTTAAAAGTCTTGCAGTAATTGAACAATTAATTATTGAGTTATGACGATTTTTAACACAATTTTACAAAAAAAAAAAAAAAAAATCACTTTTCAGAAAAATAAAAGTTAAAAAAAAACCTCTCAAGTTAGATTTAAAAATAAATCACTTTTCAGAAAAATAAAAGTAAAAAAAACCCTTTCAATTTAGACTTTCTTTTAAGTATGCAAGAAATATAAATGTCTAAAAAGCTCCAGTATCATACACTTTACCCTCTTTCTCTTCTAAAATAAAAAGATTTTTAATTGAAATTATAATAGTGAAAAAATTTTAAAATTGCGTGGATGTTTTCATTTATGCTTAATAAATAACTTTATATTAGTGTTCATGTTTCAATTTTATTTTTCGCAAGTTTTGGCGGTTTTTTAACTCTAATATGGACACTGACTCTAATATGGCCATGGGAAGGACCATTTACATTTCAAACTAGTTGGATGTGCCAATCCCAAAACTTTCTTTTATCTCATGTCAATATTTCATTATAATGAGATGCATTAGTATTTTTATTAGAATTAAGCATAACTTCATACACTTTTCGATGGTACAATATTGAAAATTGCACAAAAATTGCACAAACTACAGCGCCCACTTTCGGCAGAATTTTCCCAAATTCAGGGAAGACATTCTTGCCGTGGCCAAAAACATACACAAAATATTTGGTTCAATTCTATGCATAACTTCATACACTTTTCGATGGTACAATATTCAAAATGCACAAAAATCGCTATTACAGCGCCCCCTACAGGCGGATTTTTCACAAATTAATGGAGGACCTGCTTGCTATAGCCAAAAACTAAAAAAAAATTGGTTCAATTCTATGCATAACTTCATACAATTTTTGATAGTACAATGGCGACACACGGACTGACAGATTGTCATTTTGTATGAACATGTTTTTTGTGATCTCTGACCCCTAAAACGTGTAAATCCGTCGAAAACCGTGAGTCGAAAAAAATTTCGATTACAATACTTTCTTCTATTGAAGATGGAATAAAGTATCAAATCGATATGTAAAAGGAATTTTATAACAAGTTACTTTAATGGCACTTATAAGTACCGTCAGTAGATAAAGGGTTAATAAGTTGAAATATAAAGTCTAATTGAATCACTTGGAAATGCAAAATACATTTGAAAACTCAATTTCAACAATTTCCATCTACAATCAGAAAATTATTCGAATTCTTTGAGCAGCCCTGTACATTATATATAGATTTGCATCTGTTAACTACATACGTGCAAAGTTTGAGTTCAGTTAGGACATACATACTTCAGTTGAAATCCCCGCAATTTCCCCTAATAAAGAGAATGGTACGTGAATTCTTTTGCGCAGCCCTGTATACAAGGTATAGAATTTAGTCACAAAGAAAGACTGGCAAAAAATTAGTTCAACTTAAAAAAGAATACAGAAATTGAAAATGCACTTCCAGCAATTATGGCCAAAGCGATATAAGTAAGCGTACAAACTTAATACTGGAATCGGGCGTAAATTAACACAGGTACGCATCTTGTAAACGGGGTGATAATCCACATACGCGGGCTTTTAGTATGACCTCATATATGACAGCATATCTACCATCTGCGAATATTTTATAAATCTTTAGTCACTCATGGAACTGAATTTTGTTTACCACATTTATTGCAAAATAATGGCATAACGAGAGAAGCGTCCAAGGGCGGACTGTCCCACCCCACTCCACTACCCTGCGATCGCGGGGTGGGCCAAACGGGTGGGGTGGGCCAAAAAAATAATAAAGTTTTTAATTTTTTTTTCATTTCAATAAAACTAAAATAATAATAATAATAATAACTACGAAATTCACTTTTTCTTCCCCCTGTGATGCGGTTTTTTTTCTTTTTGTTTGATTTGGCAAGTCTTAATTTCTCCTTTAACCACTCCCATCAGCAATCTTTGGACGATCTATGCAAATTAGTCATTTTGTATAGAAGCCGAGAGATAGGGAATAAAGTAAAAATCAGATATGGTCGGTGAAGTGTGGAAATTGTTCGGTGTGATGGGTCTGCCTGCGGACATTTGCGTAGAAACAAAAGATTGGCAAGGATTAACTTACATAGCTAGAGATGATCTACAGATCAAGGATCTTGGGAGGCAAGGATTAGCTTATGGAGAAAAACGAGAGGAGGCAGCGGCAGACATGAATAATAGAGATGTTGGCAATTTTTTAGAATTGGTAAAACTGCTATGTTAATATAATAAAATTTTGCACGGTTATGTAGCACAGGCTATCAAGAGAAGCCAAGAAAGAAGATCTTCAAAAAGTATGAAGAAGGCTAGAATAGAGCAGAAAGAACAAAATGAAAATCCTAAATGGCATGGAAGAGGTTCGTTGATTACTTTCCTCTCCCAGTCATTCATAAATTTGTTAATTGTTCATCTCTCCATTTAGATTCAAATAAACAATGCTGATGAAGTAAAACAGTCAGGTTCATTCGGTATTGAAGTAGATTTCACACAGGTATATCGGTAATGGAGAAGTAGGTACTTTGTGTTCATTATTTGCAGCATGGTAAAGTGAAGGTTACTTTTTAAAATTGGTTGATGCCCTCAGAACAACAGAGGAAGACCTCTATCTCCAAGAAAAAAAAGAACTTAAAACGTATAAACTCCCTTCTTAACAAATAGATGGCATTTCTTTTGATGGTGCATCAAATATGAGTGCGAGATATAAATGTTTGCAGGCACAACTGAAAAAGTACAATTCAAATCGACAGCATGTGCATATCAATGCACATGTGCTAAATTTGGTCCTGACAAATGCGACAGAATGTTGCAAATTGCAACGGACTACTCGGACTTTATGCAAGCTACAACCGTGTTTAGCCCTCAGAGTCATATAAGCGAATGAAAGTACGGACTTCAATGAATAAGGAGTCTGTAGGTGGAAATAAACTTCTTCACCGATTACAAAAAGTAAACTCTACTAGGTGGTGAAGTAAGGATCGAGCATTTAATACCATGTTTGACGAGTCTTCAAAATCTTTTAAAGATAGACATCATAAGTTTTCAACATTTCTTAAGTGCCTACAAGGTAGCACTGAAATATACGATCCCAGATAGCATGAACATTAGCAGCAAGTTTGCTTTTTTCTGATATTATCTTGCCGTGAAAAATTTGAATTGAGAAATTCGCAGCAAATCACCCGCAAACTATGCCATCAGACACTTGCATGAGTAGTTTGTTGTGAAACTGATGGCAAGACTGTCTTTAATTCATGAAAGTGACGAAAGCAAAAAATATCTCTGTTGAGAGAATAGACAATCAGCAGATACGCAGAAACTGCAGAAATTTTATTTGGATGGCACCGTTATTTTTAAACGCTATACTTATACAATACCAAAAGAGGCTCGAATTGAAAAGTACAAATATTACCCTAACTTGTGCATGCTGTTAAAAACGATGCATTCACCTTAACGGTGCGTATGCATCTATAGACCTGATCAGGTCTATGGACCTTTTCGAAGGGGTTAAACTTATAGTGTAACAGAACAGTTCTAAACAGTTAATGTATACTATTTTGCAGTATGTTTGCAGTATTTTTTATTACTTATTTGCCGTTAATTTGCAATAAATTTGATACAGCATGAATTTAACTTGCACGAAAAGTTAGCTCCAAGCTCAAAGTGTGGTGACTTCGGCGTTTGCTTTATATTGCTGCAGTCTTGTTATGAACTTTCAATCTTGTCATGCTGAGCTTGCTGCAACTTTGCAGGTTTTCAAAGCAAGACTTCTACAAACACCGGAAATGCTATGTGGGATTTCCTTTCACATGTATCTTTTTCAGCAAGATCACTGATTGATAATTGATGCGTTTCAGTTTCACCATATATTAATAGCAACGATTTTCAGCAACCTATTCAATATATCTATGCCCACATCGAAGTATTTTCAGATAAGCGGACTGGGCTACTTAACTGCTAATAACAAAATCTAAATGCTGAAATGCAATCTGCTACACGAAAGAAATAATTTTGATATGGTTCTGAAAAATGCTTCTGAATTTGTGGAAGATCTTCAGGAGCAACTAATAGAAAAGGAGTACACCGTTGAAATTGAGAGTTTCCTACCGGAAAAGAGAATATCTATAGCGAAACGTCAATGTAGTAAATATTCTCACGATGAGGCAAGAAGTATTATCGGATCAACATCAGAAGTATTTAAGGTAAACGTTTATAATGTCATCTTAGACACAGCTATTCAGCAGTTGGATACACGATTTACTGGAAATGACTTGCTCAAGAAAGACATTGCCTGGTTAGATCCTCGCCGCTTCAGTCAGATTAAATAGTTAAATGAATTTGCTATGGTGAATGATCTTTTGATTACGATTATGATAAGATAATATATCGAGTTGTCTCAAGTTCAAAAGAATGGTCAGGATATCTGACGTCCTAATTAGTTAGAAGTGAGTGTATAAAACAAACTATTTAATTTTCAGGTACTATATTGATATTTTAAACAAACCTTAATCAATGCGCAAAGTGTATATAAGTTGATAATTTTAAATAACAAAATAAAATGTACAAATGAACATAGTGATACTTTAAATAACGAATTAATCAATGTATGTATGTCAGTTATAATAGTGAGTATAAACTCTTTCCGGTCAATACTAACACTTTCGAGAATAAAATTTGCAATGAAGTGCACAGACAAGTCTAAGGTTTTTTGAGAACATACTGATTAGCATGTTCGCCTGCTACGTAAACGGGCCTGGATTCGAATTTCGGGTGAGGGATGGATGTTCCTAGGCGTTATCAATGTGTATAGATTAGGGCCAGCTATGCCCTATTCCAGTTGAGAGCCTCTTCACAAGTATCTATTACCTAATCTATCGATACCGTTGGCCGATGCTAACAGCGCAGTTGACCGCCACTGTACCAATTTTTTTTTTTTTTTTTTTTTTTTTTTTTTTTTTTTTTTTTTTTACAAAGAATAAACATATCTGAACAGAATTCCCATAAGAAATTGTTATTTATTACGTGTATACCCTTTAATTGTTTAAAGTTTACATATTCAAAAATTAAACAAAATTGAAGCTAGTTAACATCCCCTACCTCAAAAGATTTTTTTTCACGACGAAATTACTACCAATTTAAAATAAACGATTACAAAGATGCTAATATACCTCAAATTGTAGCTAAGACATCTTCATAGAGTTAGAGCAAAGGGTCGTGTTGATAGTATGTGTTCAAACATTTTAACGGTGAGGTTGTCGATTAGTGGGCCAATGCATAAATCTAGCGGGGTGGGCCAAACTATGCCAGTCCGCCCCTGGGGGCGTCCCACTTGATGCATTTGACACCACGAAGTTTTCTTCGCCTTGTCAGAGACATTTCAGCTATTAATCGAGGTAAAAAAAATCTTTACAATTCTAGTGGTGTGAAGTAAGAAAACATTTAGGCATCTTCCTGTAGCTTAACCCCATCCGCTACGTGGCGTGCGACCTTGATTGATGTGACCTCGCCTTTGATCTTGCGGTTACCTCTCCTACTTAAGATAGGACACTTACTTATATCGCTTTGATTATGGCCACAAAGACAGCAGGGATGCAGAAAATGTTTCTACTCCCAACATCTCCCCCAATCCACATGAAAATTTCCCCAAAATTTTACGGTATGTTATAGGTAAATGCTGTATTACCGTATGTATAGAAAATTTATTTTTCCAATATTTCTCAACTTATGAGCGAGTATATATGGCAAGGGTGATTCGGAGTGATTTTTTTTTTTTTTTTGAAATTCACAGCAAATTTTCTGAACGGTTACAGCAGAGTGGGAAAAAGGGGGGAAATCCACTCCCAGCACTATGTTTTTTTGTGGCCCTTTGACAAAATTCGCGTTTTTTCGCGATCTTCTGACGAAAATTGTGGTTATTTCGCGATCTTTTGACTAGTTTTGCGGCACTTTTGCCTTCCTTTTGACGAAATTCGCGGTTATTTCGCCCTCTTTTGACGAAATTCACGATCCTTTGACTAAATTCGCGGTTGTTTTCCATCTTTTGATGGAATTCGTGGCTTTTTTGCGAAATTTTGACGAAATTTGCGGGTTTTTTCCCGTTTTTTTGACAAAATTCGCTGTTATTTCACCAAGTTTTGACGAAAATCGCGGTTATTTCGCCCCTTTTAACGAAATTCGCAGTTATTTCGCGATCTTTTGCCAAAATTTGTGGTTCTTTTGCGATCTTTTGACGAAATTTGCGGTTTTTTCGCGATCTTTTGCCGAAATTTGTGGTTCTTTTGCAATCTTTTGACGAAATTTGCGTTTATTTCGCGAACCTTTCAAAAATTTGCGTTCATTTCGCGATCTTTTGACGAAATTTGCAGTTCTTTCGCGATCTTTTAACGAAACTTGCGGTTCTTTCGATATCTTTTAACGAAACTTGAGGTTTTTTCGATATCTTTTGACGAAATTTGCGGTTATTTCGCGATCTTTTGGCTAGTTTTTCGGTTATTTTGCCTTCCTTTTGACGAAATTTGCGGTTATTCCGCCCTCTTTTGACGAAATTCAAGATTCTTTGACAAAAATCTCGGCTATTTCGCCCCTTTTGACGAAATTCGTGGTTGTTTCGCGATCTTTTGCCGAAATTTGTGGTTCTTTTGCTATCTTTTGCCGAAATTTGTGGTTCTTTTGCGATCTTTTGACGAAATTTGCGGTTTTTTCGCGATTTTTTGACGAAATGTGCGTTTATTTTGCGAACTTTTCACAAAATTTGCGTTTATTTCGCAATCTTCTGACGAAATCTGTGGTTATTTTGCGATCTTTTAACGAAATTTGCGGTTTTTTCGCAATTTTTTGACGAAATGTGCGTTTATTTTGCGAACTTTTGACAAAATTTGCGTTCATTTCGCAATCTTTTGACGAAATCTGTGGTTATTTTGCGATCTTTTGACGAAATTTGCTGTTTTTTTCGCGTTCCTTTGACGAAATTCACCGTTGTTTCGTGATCTTTTGACGAAATGTGCGCTTATTTCGTGATCTTTTGAAAAAATTTGTGTTCATTTCACGCTCTTTTGACGAAACTTACGGTTTTTTCGCGATCTTTTGACAGAATGTGCGTTTATTTTGCGATCTTTTGACAAAATTTGCGTTCATTTCGCGGTCTTTTGACGTAATAGTCAAAGAGCGGACAGCACAGAAACCTATGTTATCAAGCACAAGAAAAAAAAAAAAAAAACCTTTATTTTATAAGAGAGTAGAAGTAGGGGAATCTAATGATCCATGTCTACCGGAAGTGAAGTGGTGCATAAGCCAAAATTTAATACCACCAATAGTTGACTGGTAAGTTTATCATTGTGTTTGTCCTACAGCTATTTTGCATGTTTTCATACATTTGTTTGTAGGACAAAACACAATGATAAACCTACGAGTAAACAACTGGTGGTATTAATTTTTGGCTTAAGCACCACTTCACTTCCGGCAGACACGGATCATTAGGTTCCCCTACTTCTGCTTTTCCATAAAATAAAAGTTTTTTTCTTTTGCTTGATAACATAGCTTTTTGTGCTGTCGGCTCTTGGACTATAACTTGCGGTTCTTTCGCGTTCCTTTGATGAAATTCGCGGTTGTTTCGTGATCTTTTGACGAAACTTACGGTTTTTTCGCGATCTTTTGACGAAACGTGCGTTTATTTCGCGATCTTTTGACAAAATTTGCGTTCATTTCGCGGTCTTTTGACGTAACTTGCGGTTCTTTCGCAATTTTTTGACGAAATTTGCGGTTCTTTTGCGATCTTTTGACAAAACTTGCGGCTCTTTCGCTATCTTTTGACGAAATGTGCGTTTATTTCGCGATCTTTTGACGAAATTTGCGTTCATTTCGCGGTCTTTTGACGTAACTTGCGGTTCTTTCGCGATCTTTTCGAAATTTGCGGTTCTTTCGCGATCTTTTGACGAAAGTTGTGGTTATTTTGCGATCTTGTGATGAAATTCTCATTTTCTCCGTAATTCTTATACAAAATTCGCGGTATTTTTATATTCGAATTTTCAAATTGATGACCGATTTTTTTTTTTTTTTTAATGTTCGGAATCGAATACCTTAAATTTTCGGAAAATTTAGAACAGAATCTCCTTCTATATACTTTACACATTATTCAGAGATCGATTTTGTGAAGGTCGCCATACGGATCTTTTTATTTGTAGTGAAATTTTTCTCTCATGGAATTCGTTGTTAAAATCGAAATCAATTGTATATGTTTCAGCAAAATTTCCCCAGGTGGTTAAAATTTCCCCCGATCCTAGATCGCCGGATCGGACATATTCTGCACCCCTGAAAGACAGTACTGTAATCGAATTCTTTTGTGTGTCCCTGTAAATGAACGACAAATGCTATGAAAATCACATTCTATATAAAGCATCTTATAGTGAACTTCTCTAATATATATAAATTTCAATATGCTTGGAATAGTGTAACATCATTAAAATGCACTGCGAAGTATTTTGCTCTATTAACCCTAATGTAACGGAATTCTTTTGAGTGTCCCTGTAAATGAACTATTAATACTACACACTTCCTATTGAAAATCAAATATGCCATGGTAAACATCATTAACATATATCAATTGCTTGAAAATTGGTAGTCTATTTATGCGAGTTAGGGCATGGACAGACAGAACAGACAAACAGAATTCATAAACACTTTCAACGTTGTTGGAAAGTGTTAAAAATTGTTTTAAACATTTGAATTCATAGAATGAATTTGAATTCGCATTTTATTACTTTTCAATTTTCTCTTTATATCTGAAACCTCCTTATACTGCGCACAACGTCTGATAAACTAGGGCTGCGGAGTCGGAGTCGGAGTCGTGGAGTCGGAGTTGGAGTCAGGCGCATTTTTGAGCAAAAAAGTCGGAATCGGAGTCGCTAAAAAACAAGCCAATTCCGACTCCAGCTTTTTTTTCTTAGACAGTTTGAAGTGAAATTAAGCAAATTATACGTAATATTAAATCTGTAAAATGAATTGTCAATGTTATTTTTGGAACATATCAGGACACCCAAGTCAAAGATGCTCAATATACTGCCCGGTATACAAGATTTTCCCAACATACTCGGACAGGGGCGAGTCATAACTGGAATTAATTATTCCCAGTACGTGTCGGACGCAATTTGTTTTGTAAATATAGTAATAGCGATAATGAATTTTAGTCAAGGAATCCTTAAAAATATACTAATATAATAAACTGCAGAGAAATATTTAAAAGAATTTCATTTTTTTTTATTATATGTCTTTAAAATTTATGATGTTTTAACCACCCTTTTTCATTTATTCTAAACTACATTAAATTTCTCGATAAGTCTTCAGTTGAATGTAAGAGCCTAAGAGTCTATAAGTAATAATTAATGTTGCTTACTCTGTATTCGATGGCTTGTAAACATATCGTAATCTGAAATATACGTTAAAATTTTTCCATAAATATGTATGCAGTATTCTTTAAAATTATCTTAATTGCATATTATTAAAATCGGAATATTTTTGTAGAAATTAAGAGTCGGGCCGGGCCGAATTTCATTGATTTTTAGATGGGGCTTGTTTTCACTTATTTTTGCGCGGTCCGGGCGTGAACTGCAAATATATAAAAGGGCAATGCCGAGCTTGAAAATTTTTGTCCATGCAGATCTCTAACCGGATGTAATGTGAAAGTTGTAAATACTTGCTGATTTTGGAGGCCCGAAATAGCATTGTAGAAACCTTTTTTCCCCTCAGATTCTTCGTGTCTGTAACACCAAAATTGTAAATCACTCCCCTCCCTTCCCCCTCCCCCTTTTTTGCGCACAGGACTCAAGGCGAAATTGTAATTCTTTTTTCTGAATCGGCGGTATCTAAAATAACGCTAAAATAGTGAAATATTGTTATTTTTCTCCTTTTGATTTTCCGATTTTTCCGGTTCGCACAACCCGAAATACTATTGGAATTGTAAAATTAATGCGGGAAATGTAATTTTTCACTTTTTCTTTAGAATCCACAGAACCTGATTTATTTCCGAAATAGCAAAATTTTCGTTTTGTTTTCCTCTTTAGATTTCGATAGTTGGATTTTTCGGATTTTCGGGACGAGAAATTGTAAAATTAAGAAAGCGGAAAATATAATTTTTTTTTTCATTTTTTTTCTTTCGAAACCCTAAGAATAGAATTCATGCCGAAATAGTGAAATTTTCGGTTTATTTTTCTTGCGTTTTCTCATAATTTTAACTAACAGGCAACACTAGTATATTGTCCAGGCCGGAGTCGGAGTCGGTCATTTTCCCCACCGACTCCGCAGCTCTGTAAACGACCGATAAACTAGACAATATCAACAATAGTAGATATGCCATGTTGATAGAGGAGACAATAATTAAGTTTCGTATTTTTGGCTACTTTGATTTTTAGATTGCTAAAATGGTGCATTTTCTTTTTATTGCATGCAATGCCTAAAACTTGTATTATAATCACAAATTAACTTTTTTTTTACTTTATTTATGACGACAACGGAACTTTGCGCAAGTCCAAATGGAACTAATAAACTGGAAAAGACTTGATAATTTCATAACAGAATAAAGAGTTATATTGAAAAAACAAAAAGAACACATCAAAACTTTCTTCTCAAACTAGCTAATGATTATTTGACGTGTACTATCAGTCATAGCACTTTTTTAAAATTTATTTTTAGTGTCCACTGAAGGAGAATATTCTTGTCCTGAATAAAGTTTATAAATTAATGGCTTAATAATAAAAAGAAATATATATATATATTAAGGTAGAACTTAACTAAAGTTATTATTGAAAAGAATGTAAATTATTAAACATTATTCAAATTAATTTTTTTTAATTTAATTCACGTTTACGGAGGGGGCTTTCGACTTATATTCATTAAAAGATTAAAGTTAAATATTAAAATTATTTTTTCAGAAATGTAGTTAAGTGGTCTCAGGAAAAAGTGGAAAAAATGACCATTTTAAACGTTTACCCAACTTAAAATGTATATGATTTTTAAACTCAATTTTTGAAGTGATGAATTTCCTTTCATATATTTAAAAAATTACTAGATGCAGAATTAATATTTATAGGGACTTCAAACTGTCAGATATTTGTCGAATAGAAAATTGACAGCTTACGTGCAGAATTAAAAAATAAATTTTGCATTTAGAATAAATATTTTGGTGACTACTCATACTTTAGTTCGTAATAATTACTCTGAGCCTAAAAAAATTTGTATTTAAAGTATGCTTACATTTTTATTACAAAGTTATATTTTTATCTAATACAAAATTCTGAAAATTTCAACAGTTATAACTACCTAAAAAACATTTTTTCGAAAAATAAAAAGTAAATTTTAGGCTTAGTTTATGCAGAGTAACATGAAATATATCTTTTGATAATTTCTTGAAAAAATATTCAGAAGTTTTTGCGATATCCTGCGTGTTATGCCCAAAACATCATTTTGAGAAAAATCATTTCAAAAGTTTCAGAAACGCTGTTTTTACTCCGAGTCGGTATGATTCTAAAAGCCATAACTTCTGTTCTAATGGGAATTTTAAGGAAACAATGACATCAAAATGTTCAGAAAATATATCAAAATATTAAAATTTTGAAGATTGAAGAGTCCTGAGATCCCTTCATAGCTTACTTAAAACTTAAATTTGAACATGAATGAAAATATTAGGCAATTTGCTACATTTCCTAATATTTATTCCTTCAGGATAGTAAAATGTACCTTTTCGTGAGAGTGACGCATTTATAGATTTTCAATTATTGAACTACAGTAAAACCTCCCTAAAGCGACCGCGTTCCGTCCAATAAAAATGGGTTGCTCCGAGAGGTGGTTTCTTTATGGAGGTCATGTTTAAATCTAGATTTTAATTGTTGAAAAAATGTAACAATAAATGTTACTAAAATTTATTTTTCACATTAGGAAAAAATATGAAAATTTAAGTATCAAAACAAAAGTTAATTTTACATAAGTTAATCACTGCAGAGTTTAAAATATGAATACACTGACGTTTGCTTTGATTTTACGGTTTTATCTTTTATAACTTTTATTTCGAAGTTCAGTAAATAAATAGATTTTTTTTTGGACGGGAACAAATAATGAAGATTTCATTAATTTATCTATTTCTTTAAGAGTTTTCTGACAGAATAGGTCAGGGGAGTTTATTGACCGTCATTCTTAATTTGTCGTCACAGTTAAATTCATTGCCTAAAAAGGCACAAAGGTGTTTAAACACTTTAAAGTTACTGGAGTAAAAAAAAAATTCAAAACTCATTTTAGACGTTTGTTGAAATATACGCTCTCCGGAATTAGTTTTTTAATAAACCCTTCTTCAAGCGACCGGGAGAAAACGGAATTTATTTCATTTTCTTCAAAGAAATGGGTCGCTCATGGAGGGAGTTCAACTAGGATGGTCTATGAATGGAAGTAAAATTAGTATTGAGCATATGGGAATAAATTTCGTTCCATGAAAAAATGGTCGTTCAGGGAGGTGGTCGCACAGGGAGGTTTCACTGTATTATAGTTATTGTTTAAAATGCGTTTTAATTCGAAATATTCAATCCATTGCAAAAATATTTGAGCTTATATAAGAAAAACTTTAATGAAATATTCAAATTAAAATGAAATTTGATCTGCGCATTTCACGGTAAACATAGAAATTGCATCTCAATCAAGGTAAGTTGCACAGAATTTACAACATCTCTATCCTGACATTCTTCAATTAACATTAAAGACGATCTTGACTGAATTATTTTCTTGAATTACTTTAGTCAAACATTAGCGGTACCTGAAATTAATTCTCGTCAAGTATGATTAATTTAGCAACTGGCTTTTAATCCTTATTTACCAGTTTGCAAAATTTTAGAGATTTTATCGGGAATTTCAAGTGATATCAAAATGATTCCGTTGCAATGTGGATTTAGAGAGACTGGATGTTTACTTCCATTCGGCAGTGTTAAATAATGGACGTGTGTCTGAGTTGATAATATTCATGAAATATTTGTATAATTTTATCATCGATTTAAGGAGACCCGGTCTGCTTTAAACTAATTTTTATATGATAGTTTCATAATATATTTTTGATATATTATTAAATATTTTTATGGTGGCAAATAATTTAATCAGGAAAATGTGAGACTCTTATGTTAAATTTAGAAAAAATTAAGAAACAAATTGGGAAAGTTTTCTCGTGAGTATGCTGCTTTCTTAAAGAAATAGAATGTTTACTAGATAGGTTTACTATTAAATGTAAAATTAATGTATTAAAAGCATATGCACGTGAATACTGGAATTAATGAAATAAGTTATATATATATATATATTGTATTATAACTATATTTTGAGGTGTATTTTAAGTATTTAATAGCTAACATTTGTATGCAAGCATAATACGTTATCATTTTGTAATGCTGAATTTATTTATGAATTTTCTCTTAAGACAGTTTGACTATAAACACCTTTAGATGCCACAAAACGTTTGACAATTGAAAAAAAAAAAATCGATGTTGTACTAAAATACATGCCAATGAATACGTACTTATATTTCAGTACTTATAATTTGCACTAAATCTTTAAAATATGTTTGTGAACCTTTATGTAGAATAATTAATAGGAATTATTAGTTTGTTACTGTTAAAATTATACATAGACATTCAACTGAGCATATTGTAAAATTTTAAATTTATTGTAAAAATTAAAAAATGAAGGTCTTTAAATTGAAGTATCGAAGGAAGGTATTATCCAACTTAATCTTAATCACTACACATATTACAATCAAATTAGTAAATGAACCTTGATCTACGTATCTCACGTTAAATATAGAAATTGCATCTCAATCAAGGAATCTTGCATAGAATTTACAACTTCTCTATCATGACATTTTCGAAATACCATTAAAGACGGACTTGACTATATTATTTTCTTGAATTAATTTAGCCGAACGTTAGCCATACTTGAAATTAATTCTTGTCAAGTACGCCTAGTTCTAGCGATAGGCTTTTAATCCTTATTTACCATCTTTCAAAATTTTAGAGCGTTTATCAGGCATTTGAAGTGGATATCAAAATGATTCCGTTAATGTGGATTTAGAAAGACTAGATGTTTACTTCCATTCGGCAGTGTTAAATAATGGACGTGTGCCTGAATTGATAATATTCATGAAATATTTGAATAATTTTATCATCGATTTAAGGAGATTCGGTTATGCTTTAAACTAATTTTTATATGATAGTTTAATAATTTAATTAAGAAAATCTGAGACTTTTATGATAAAATTTTTATAAAATTAAGAAACTATCTAGGAAACTTTTCTTGTGAGTGCTGCTTTCTTAAAGCAATATAATGTTTTCTTGATATGTTTACTGTTAAATGTAAAATTAATGTATTAAAAGTATGTGTATATGAATACTGGAATTAGCAAAATAATTTATATATAAATCTAAATACTGTATTATAACTATATTTTCGGGGTGTATTTTAAATGTTTAATAACTAATATTTATAGGCAAGCATAATACTTTATAATTTTGTAATGTGCTTTTTTTATGAATTATCTCTTAAGACAGTTTGACTCTAAACTCCTTTTAGATGCTACAAAAACATTTTTAAATTCAACTTAAAAAAAAAAAACGATGTTATACTTAAATACTTGCAAATGAATACGTACTTATATTTCAATACTTGTAATGCGACTAAATCTTTAAAATATGTTTGTGAAAATTTATATAGAATAAGCAATATGCATTATTAATTTGTTATTGTTAAAATTATATATAGACATTCAACTCAGCATTTTCTAAAATTTTAAATTTATTGGGAAAATTATAAATGAAGATCTTTAAATTGTAGTATTCAAGAAACTTATTATACAACTTAATCTTAATCACAACACTTATTACAATGAAATTAGTAAATGAAACTTGATCTACGCATCTCATATTAAATATAGAAATTGCATCTCAATCAAAGAATCTTGCATAGAGTTTACAACTTCTCTATCCTGACATTCTTGAAATACTATGAAAGACAGACTTGACTGAATTATTTTCTTGAATTATTTTAGCCGAATATTAGCCATACCGGAAATTAATTCTGATCAAGTATGATTAATCTAGCGACAAGCTTTTAATCCTTATTTACCAGTTTGCAAAATTTCAGAGAGTTTATCGTGTATATCAAATGAAGATCCAAATGAATTTGTTGTAATGTGGATTTAGAGAGATCGGATATTTACTTCCATTCGGAAATGTTAAATGAACGTGTGTCTTTGTTAATATGTTCATGAAATATTTGTATAATTTTATCATGTATTGAAGGAGACTTGGTATTCTTTAAACTACTTTTAATTTGACTATTTTGTAATAGATTTTTAATATATTATTAAATAATTTTATGAGCGAAAATTATTTAATGAATAAAATCGAAAATTATTATTACAAAATTTGAAAAAAAAATAATAAAAAAGAATTAAGTTGCTTCCTGAAAAACTTGAATGTTTACTACCAGTGCCGTTGTCGTAAAAAAAAAAAGCAGAGGGTATACGCGCTAAGCAAAGAGTATACGCTCAAGGCAGAGGGTATACCCTAAAGTGTATATACTATAGCTTTTTTGAGAAACAGAGGGTATACGGTGTTCCTTAAAAAAATTCAGAAGATATACGGCGTATACCACCGTATACGCTCCACTACATCCCTGGTTACTACTAATTTAAAGCATTAACTAACGCTCTTTAAACTATTTTATAATATTTTTAATATATTATTTAATGATTTTATGAAGAAAAATTATTTAATGAAGAAAATCTAAAATTATTATTACAAATTTTGAAAAAAATAATAAAAAAGAATTAAGTTGCTTTCGGTAAAACCTGCATGGTTACTACTAATTTAAAGCATTAACTAACGGATGCAAGTGTGCAAAATGGTATGTTCATCGACACTTTTCATTAAGTAACTTTATGTTGTTTTTATCTGTTTAATTTGATTTATACAGCGGTCCAATTATCTAATTGAATTATTTACACTGGGCAACAATAATTGAGACACAGAACTGAAATTAGTTGATTCTAGATCAGTTTCTTGCGCTGATTCCTAATATACTTTCCGTTCTTCTCTAGGTGGTCCAGTTTTTGAGAAATTTTCATATTTAAGTTTATGCAAATTTAAGCTCTTTTGTGCCATTTTATGCAAAATTTAGACACGGTAAATGTCAGATTGAATTAACTTTTCATGATAATGACTATTGGACTATTTCTTCAGATAAATGTCGCAATATGCATATTTTTAATATTTATGTCAGTTATTAAGTCTAATTTGAATATTTTTCAATGGTGTAACCTTTACATTACTTCCAATTTTAAAGTAGTTGACAGAGAGTTGACGTGATGTTCTTCTAGACCAGATTTTTCTGCTGATTTCAAATCTGTAAACCGTTTTTTATATCACCTCTAGTTTTTGAGTAAAGGAAATTTTTACTTCTGCATGGTATTGACACAAATTTGATATAAAATGCTTTTTAAGGGTGTGTACCTCACTGTCAAAAGGGTGAAAAATGTCAGATTTCTTTGAAGGTCATAATGAACAATGGGTATAATCCTAAAAACAATTGAAAAAAGTAGTAGAATCTATCCTAACTAGCTGAAATACATCACAAAGTACCATAAAAATCATTTTCTGACTGTTTTGACCAAAAAATAAATGTTCACTTTTTTCAAAAACTAGACTTGATAGGAGAAAAATCAATACCTGATTCGAAATCAGCGCAAAAAACAGTTTTAGAAACATATTTGCGCACTCGTGTGGAAGAAATATTTGTACGCAAGAAACGTTATTAGAAAAATATGCAAAACAGGCACAATATTTCGGAGTCATATGCCAGCACAATCTCAGAAACAATAGTTTTGTAAAGTAAACTGCTCAGTAATCATAACATAAAAAGAAAAAAAGCAGTCTGATAACGCTTTATATCTGAAATTTGCATATACACTGGTGTGCAAAAATTAAGGAAAAGTCACAAAATGCTAATTTTCAAATACGCAAACACTCAAAAGGAAATAATATAATTCGAGTAATTACTATCTCTACAACACAGCTAGTCCATATAATATCTCATTCAGGTCACACATGGTCACAAGTGTCACAGTCACTACGGTGAAGCAAAAAAATAGGAAATTCCATACATCTCATTATGAGTCTCAAATGATCACGATATGAGACTTCACTGAGACGTCATTGTGACTGCTGCTTTGTGAGGAGTCACCATGTGACTTTACAATGTAATTACACTGTGACTCTCATGTGACTGTCATTTTTAGACTCAATTTCAAAGACATCGTGAACGCTGCATTGTGATAAGTTACCAAATAATGTCACATAAAAGTCACGTGATGACTTTCAGGTGACAGAGAGACTACCGTGAAGTGACCATTGTGCTCTTTTGGGAAAAGTCTCCATGTGACTATAATATGACATTATTTGCTGATTTATCATAATGCAACGTTCATGATGGCTATGGAATTGAGTCTAAAAATGACAGTCACATGATAGTCACAATTTAGCTACATTGTAAAGTCACCTGGTGACTCGTCACAAAGTAGCAGTCACCATTGACTTCTCAATGGAGTCACATATAGTGATCATTTGAGACTCATAATGAGATGTATGGAATTTCCTATTTTTTTGCTTCACCGTAGTGACTGTGATACTTGTGACCACGTGTGACATGAATGAGATGTTATATAGGCTAGCTGTGTTATAGAGATAGTAATTACTCGAATTATATTATTTCCTTTTGAGTGTTCGCGTATTTGAAAATTAGCATTTTGTAACTTCTCCTTAATTTTTGATAACCAGTGTAATTGTACAAAAATTCCAAAATTTGCATAAATCGAGATCGGCAAATATCTTACAAATTAGACGTACAGGGGAAAATAAAATCTAAAACAAGATTCGGAATCAGCAAAGAAAATTGAACAAGAAACAGCTGATTTCGTGGCAGAGAAAAAGTTCGATTTTGTTGATCATTGTTGCTTAATTTAAAACGTATGTATATGAATATTATACACTGGTGTGCAAAACTTAAGCAACAATAATAAAATGCTAATTTTCAAGCACGCGAGTACGCAAATAAAAAATATATAATTCAAATAGGTACTATCCCTACATCGCAGCTAGTCGATGTGACATCTCCATCAAGTCACACAGGGTCATAAGTGTCAAAGTCACTAAGGTGAAACAAAATATGGGATCTTTCATTCGTTTCTTTATTAATCTCAGTTGATCGCTATATGGTGACTCCATTGAAAAGTCACTGTGACTGTTGCTTTGTGATGAGTCACGGGGGGACATTACAATGAAGTCACCTTGTGATTCGCATGTGACTGTCATTTGAAGACTCAATTCTGAAGTCGCCGTGAGCATTGCATTATGATGAGCCACCAAATAATCTTACAATGAAGTCACATGGGGACTTTCAAATGGCTGGGACACCACTGTGAAGTCACTATTACGTTCCTTTGTGAAAAGTCACCAGATGATTTCATTTTCTGTCACTTGGGAATTCGTCAAAAAACAGCTATCATGATGACTTTACAATGGAGTCACCAAAATACGGTCACACGAGAATCACAAGGTAACTTCATTGTAAAAGTCACTTGGTGACCCGTCAAAAAGCAGCAGTCATAGTGTCATCTCAGTGCAGTGACCAAATCAGAGTAAGAATCAGACGAAAGAAAGATATCACATTTGAGTTCATTATAGTGACTATGACACTTGTGATCATGTGTGACTTCAAGGACAGTTCACACTGACTGGCCGTGTTCTTATAGTAGTACCTATTTTCTACACTTTCTGTTCATAGAATTTTCTTTTGAGTACTCATGTATTCAGAAATCAACATTTTGTGATTGTTGCTTAAGTTTGCACCCCAGTGTAATTTATATTTAAATCTAAATATTTTATTTTAAAAGAACTTTGTTTGAGCATTTTACATGAGTAATAGCTAATACTTTTATATCAAGTATAAAAAATTACCATTTTGTAAAGGTTTTTTTTTTCGGTTTGTTTAAGAACTATTTAAGGCAATTTGGCTTTATACTACTTTAGTTAAGGCAAAAACATTTCTCAATGGAACTTAAAACATAGAATATGGATGCTGTACTTAAATATTTGCATATGAATACCTACTGATATGAAAATACATATAATTTGCACTAATGCTTTCAAATAAATTTGTGAAAATTTTAAATAAATTTGTGGATTTAAGAAGACTCGATATCATTTAAACTATTTGTTATTTGACTATTTTATAATGTAGTTTTGATATATTATTAAATGATTTTCCTTCAGAAAAATTATTTAATCGAGAAAAACTGAAATCCTTTTGGAAAAAATTGATTAAAAAATTAAGTTACTTCCTGATCGAAATTGAATGTTTACTAGCACTTTAAAGCCTTAGCTAACAGATGCATGTGTGTAACATAATATGAATATCATTAATATTTTACTAAATAACTTTATCTTGCTTTCATCTGTTTCGTTTGGTTTATACAGTGGTCTAATTATCTAACCGAGTAATTATTAAATTTAAAATGAGTGTATCAAAAATATATGCATACGAATAAAATAATTTATGTTTAAATCGAAATATTTTAAGTAAATTTTGCTTGGTCATTTTAAATATGCACTGGGTAATATTTGTATGTGCAAGTATAATAAATTACCATGTTGTGCATTTATTTATTTAATAAACTAAATCGTAAAACAATTTGACTATAAACTATTTTAGTTGCTGCAAAAACATTTTTCAATCGAACTTAAAAAATAGAATATGGATGCTCTTCTAAAATACTTGCATATGAATACCTATTTATAATAAAATACTTAATATTTGCACTAAAACTTTAAAATAAATTTGTGAAAATTTATCTAGAATAAACAAAGCATAACTTTACTGTATTATTGAATTACTTTAGATGAACATTAGACATACCTGAAATTAATTCTCGTCAAGTAAGCCTGATCTAGCTACAAGCTCTTTAACCTTATTTACCAGTTTGCAAAATATTAGAGAGTTTAGCCGACCTTTTAAGAGCATAACAAAGTGATTGTGTTGTGATATGGATTTAGAGAGATTTTATACAGTCGAACCCGGTTAAGACGCTCACGGTTAATACGCGATCCCGCTTAATACGCGGATTTTGTCCGATCCCTTGAACATCGCCCATAAGGATAATGTAAAAAGATCACGTTTAATACGCGAACGGTTATGACGCGATCCCGCTTAATACGCGATAAATTTTCTCTTCTTCGAGGGAAAAAATCACGCTTAAGACGCGAGTTCATTGATCAAGATGCGAATTCCTTCTCTCTTCTCGAGTGCTACCAATGTAGCGGATTTTTATTATTCAGATAAAAAAACTGTTTTCGAATAGCATTTAATTTATTTAACAACAGATTAATTAAGGCGAAAATTACTAAACGGAAATAGTGATAGACATTTGAATTAAAAAAAAAAAAAAAAAAAAAAAAAAAAAAAAAAAAAAAACCTCTAAATTAGCAAAACTGCAATTCTTTGATCCCACCTCCTAGCATTCTTCGCCTCTCCCTTCGTGTGTGTCTTTTCTATATAGTAGAGAGAAATAGACGAATTCAGGCTACTCAGATGCGTCATAAAAATTATTGTGATTAGAGATGTTCATACCTGTTGTTAGAGGAGATTTTAAATGTACTTTATATCGCTACTTTTATAATGCATATTATACAAAACAAAAAGGGAATCTCGTAAAGATTAAATACGACTCCGATTGGATAATTCTTTTATGTATACTTTACTTTTTGCCATAACAATATTTTATAAGGATAGTTTTTCTTATTATATTAATAATAAAGAACATATTATAATGGTACTCATTATTACAAGTACTAAATATGAATTTAAAAACTGGATTGTGCTTCAAAGATTTAATATTTTTTTCTTTTTGTTAAAAAAATGAGTGTAGTAGGAAAATAATTTTTGGTTGCAACGTATTAATCGACAATAAAGTCATGTTGGAATCCATATTTATTTTCCGTTCTTATTCCAGTTTGTCCTATAAAAAGAAACAATGAGTTAAAGTGGAATACAATTAAATTTCAATCGGAAGATATGTAAAAGTCACAATTTTCGACCGTAAACGTATAAATGAAAGCTCTGAAGTTCATTTAGACGATTATCTGTGTAAATAAGCCCATTTCCTGCAACATTATACAAATCACGTTTAATACGCGATCCCGCTTAATACGCGACTTTTGACCACTCCCTTGTAACGCGTCTTAACCGGGTTCCAGTGTATTTAAATTCCCTTGAGAAGTGTTAAATAATGGACGTGTGTCTATACTGATGAAGTATTTGCATAATGTTATGATGTATTTAAGGAAACTCGATATCATTTGAACTATTTTTTATTTGATTATTTTATAATATATTTTTGATATATTATTAAATAATTTTATGAAGGAAAATCATCTATTTGAAAAAAATCTGAATACCTTTTGGTAAAAATAAAAAAATTGATAAAAAAATTAAGCAACTTCTAGAAAGAAATGGAATGTTTGCTAGTACTTTAAAGCATTTACTAACGGGTGCGTGTGTGTAACATGATATGATTATCAGAAATATTTTATTAAATAACTTTATCTTGCTTTCATTTGTTTCATTTGGTTTATACAGTGGTCTAATTATCTAACTGAGTTAATTATTAAATTTAAAATGACTGCATCAAAAATATATGTATAGGAATAAAATAATTTATATTTAAATCTAAATATTTTATTTAATGTAAATTTTGATTGGACATTTTAAATGTGCAATAACTAATATTTGCATAGGCAAGCATAATAAATTACCATTTTCTTTTCTAGTGAACTATCTCTTTAAACAATTTGACTATAAATTTTTGTACTTGCTGCAAAAACATTTCTCAGTGGTACTTAAATAATAGAATATGGATTCTGTACTAAAATATCTGCATACGAATACCTACTTATATGAAAATACCTATAATTTGCACTAAAACTTGAAAATAAATTTGTGAAAATTTATATAGAATAAAAAGTCGAACTTTACTGTAAGACTTTCTTGGATTACTTTAGACAAACACTAGCCATACCTGAAATTAATTCTCGTGAAGTATGCCTAATCTAGCAACATTCTGTTCATCCTTATTTACCAGTCTGCAAAGTTTTAGAGAGTTTATCAGGAATTTTAAGTGGCGAACAAAGTGATGCTGTTATGATATGGATTTAGAGAGATGGCATATTTACTTCGATTCAGAAGTTTTAAATAATAGACGTGTCTCTATACTGGTGAAATATTTGCATAATTTTATTGTGGATTATGAAGACCGATTTCATTTAAACTTTTTTTTTATTTGTCTATTTTATACTATATTTTTGATTTATTATTAAATAATTTTATAAAGGAAAATTATTTAATCGAGATAATCTGAAATTCTTTTGGCAAAAATTGATAAATTTGATAAAAAATAAATTAATCTACTTTCTGAAAGAAATTAAATATCGGATGCCTGTGTGTAACATTGACTATTATTAATAAAGTTGTGAAATTTTGTGAAAGACATAATAAAGGAATGGAAATTCATATAAGCGAAAAAAATAGTTCAATATTTCGCCACCAGATGGCGTTTTTTAATAAATTACTCATTTAGCATGCGTTTAAAATAGTTTAGAGATTTTATCTATTAACTCTATTTGATCTTAAAGTTAACATTTCACGACATGTTCTTAGCATTTCCCAGAACACACTATGGTCAACTAGGAACCATGCTATCTTATGAGTCCAGATGTTATCTGAAAATTATGACCGTCATATGGAACATGTTTGGGTGTAATAAAATTTGTTAACTATCTTAAATGTATAATTCATTAAAAAACGCCCTCTAGCTGCGAAATTTTGAATTACTTATTTATTGCTCAAATGAATTCGAATACTTTCCTTATGTCCTCAACAAATTTTCACAGCATTTTGAATAATAGTTTTGTCTGCAGACAACTTTAAAATAGGATCGTTTAGTTATGGACCACCTTGTATAATACCACCACTGATTAGATCTATACAATAAAACTCTTCCGAGTTTAAAGAATCAATTATAAAAACAACATCTCATTTGATGCCACCTAATTTTCTGAAAAGTTTCAAGCACTTTTATATAGTGTATTAGTGTAAATGCCCGTCCTAGAACGGTGGGTAAAAATTGTGTTTTTCACTTAAAATTTGAAAAACTGATAAAAAATAATTTACAATATGGAAGCGTTTAGATGAGCAAAGTTCGGCTAGTTTATGTTCTAATAAACACACTATTAGCATTTACAATATTTTTGGGTAAACCAGATTTTTCGGCTAATATACTATAACAAAATTAAGATTTCTTAATAAAACAAAAATTTAACAAATATGCAATAAAACTGCGTAATTAAAACAGTCTGCTGCAACTAATGAAATAATACGGTTTTTTTAATAACACTTTGAAATTGTGTTTTTATCGTTTAACCCCCCCCCCCTTCCTCCTCCCCTCCAATTTTTTTATATGTATATTGATTAATAAATAGGTATCTCGGGTTGAATCCCATCCAAAAGAACGAAGGGGAAGTATCGTTAAAGTGTTCTTCACACCTATTGGTGTTTTTCTTCGGTTTACCCGCTGCTGACGTCACGCAGCAGGGGTGGGACAGCTTCAAGTGATATCATTTATGTCGTTTCCTTTAATCTTCGTAGCTCCATGGTTTAATTTTTTTTCAATGAATCACAAAACGAATGACTCTCTACCACAGCTTCTTATTTACGTTTTACACAGAAGTGCGCTATGTTTGTTTTCTGAAATAGCTGCGTAAATCATTGAGATTTGTTGGTTTTGAATCTTTTATAGAAAATTATTTTGAACAGAAGGGATTTCAGGTAGAAAAGATTTGTATTTAGGCAGATAAGTTTTCTCATATACATCTCAAATCAAAATTAAGCCTAGCGTTGCTCCATCTTATCGGAGACTGGTAAGATTGATGGGTTCGCCCCGGATGCGTTACACTGCCTTTTATTATATAGAGATTAATCAGTTTTCTCAAAACGTAATTCCGAAAAGTGTTCTTTATCTTTAGAAAAATTAGAAACCAATAAATTTTCGAGATTTAAAAAAGCATTTATTATATCACAATGTATATTCCAAACGGAAAAGTCAAAACATATATTAAAATATTTATTTGCTTAAGGGGACAAGGGACCTTGAAATCCTTAAAAATATTTTTTTTTATTTTTTGTAAATTTCACCTAATTATAATTCAAGGCTACATTATATGCATTATGACATGCATTTATCACAAAAAAAAAAAATTAAAAAAAAATTTATTTTTATGAAAAAAATGGATTTTTACGCATTGTCTTAGAAAACTTCGAAATGCCCCCTGCGTTCTCCATATCAATGAAAATCCCCAATATTTTTTATATAAGTTTGGTTTATATATATAAATGAAATAGAGCATCGAATTTTATATATTTGAATTTAACCCTTTAACCGTCTGGCCCGGATTTTTCCGTTCCTAGAAATCATGTTAAAATGGCTGTAGACCAAAATATTTTAAACGGAATTCTATTTTGAACCTTATATAGAAAGTAGTGATGTTAAAGATATTATAGCATCAAACTGAGATTTAAAAAATATATATCCTGGGATTTACAAGCATTCTTATAAAAATACTGCAAAACCTTCGGACGGTAAAAGGGTTGGTTTAAAAAAAAAATTAAAAATTTTGAAATTTTTTCGAAAAAATTTCAAAAAATTTGAATTTTTTTTAACCTTTAAATTCAATTATATAAAATTCGATGCTCTATTTTATTTATATATATATGAACCAAACTTTTACAAAAAATATTGGGGATTTTCATTGATATGGAGAACGCAGGGGGCATTTCGAAGATTTCTAAAACGATGCGTAAAATTCCATTTTTTTCCCAAAAATAATTTAAAAAAAATTTTTTTGTGATAAATGCATGTCATAATGCATATAATGTACCCTTGAATAATATTTAAGGTGAAATTTACAAAAAATAAAAAAATGTATTTTAAGGTGCCTTGTCTCCTTAAAAGATGTTACTAAAAACACATTAAAAGTGTATTAAAAACCTATATTGACATGTTTCAACTCCTTCACTGAGTCGTCATCAGAGTGTAGAACAGAAATTACAAATACAATGCATATGAAAAATGGAAAAAAAAAACATCTAATACAAACAAGTAAACATATAACGTTCCCAACATTTTCGATATCGCACGTGTTCCTTCTATGTCGCGATTTCACAAGTTGTCCAACCACTCAATCCATATATTCGGCATGCGAAAAGATAACGTATCGTTACAAACCCTTGAACCTCTTAAATAAATCTCAATGGGCTCTCTTATAAATAATTGTAAAGAAAAATTAGACATGTAGATTAATCTACTCTCGTTAAAAAGTATGTTAATGCTCTCTATTTGATTCAGCCGGGATAAAGCAGTATTACCTCTGTTATATATTGTGATATGGTTATTAGTGGACGTAATGAAGACTTATTACTATTACTTATGTACTTACATTTGACAGCATTTATTTAAAAAAAAAGAAGAAATTTTTTATGCAACTGTTGATTTTTGAAAACGTTTCCGAGTTGATTTCAATCCATTTTATCAAACCGGAAAATCGAATTTTAACATGGCATCAATTCTCAATTAAATATTTTCAGCTGAGTAATTTAATTTATAAATGCAACAGTAAACAAGTAATATAAAAATTTTGTTTTTAAAGTCAATTCCTACTTAGGTCATTAAAGAAAAATTTAATATAATCCCTTAAGCTAATATTAGTTTTTGTTGCATTAAAAAATCTCAATTTGTTGATTTTCTATAAGCAAGTAGGTTTACAATGGAACTCTATGGGAATTTGGCGAAATATTAGAGATATCGCCAAGTTGGCGTCACTTTCGGCGAATCATTTTGGCCTCCAAATTTGGCGATATATCGCCAAGTTGGCGACAAACTTGGCGGTATTTGGCGACAGAACAGGGACCCCCCCTATGGTAACCCCCCTTATAGATATGAAGATGCATTAAATACTGTTCAATAACCAATGGCCGCCATTTTGCCTCCCATATAAAACTAAAATTAATTAATTAAAATTTAATTAATGAATTAATATTTAAAAAAACTGTATTAACATCAATTGTCATCCAGTACAAGTTTAAAAAAAAAATTATTTCTACTTGATAGGATGAATAATGAGTATTTTATTAACGATTGAAAATTTGAACAAGATATATAAATAAATAAATATAGGGAGAGTGAGTAGTAGGAATTGAAAAACAATGCTAATATTAACGTTAGTGTTACTACTGTTAATGCATCATGCTTGTCTGTAAAACATGTTACATTTTTACAGTTACATAGTTATTTTAGTAGTTTTTAACACGTTGTTTGTTGAATTAAAATAAGGTAGATGCACCAAGCAAACTAGGCGCTCGAAGCGCTTCATGTGTGTTTTTTTTTTTTTTTTTTATGGTGATATTAACAGCATTTTATTTTTCTAATTGAGATTTATCGAAAGTTTTCGGTGCTGTTTCACAAAAAAAAAAAAAGAAAAAAAAACCTGGTTTAAAATGACGTTATTTTTTAAATCACTTGTTTTATACCATGAACAGCATTGCAACTGGGAACTGTTTTATTATTATTATTATTTTCCTTACCACTATTTCATAACCAATATCTTAGTGAAAGATTTCTACTAATCTCCAAGGTAAATTATTTTTGATTGGATATAGTAGTAGGTAAAATAATAATTACCCAACAGGTGTTGCTGCATTTTGAAGTATTTACAGGGTTTTAGCGATAGTCATATCTCCAAAACTAATGCACGGACTTTGATATCTTTAGAATTCTCATGATCGGCCATTTACTTTTGGCACTGTGATAGCGAATTTTGAAGTACCAACATGTTTGAGATAGAAGAAAGTTTTGGTATCAGTACATCCGACTAGTTTTTGTTTGGATATAGTAGTAGGTAAAATAATAATAATAATAAAAAAGATAGCTGCCAGTGGCAACCCTGCATGAAATTGAGTTTGCTTATCGTTACGCTGATAAAAAAAAAAAATGTGTCTACCCAAAAGTAAAAATCTGAATCTATACTTTATTTTAACCCTTTGCACTCCGTTGTCGCCGCTGCGGCGACATCATCTTTCATTGCAAAATTTCTTTTTGGAACCAGTAATAAAGAAAAATAAAATTTTCCTTATTTAATTAGAGCATTTTTAAAATTGCGTACTTAAAGGAAACTTCTTTTAAAAAAGTGGTGCCGATCGAATAAAATTTGTGTAAGAGACTCCGGAGCACAAAGACTTAATACAATTTTATCATAAATAAAAATGGTAAAATATTATTAAATCAATATTAACTACGCATTTTTTTTTCAGAAATATGCATGTTGTACTAATCTTTATGAGAATGATTTCAATAATTCGAAACTTCAATTTTTTTTTTCCTTTTGTACTAATTGAAATGTTTATTATAATTAATTTACGATAAACACGTCTGGCAGAAAAAGTAACATTTTTAAAACTGTAGAAACTGGGTCATTGAAGCTACTTAAGTGTTTGGATAAAAAGTATAGAAAAGTGTTTTTCGTGCAACGATGAAATTCATTAGGATGTCACGAGAATGCCGAATATCGAGTAAATTGCTTTGAAGCACGCACACTTTTTGAAAGAGTTAGAAAAATTCGAAGCAGGGAATCTACTGCTCGTGATTTGTGTTCATTTGTAAAGTCAATTATTATAATTAAACATATTATGTGATAAGTAACTAATTGTAAATGTTTCTTTATTTAGTTCATGTAGAATCCCTTAATGTATCCAAAAAGTACGCTTAAATTAATTAATTTTCCGAATTAAACAACTCCTTTGCATCACTTTATTTACTTTTAAGCTGCAAAATTTTTTCGAGTAATAAGTTATTACTAGCCGCCCTTGGAGACCAGTTTGGTCTCCCTTAAAATTCATATTTGGGAAAGCATGCAAAGCATTGTATCATGTTACTTTTATTTTCATAAATTAATTTACTTGGACTCCTTTAAATATAATCCCTTAAGCTAATATTAATTTGTGTTGCATTAAAATATCTTAATTGGTTGATTTTCTGTAAGCAAGTAAACCCTATTGGTTTACAATGGAAGTCTGTGGGAATTTCGCGAAATATTAGAGATATCGCCAAGCTGGCGTCACTTTAGGCGACTCATTTTTGTCGCCAAATTTGGCGATATATCGCCAAGTTGGCGACAAACTTGCTGGCATTTGGCGACAGAACAGGGTGTTCCTATGGTAACCACCCCTTATAGGCATGAAGATGCATTAAATGCTGTCCAATAACCAATGAGCTGCGTTTCATCAAGGTATTCGGGTGTTGCCATTAAACAATTAACAAATAATCGCGATTTCTGTTCCACGTACGATAGCGTAATATATATATATAGATATAGATTATTTTTTAAATATAATCCAAACATTTACTTTTCCACATCTTTGATAATTTATAGTTCATTGTGACGATTATGTTCAGCTTTTAAACTGTTAAGTTAAATTCGTCTATGGTGTATCACTTACCAGTAGTGGGCCATTAATTTTTCAAGTTAAAAAACAAACCCAAAACACTTTTATTGAAAACCACTGAAAGAAATCTGATTGACTAATATCTTTAATTGTGAACTTTCCATAAGCTGTTTGGAATAACTATTTTTCTATGCTGGTACATTTGTTTATTTTCTAGAGTGTCTTCTAGAAATTTTTGGGCAAATTCTTAGAGATTTCAAAGAGATAATTTTTTATTTAAAACATTGTTATGTTTTAATTTAAATTAAGCTACCGTTGATATACTCCATTACATTATAAAAATTTTTTTGAATGAGCCGAAAACTGAAAGATTTATGCATCAGAAAATTATTAGACCCACTACTGAAGCATAGAGGGAGGCAACATTTTTTATTTTTCATTTTTATATAGAATATATTCTAGATATAATATATAGAATACATAATATTTATACATAAAAAAATATTTTGAATCTTTTAATATTTATTCTGATACATGAAAGTTAGGACTAGGCTGAAAATATATATATCTTTAGGAATGGATTAACACATTAATAATAATTAGATAAATATCTTCAAGTGGCCCACTACCGGTGTGTTTACTTAAGTGTTGTTTTAAATACCAACATATAATTACAAAATGCAACTTACTATATTTTAAATATTTTATGTTTTAAACTAATGTATAAATCTCTAATATGAATTTTCTCTTTATTTTTCAGGTAAGGAAAACTCTTCCCCAAATATTATGAATAATGATCTAATAACAGACATTATAACGAGGTATTTATTTTTTATACATCATTTTTGTAAATTAATCCGGAATAGCAGGTAATTTACAGTGGTATATTTTTATTTTTCAAATTAAGATTTCAAAAACCGTTTACTGCTGCGGAAAAATATATTTAATATAATATATTTTTTAAACAGTCCTGCAATTATTTTTATTATTTTGTGTGTATAGTGTTTCTTATGTATTTTTTAAAGCTAATTTCAAGGAAAGTATTCAGAACAATATATAGGGTGCCGTAAATGAATGCCCCAGTTTTGAATTTTAAGAGTACCAACTATAAGCGTTGTAGAATCTTAATTCAAGGTCACAAATAAAGAGGAACTGTAAAAGTTTAAGATAAGCTCATACGCGAGTAATGCTTTATTGACGCAAAATGCCGACACCTGAGCGTCGCACATACCACCTTTATCATCTAAGTTTCCCCCCCCCCCCCGTTTTGAGTGTGATCGTGTTGTCCTGTTTAACTCTTTATGTACTGAATTATGAATTCATGAAAATTTTACCTTCTAAAGCATTTTTCGTGAATTTTTGAAACTATATTAGAAGATTTACATAATCATTTAACAAATTTTAGAAGGATTTGAGAAGGATTGAACGATTTAGAAAGATTAATTAAATTTGAATTTATAGAGATTTTGAGCAATATTTATAACCCCACTCAAATCTTTTATTTTAAATATTTTTTTTAGTATTCTGTAGAATTAAAAAATGAACAAATATAATGTTCTTACAATAGAAATATAGAAATATTTCCGAATTGAAAAGTCCTCCCCCCCCCCTTCCCACAACGTCAAGAAAGCTGAAAAGAAATCATCCTTTTAAAGATATTTTTGTTTTGTGTAACTAATAATGCTTTTTGAACAAAATAAAGTAATGAATCTATAACTCATTCTAAACTGTATTACTACTAATCGATGCATTAAATGAATTTTATAACAAGTTATTTTACTGGTACTTATAAGCACCGTCAGTAGATAAAGGGTTAAACATTTGTGCGTAAGAGAGCCACCTTATTCTGTCGCAAAGTGCTTCTGAAACTGCGCGAATCTGATTTTCACGGTTACTTCGAGCAATGATATGTTAATTCGATATCTATGGTCGTCTAGCTGCTTAAATACGGAGGTAGATATATCCGGCGGATTTAATCACATTTCGCCCTTTTTGGGAAAACAGACTGGAATTTCGTTGTTTTCGGATTTTGAAGGCAGAATCCACCACCTGCTGAATAGACAGTGTTCATTTTGAACGGTTTTTTGTTAGTTCTATCTCTGACTGGGAACTTCAACAGCGTGGTAAAGTGTTGAATTTTGGTATTTCAAATAAAGAAAGTTGGAAACCTCAGAGTTCACCCGTTAATGCTATTGCAGTATTGAAGAGTCATGATTACAGTGTTTTCAGTAGCAGCTTAATAGTGCTATAGGGCAATTCCACAGCAAATTATCATTTTTCGTGGGGAATAAAATTTATAATATATTTAATTTAAGGATATGATTGGAAAACTTGGATATTTTTATATTCTATAATAAAAGCCTAATAAAAAGGCATTGTAAATTACTGTTTACAAACTAAGTAAGTACCATTATTGTCTTTGTAAAGTCATAATGTTACGTCAGTTGCACAATAAAAGTTACGTCAGTTACACGTGTAAATGCCATTTTTTTCTTTTTTATTATTCAGAAATTAATTAAACAAGTTACTATAATAATTTGGCATTACTTAGTGTTGTTGAGAACATTAAATCACTTTTTTTTAACGGGACAGTTTTGATAATTTTTACACTTCAATGAAGGCAAAAAAAATGTTTGTCTATTTTATGTTACGTCAGTTACAGAATTTTGAATTGCGATTTTTGGGACTAAAAGAGAGATTGAAGTATTCTGCAGGTATTGGGTATTAAGTCATAAGTAAGAAATATTTTAAATTGTAAAAATTTGTTCTAGCTTTATTTAGTAAATTTTCTACATACTTTTGAAAACAAAACTTGATGATCAAATGTTACGTCAGTTACGATGGAATTGCCCTATAACTGAAGGTTTTCCTATAAATTTTTACCTTAAGCTGAAGTGAACAAACACTCCTCAGATTCCCGTGAACGATCAGCGTTGTCACTTTACTTCGAGTTACAGTTAGAATTTAGGGAATTTTTGCAGATAAGTACATATAAATTAAGTGAAATTGTATATTAAGCTTCAAAATATTGCACCAGATTTAAAATTAATATGCTTTGCAGCAGATATAAATAAAGGAGTCACGTTTTGTAAATATTTAAAGAGCTCATTTAAAGTTTAATAAATGATATAATTTGAAATTCATACATCTGTATCACAATTATATCAGAATGCATATGAATAACACAAGCCTGTGATTGTTCTGTTTTTTAACTTTTGATAATAGATTTTTATGTATTTTTTAGCGCTGAATCTGAAAATGACTTTCATTTCTAACCATCCAGTCAGGATATTTCTCAAATTGTACATTTCAAAAATAAAAAGTCAAATATAGCAAAAATCTGATAGTATAAAATAGATGTAATGGCTGTGTTTATTAACTTTTGGTAATTGATTTTGTGTATTTTTAGCGCTGAATCTAAAAATGACTTTCATTTTTAACCATGATGTCAGGAATTTTTGTAAATCATAAATTTCAAAGTTAAAACGCCAAAAAATAGAGAAAATCTGTCAAAGCAATTTGTCAAAGACTTATCAAAAGAAATCAAATGTTTTAAATTCTGCGACGAAATTCCAGTCTTACCATCCGCAAAAGAAAAAGAAAGAGAACATCGAGATGAACCCCATAGAAAATATAAAAGAAAAAGCGCGAAGCAGGGCATGAGTGGTGCAAAGAAACTTCCACACATGGAAGAGAACTGTAAAGATTTTAACCCATTTATGCCTAGCGTCCCATTTTTGGGACGGTTCGAATTTTAATAAATTTGTATAATTTTCTTCTTCTTTATAACTCAAAAATTGTATGAAATAATCCTTCTATATATAAAAAAAAGTTTTGATTTGGAAATGGACCAATGAAAATCTGCGTAGATATTCCCGGCAGATCGGCATCCAATTTGAATGCTTAAGCATGGCCTTTCTACATTAATATTAAAAAAACTGTTGCATACAAAAATATGAAAATAGGTAGTATTATAGAGAAATGTTTGATAAACACGCTGATGCAGACAGTTTTCAAACCGAAGAATTATTTTAAGAGATATTTAATGCGAAAGTTGGATAAAATCGTTCCATTAAAAAAGTTTTATAGGGTCAAAAACTGTACATAGGAATTTAATCATTTTTAGATCATTTTATGCGTCAGAATTTTCTTGTGTGCAGATTGCATTTATTTTTTTAATTTGACTCATTTTTTGAGATTTTATTACTATTTTAAATTCAAATCTTCAGCATTTCGATAGATATTTTTTACATATTTTAGAAAATTGTATTAATTTAAACTGTTGCCAACAGTATAAACAACGCAAACAATAATGTTTGCTTCAAATTAAAAATTTATTTTACACGTGACTATTATAAACAGAAAATATAAAAAGCAGGGACTCATTGAAAATTACGTCATAAAAACTATATTTACACGTGAATTTTAAAAGAGAAAGAATATTGTAAAATAATAAAGTCATTAATATGCGATAGAAGTCTTAAATAGGAGAATTTTCGTCACATTTACGTCCCCTTATACTTATTACGTAAAATGAACAAAAAATAATATTGCAAAACAGTTTAAATTTAAAAGTTGCGGGAGACATTTATTTGATATTTTAAGATGATCATAATATTTCATTTCTAACAAAAGTATTTTTACGTGAATATTAAAAAGAGAAAGAAAAGTTTGGTGAAAATTACGTCAGATATTAATTGTCAGATTCAAATTATAATTCAATCTTCCGAAATCTTTTTAAAGCCGATCAAATTAGCGTGCTGTTAGAGTCTGCGGTGTCTGAACGGGGGTTGACGAGCGTAGCTCGTAGGGGGGATGAGCCCACTAGTTACCTATAAATGTCTTTATCTGTTACCGAGAGATGACAATATAAGATGGATATTTTTTTGCTTAACCCTTTGAGGGGCAAGGTACTTCTATTCGTAAAATGTTGAAATCAGTGAATGGCACCAGAATTTACAAACAAATTTATTTTGAAATACGAAAATGCTTTTGTTTACTTACTTAATAAAAGGAAAATTTTCATTCCAATAGTCTGGTACCAATGCGGCATTTAAGAACTAAAATTAGGTGATCAAAAAAGGAACCACCGCACTTGAAGGGGTTAAATGAAGGCTTTTGGGGGTGTTTACAGATTTCTTATTTTTCAAGGGGGCGAAATCTAAAAAGTGAGTTTATTTGTAATTTTTCTATGACGGATCCAAATAAATAAGTCATAATTTTAGCTTGTAGTCTTTGAAATACGTATTTTTTTTAATTATGAAATTATAAGTTCAAGACTATTTTTTATCCATTTTTGTAACTTACAAAATATAGGGCGCTAAGCACGAATAGGTACATAATTGTATTAGCCAATTACAAGGCAGTTTATGTAAAGTCCTTTTCAAGATAATTATGAAATAAATTGTTTTTAAGTCTCAAATACGATTATTCTTAGTTTATTATTAATAATATTTATAATGTTGTTTGTCTCGGTAAAGAAATAAATATTTTTTTTAGTAGCTTATAAAAATACTAATCATAGTATATAATATACAATTAAAACGATTATTTTACATAAATTTAGACAAAACGTATAATTATGCATATTATACTATTATAAATACTATGCATATTCCCATAGGGGAGACCGGGGATAGTAGGCGCAGTTTTTAGTTTTTGATTTTTATAAAAAATTTTATTTAAGTTTTTTAACAAACTTTAACTGCACTTTGAAAGAACAGACATTTGGCTATAAATACCCGGAGTTTTGAGTTTGTAGCTTTTGTAGTTTATGTTTAGCGGAAGCTTAAAGTAAAAGGAAAATTGTGCGCCAACCTACCCCGTCACGGGGCAAGTTGCCTATACCTATGGGGTAAGTTGGCACACGCTTTATAAAAATTTAAATGAAGCTCAAATAAGACACGCAGTTAAGCAAAATCAATTTCATTATTACCAGTAGGTTTATACAAAGGCGTTATAGCAGTACAATGTAAATTCTAAATTATACAGGCATAAAAATAATGAATAAAACATTACTATTGAGTAATCTTGCATTGCAACCACTTTTCTCGTTGTTTGCTGTTTTTCAAGCTACCAGCACACACCAAACACCGAGCCAACTTGCCCCGTGTTCAATGCGCCTACTTGCCCCATAATAAATTTCTTCACAAAAGGGACACGTAATCCTCTAAGCATAAATAATCCAAGTAAATCACATATGGGGTAGGTAGAGTTAATCATACACTAAGAAAAACTGCACAAGTTAAATCGCAATTATTAAGATAAGTATTAGAAAATAAAAAAAGAATGAAGCAACAAAAAATTACTGATGAGTGCAAAAAACAGAAAAATCGTAATAAATGTCCACTGCACCTAGGTAACGATGCAAAACTACAATGAGGGTTGTAAAAAGCAATAAGAAAGTTACTCTGTGACTGGTTGCGCAGTCTATCCATAAACAGGCGATTTATGAGGACTGCGCCTGCTTACCCCTGTAGCCAACTAGCCCCGGTCTCCCCTATATCGTACGCTTACATTTTATCAAGTAAATGCAAATTTTTTAGCGTAATTTTTTTCAGTATTTTTCCAGTTAATTTTGCGACATTTTGAAGTGATTTTACCAACAAATATGAGATAACAAAATTTCAGGCACAAATGTGTTAAATATACATGTATTATACACAATATATATTTTATAAAATTTACATGTTTAGCTCTAAAAATGCATAATATAAGCCAAAAGATGAATAAATTATTATGAAAAAAAAGTTTTACGTCTATTTTAGAGTACTAAATTTTCGCAATATTTCGACTTTTTAAAAATTAAGAAATTTGCGATTTGCGAAAAAATCCTGACGGGGTGGTAAAAAATTAAGGTTATTTTCGGATTCAGCGCTACAAAATACATACCAATCAGTTATCTAAAGCTAAAAAACACAATCGTCACATCTTTTTTGTAGTATCAGATTTTCGCCATTTTTGGACTCTTTAACTTTGAAAATTATGATTTGCGAAAAAAACCTGGATGCATGGTTAAAACAGAAGGTCATTTTCGGATTCAGTGCAACAAAATACATAAAAATCAATTATCAAATGCTTATAACATGACACAAACCAAATTTTGAAAGTTAGTGCAATAAGTCTAATATATAGAAACTGTACAAAATAAAATCACTGCAGGTCGATATTTGAAGATAGACTGCATTTTAACACTTCCTGACATCAGTACACATTCAGAATTTTTAAAGCGTACCACAGAAGAATAGCTTTTATTTCTATTTAAATATTGAGTAAACGCTCTCAAAGTTTATCTACTGATAACTAAGGGAATACGATTTTGAGTTAAAAGCTTTTGTGATATGTTAATTAAACTTGCAGGAGAATAAATATCAGCATTGATAAATTTTCCAGTTTGAAAAGATGCTTAATTTCGGTTTGCATGAAGATAAGTACATATAAATTAAGTACAACTGTCAATTCTAGTTTCGAAATATTGCACCGGATTTAAAATTATAATGCTTTACAGCAGATATAAATAAAGGACTCACCTTTTATAAATATTTTAAGAACTCATTTAAAGTTTAATAAATGATATAATTTGAAACCTAAATATCTGTATCACAATTATAGCAGAACGCATATCAATAATAAATCTAATAAATATAAACTGTACAAAATAACATCACTGCAGTTAGATGTTTGAAGACAAATTACGTTTTAACACATCCTGACATCAATGGACATTGAGAATTTTTAAAGCATACCACAGACGAATAGTTTTAATTTCTACTTTAAATGTTGAATAAACGCTCTCAAAGTTTATCTACTGATAATTAAGGGAATGAAATTTTGAATTAAAAGCTCTTCTTTTAAGGTAAATTTACAGGAGAATTAATATTAGCAATGATAAATTTAAAAGTTTGATTAGGTGCTTAATTTCGGTTTGCATGAAGGTAAGTGCATATAAATTAAGTGCAAATGTCAATTCTAGCTTCAAAATATTGCACCGGATTTAAAATTATAATGCTTTACAGCAGATATAAATAAATGACTCACATTTTGTAAATATTTTAAGAACTCATTTAAAGTTTAATAAATTATTTAATTTGAAATCTAAATCTCTGTATCACAGATGTAGGAGATACTGAAATCATATAAGAATCATTGATGATGATTAAATCTATTCCTCTGTGGCGTGCTTTAAACATTCTGAATGTCCACTGATGTCAGCATGTGTTGAAACGCAAGTAGTCTTCACATATCTGTTGGCACTCATGTAATTTGTATTGTTTCTATTTATCGTGCTAATAATGATTCATAATCATTGAACATCATCAGCAGCAGTTTACAATTTATTGCATGTCAATAATAAGAATAATAAATAGAAACAGCAGAAAATAACATCAGTGCAGATAGATATCTGAAGACAAATTGCATTTCAACACTATCCTGACATTAATAAACATTAGAATTAATTGAGACGGTATATGATACTGATACTATGATTTGACTGTTTAGGATGTCAAATGAATTAACTCGAACAGAGGATTTTATATTTTCTCCATAATTGTTCCACTGTGCATGATTCCAACAAATTGCATGCTGCTATACTTTCTTTGCAATATATTGTTTTATATAATGATAATACTCATAATATGTGTCAAACTGTTAATTCTAAATTTAAAGTATTGCACTAGTTTTAAATTTAATATGGTATCAAAGGTATAAATAAATGAGTCACGTTTTGTATACACTTTAAGAACTCGATTAAAATTTAAGGAATGATATCATTAGAAATCTAAATCTTTATATCACTGATGTAGCAGAAAGCTTATCAATTATTAGCCCGATAAATAGAAACAATCTAAAATAACATTAGTACAGATAGATATTTGAAGACTAATTGCGCTTTAACACATCCTGTCACTATCGGATTTTCAGACTCTTTAAAGCATACCACGGAGGAATAGTTTTGATTTCTATTTTAAATGTTGAATAAACGCTCTCAAAGTTTATTTACTGATAATTAAAGGAATAAGAGTTTGAATTAAATGTGCTTCTGATATGTCAGGTTAGGAGAATTAATATCAGCAATGATAAATTATAAAAAAGTCACGTTTTATAAATATTTTAAGAACTCTTTTAAAGTTTAATAAATGATATAATTTGATTTAATTATATCATTGTAAAATTGTAACAGAATGCATTTGAAGAATAAGTTTAATAAATAGAAACTGTGCAAAATAACATTACTGCAAATAGATATTTGAAGACAAATTTCATTTCAACACATCGTGACATCAATTGACATTCAGAATTTTTTATTCAAAAGCGCGGAGCAATAGCTCACATTCCTTTTGTATATATTTAAAGAACTCATTTAAAATTTATTAAATGATTTCATTAGAAATCTAAATATCTGTATCATATATGTAGTAGAATAATTAACAACAATTAAGCTGATAAATGAAAGCGATACGAAATAACATCAATGCTGATAGATATTTGAAGGCTATTTGCGTTTTAATAAATCCTGGCATCGACAGACATTTAAATTCTTCAAAGGAATTTCACAAAGGAATAGCTTCCATCCCTATTTTAAATGTTGAATAAACGCTCTCAAATGTTACCGACTGATAAACGAAGATTTTGTATTAAAGATCTTCTGATGTATTAGGTTATCTTGCACAAGATTTAATTTTAGCAATGAAAAATGCACAAATTTAATTAGATGCTTAAGAATGAGAGAACAGAGAAGTTGAGAATTTGTTGCATTATTCGAAGATGTATGATGTTAATAATAAATTTAACGATCCTGAAAGCATATACAGTCGGACCTCTATTTAACGAACCACTATTTTGCGAATTTCTCTATTTTGCGAATTTTTACTTGGAACCAAGAACATTTTGCAAATTTCTTCGAGAAATAACCTCCAAATAGCGAAGTGCATTCTCTATTAAACGAACTTTTCCTTGGGATCTAATTTTTTCTTCTCCCTATTTTTTAAAATATTACTGGACTTTTCAAACTTATTCTTTCTCTTAACACATTTTATGATGATCAATGACCATGAACAGGTCTTACCAGGCACCTAACTCACCAAGAGCAGTAAAATCGCAGTGATTCTTTGCTTTCCATCCAAGAAGTGCGAACTTTCAATATTCCCTTTTAACCCTCAATGGAGCTGCCCCATGTCCTTAAACTATAGTTTCTCGTTTTCTAGATTGTTGATCATGATCAATCGTGTTGATAATTTCCGTTCTTGTAGCTGAAAAATGTCAAAGCGCAAGTACTTGAGCATCAAAGAGAAAAAAAATTATTCTTGATGGTGGATAGAGAATACTGCTTTAAAATTTTGTATTCCTCCAAACATCTTATTAACCATAATAAAAAATCGTGATTTTAATGTAAAATTATTTTTTAACTGAAAATACAATGTATTCCTAGACAATGTTTTGTTTCATTCTTATTTCTCTTGCAGTTTTCTTTTTGATGGGTAAAATAAATAAAACAAATAGATATAGTTTATAAAAAAGTGTAATTACTTTTTTTAATTATATTTAGCGTTTATGGACTTAAATTACGTTTTATGTAGTTTAAAGTATTTTAAAAAGTGACTCTCTTTTTAACGAATTTTCTATATAACGAATTTTTTTTCGGGATTTAGCTACTTCGTTAAATAGAGGTCCGACTGTACTTTGTTTTGCATGAAGTTAAACGCGTCGCCTCAGATCAATAGTAGAACATCTAGTAATAATCGAAAATGCGATGTCTGACTTACTGCTATGAAAAACTGATGTGTCAGCATCTAGTGGAACAGTAGGGAATTTTTATAAAACACACCTGAGATATACTATTAAACATAACTTTGTGTTTCAGAAATTGTTCCATTAGATGCAAACACAGTTTCTCATACAATAAGTCAGACATGTCTTTTTTTAGTATTACTAGCTGTCTTACTCTGGCGACGGTAGAATAAACGAAATTGAAATTTTCAATTACTGATAATTTAAAATAGAAATTTTGCAGACGAATTATTTTGTTTATAAAAATATAAACAATGACTAGATAGCCAAACTAAGCTACTGTTTTCTAAAAGAGTTACATACAACAAGTAATATAAAAATTTTGTTTTTAAAGTCAATTCCTACTTAGGTCATAAAAAAAAAAAAATTAATATAATCCCTTAAGCTAATATTGGTTTTTCTTGCATTAAAATATCTCAATTTGTTGATTTTCTATAAGCAAGTACGTTTACAATGGAAGTCTATGGGAATTTAGCGAAATATTAGAGATATCGCCAAGTTGGCGTCACTTTTGGCGAATCATTTTGGCCGCCAAATTGGGCGATATATCGCCAAGTTAGCGACAAACTTGGCGGTACTTCGCGAGAGAACAGGGTACCCCCTATGGTAACCCCCCCTTATAGATATGAAGATGCATTAAATGCTGTTCAATAACCAATAGCCGCCATTTTGCCTCCCATATAAAACTAAAATTAATTAATTAAAATTTAATTAATCAATTAATATTTGAAAAATGTGTGTTAACATCAATTGTCATCCAGTACAAGTTTAAAAAAAATTATTTCAACTTGATAGGATGAATAATAAGTATTTTATTAACGATTGAAAATTTTAACAATATATATAAATAAATATAGGGAGAGTGTGAACTAATAGTAGGATTGAAAAATACACTTAAAAGACACATAAATACATTTACTCCGATCGACAATGTTTCTTTGCTCAGACGGCGACATTTCTCAAGATCTTTGTTGATGTAAATATTTTCGCAAAAGTTTTTCGAAACAAAAAATTGCTAAATAAAATCACAATGCTATGTATAATAAAAAACAAGTGCAAGCATTAAATAAAATAAAAATAAAAATGGATATTTGGGAACAAATTGCATTTCAACACATTGTGGCATCAATTGACATTCATAATATTTTTAGCAAAAGCACAGAGCAATAGCTCACATTCCTTTCATGAATATTTAAAGAAGTCATTTAAAATTTAATAAATGATTGCATTAGAAATGTAAATATCTGTATCACATATTTAGTAGAATAATTAACAATAAATAAACTTATAAATAGAAACGATACGAAATAACATCAATGCAGATAGATATTTGAAGGCTAATTGCATTTGAACAAATCCTAGCATCGATGGGTATTCAAATTCTTCAAAGCAATTGCACAGAGGAATAGATTCTATCCCTATTTTAAATGTTGAATAAACGCTCTCAAAGTTTATCGATTGATAAACAAAGATTTTGTATTAAAAGATCTTTTGACGTATTAAGTAAACTTGCACAAGATTTAATTTTAGCAATGATAAATGCTCAAGTTTAATTAGATGCTAAAGTATGAGAGAACAGACAAGGTGAGAACTTATTGCATTATTCGTGGTTTCAATAATAAATTTTACGGTCCTGAAAGCATATATTTCGTTTTATATGAAGTTAAACTCGCTGCCTGATAACAATAATAGGACATCTAGTAATAATCTAAAATGAGATGTCTGACTTACTGCTATGAAAAACTCTGTCTGCATCTGGTGGAACAGTAGGGAATTTTTATAAAACACATCTGAGATATAGTATTAAGGGGGTCTGGGACACATTTTGAAATGATTTTTATTTATTGAGTTAAAATTCTGAATTTTTTTGTGATGGTTAACCTTATCATTTGTAAACAAAATCACATAATAAAACTTCTCATAATTTTTTAGAAAAACTTTTAAATTTAAAATTTATTAAAAAAGTGGGGTAAATTAAAATCGTTATAACTCGGAATATTATTTATAGAATTTCAATTTTTTTTCATTTAAATAAACAGAAATATATAAGTTTTAATTTTGATTCAATATTTTTAAAAATACTAATTTATAAAAAAAAAAAATTAAAATATTTAACGAAAAATTTGAAAAAAAAAGTGGTGCAACTTTTATTAAAATATCGTATTTTCAAAAGTAAATATTTTTTCCAAATATGCTGAATCAAAATTAAAGTAAAACAATTGAAAAAGATATGTTCCAAGTTTGAACCCGTTATCTTTAACGGTTCTCGAATTATAAGAATTGAAATATGAGAAATGGTGAAAAATCTTATCATGAAGAAAAACGCATTTTTGCAAGAACGCATTTTTTTTTTTTTCATGACAGCCATTGCTTGAAAGCTAAATTTTGAAAACAAACCAAAACTAAAAAAATAATATCTTTTGTTCTAATTCAGATAGAAACGTGATTTAAATGTCATTTTAAGCAGGAAAAAACAGAGAAATTTTTAACGAAATAAAATATTTTTGCAACATTTGAAGATTTTTGTGTCCCGGACCCCTTTAACACAACTTTGTGTTTCAGAAGTTGTTCCACTAGGTGCAAACACAGTTTCTCATAGCTGTAAGTCAGACATATCATTTTTTTATTATTATTACTAGATTACTGTTGCTCTGAGCGACGGTAGAATAAGCGAAATTGAAAATTTCAATTACGGATAATTTAAAATAGAAATTTTGTAGACGAATTATTTTTTTTATATAAAAATATAAACAATGACTAGATATTCAAACTAAGCTACTACTTGCTAAAAGTGTTACATACAAAAATACACTTAAAAGACTTATAAATACATTTATTCCGCTCGACATATGTTTTCTCGCTTAGACGACGATATTTCTCAAGATTTTGGTTGATGCAAATATTTTCACAAAATTTTTTAAAAACAAGAAATTGGTAAATAAAATCACGAGACTACATGTATAATGAAAAATATGTGCAAGCATAAAATAAAACAAAAATAAAAATGGATATTTGTGAGCGGGAATTCATTTTTATTATTTGTCTTATTCTGCTGAGTATCTCTTTCCAAATTTCAGGTAACTCAATGGGGACTGAATCATTGAAAATATTCTCACTGCTTCTTTAAGTCTCGGAAATGTATTACTAAGTTAGTAACAGCAAAATAAACTTTTTATTTTTTATTTTTGTAAATACTTCTTTAAATCTCGGAAATATATTACTAAATCTGTGACAGGAAAATACACTTTTATTTTCTTGTAAATTCTTTTTTAAATCTCGGAAATATATTACTAGATCAGTGACCAGAAGAAAAAAAAAACTTTTTTTTTTCTTGTAAATATGCTTCTTTAAATCTCGGAAATATATTACTAGTTCAGTGACGGGGAGAAAAAAAAACTTCTTTTTTCTTGTAAATGCTTCTTTAAATCTCGGAAATATATTAGTAGATCAGTGATAGGAAAATAAACTTTTTTCTTTTTGTAAATCCTTCTTTAAAACTCGGAAATATATTACTTTTTGAGGTTTCTAAAGATAAAAAATCCCTCTCGGGTCGGGCCTACAGGCGGAGGTAGATTTCGAAGTTAAGTACTAAATTCACCAACAAAACTTAAATCAAGATTAGAGATAAGACCAGTTCCTTCGCTAAGAAGGAGCTAAACATTTTGTGAAAATTCTAATATACACGAATACACACACGCATGTATATGGAATAGGTTTAAAAAATAGCTAAAGAAAATTCAGAGAGCCTCAAAGTGTTAAAATAAGTTAATATTTCCATAGTCGGTTTTTATCATGTTTTAATACGTTTCTTCAAACTCACATGACGTTACATATTCACCTGCTGAGGTCAATTTTATTTCCAATATGACGCAATATTTTGTTTTTGTTTTAATTCGTCAAACTATTTATTTCATTTTGAGTTTTTATGCGGAAATCTTGCTCTAGAAAACTTATGACGTAACATTCAATTTGTTTTCAATTCGTCAAACTATTTATTTAATATAATTTTTCACGTGAAAAACTCACAATAGAAAAGCAATTGTAGTGGTGATAATTTTATTGCTTTTTTTTCATTGTTGGCAACTGCTATAACGAAAAATATTTATTTTTTCCTGTCATTGTTGTGTAAGAGCTGGTTTTATCGGAATTATGTTAAGACGATATTCGAAATTTTGAACCCTCCCCATTTTCATTCCCTTGGGCCGAATTTGCCCATTTTCAATTCGCCCATTGCCCATTTTCTTTTCAATTCGTCAAACTATTTACTTAATTTATTTTTTCACGTGAAAATCTTGCAATAAAAAAGCAATTGTTGTAGTGAGAATTTTATTGTTTTGTTTTTTAGTCATTTGGAAAAATGGTTATTGTCCTCGTCAGGGTAGGAAATCAAAAGCATATCTGAAGCTTTTTATTGGTTTAATCCGCATTTTATTCGTTTTCTGATTGGTCTATACACTAACCTTTACTTTCAACAGAGATGGATACTTCTGTTGCCACTATGACAAAAAAGTAATAAAAACTAAAAAAAAAATTAATAACTCAGAAACAAATTGAGATACAGCTTTCAAACAAATTGCATTTAAAAGTACATTTTTTTCTCTATACGATGGTGTAAAAAGTAATATTGTGAGATGTTTAGAAGTTTAAGAATGAAATTTAATTTAAAATTTGTCGTCAGATTTCTTGGAAATCTGATGATGGAAAAGCCTTTTCCCGAACAGCCAATGAAATGCCTAGATAATACGTAAGTTTCAGGTGGATAATACGTAAGTTTCAGGCAATTTGACAAGTCGCAGGTGATTTTTGTCGCTGTTGTTAATTGCCTTGTTAATGTTTAATTCATGGCGTACGTAATGTATGATCAACTCCGTGCGATTTTTTATTATCTTAAATTTTAGTCTTTGAAAAAATCATTTTCCAAATGGTCGTTGTAATTTGTTAAATTGCTTTTTTTTTTTCTTTTTTTCTTTTTTTTTTTTTTTTTTTTTTTGATTGTTGGCAACTGCTTTAACGAAAAATAGTTATTTTTCCCTGTCATTGTTGTGTAAGGGCTGGTTTTATCAGAATCTTGTTAAGACGTATTCAAAATTTTTAACCCTCCCCATTTCCACTCCCTTGGGCCGATTTTGCCCATTTTCAATCCTTGCCAAGATATTAGCCATCTCAAAGTTGTTGGCGAATTTGAAGACAATCCGTGCATAATTTGCGACTTTTATCGTGCGGTCAAAATTTAGTACATACATACATATATAAACTTTTTAGGTAGGGGTGGTTTTGGGTTCCTGGGGACATGTGATGAAGAGTTATGAAGGAATTTTTGAAAAGTCGCACCATGGTAACGACTGCAATAGGTAGTATTTCTTACGAAATATACCTAAAAACACATTTTGAAATCGTCGCTAACTCGACAGAGTTTATGGTGATGTTTTTTTAAGATGTAAGATCTTTAAGTTTATTTTCATTCGTGATCATATTGTATTTTTATAGGTTAAGAAATACAGCTCATATTCAAAATATTGGAATAATTAAGAAAAAGTTATAAGAAGAAATTATTTTTCATTTATATAATTTTTATACTAAATAAGTGCAATTAAATTCCTTAGGAATTAAATCTGGAATGTTTAGATAAGATTTTAACATTTACGAAATATAAAATACAGTACAATAAATTAGGTATACAGCTTTTTGAAACACATCAAAATATTAGAATAAAATTTAGATTGGTTGAAAATATTAGAATATTTTATTTTACGCAACAATATTACCTTATGAATATGAAGTAATTGGTAGTTAATATTTTGTAGCATCCCCTTTAGCTTTCATAACAGCGTACAATCGATTTAGCATACTATATACAAGATGTTTACAAACATTTCTATAAATATTAGCCCAAATAGACTTTATACGTGCCACGAACTCAGTTTTACTTGAAGGAGGATTTTCTTGGAGTTTTTTCTTCATTATACACCATAAGTTTTCGATGAGATAAAGGTGTGGCTAGTTTGGTGGCCAAGGAAGTACCTTAATGTTGCGTTGGCGGAAGCAATTCTTAGTTGACACCAAAGTATGCGGTGACGCTAAATCTTGTTGAAAGATGAAATCATCTTCAAATAAATGTTCTGATGCTGGAATCAAGTAATATTCCAAATTTTCTTGATATATCTGTGAGTAAACCTTTTCGTAAACGATGCATAACTTTCCAGGTCCTTCTGCATTCATGCAACCCCAATCATGACACTAGCAGCAAATGTTACGGAACGTTTAAGGCATTCTTTATCAAATGCTTCTTGCTTCATTCTCCAAACTCGAATACCTTGATTACCATATGAAACACAAAACATACTTTCATCACTAAATAACATATTTTTCACAACTTCTTCGCTCCATAAACGTCTTGCTTTACACCAATTCAACCTTATGCGCTGTTGTTTTGCAGTCATGAGAGGTTTTGTTTTCGGTACACGAGATTCAAACTCAAATTTATGTAGACGTCTTAATGTTGTCGATGTAGAATCTTCAATTCCTTCTTCTTTCCATTTTCGGTGCAAGAATCGCACACTTTTAAAATGGTTTTTCTTAACTATACGCTTCCGTTTCGTGTCATCTCTAGCAGATGTTTTTGGTTTTCGGCCGCCATTTCGGCGATTATTTTGAAAATTTCCATTTTTTTAATATTGTGTTAGTATTTTACTAACGCTTGATTGCGAACAATGTAAATAATTCGCTATATAACATTGATTTATACCATGCCGATACAAATCAACCATACGAAGATTAATAGATTCAGGAATATCACTCACACGACCCATTTTAAGACGAAAAAGCAAGCAAACTGCAAAAAGAATACTGATTTTAAATGAAATCGTCTGAATTTAACCAATGATGCCACCAGTTATGAATTGGTGATAATTAAAGGAGAATTAATGTGACATATTCTAATATTTTGATCTACTTGAACAAATATTCTAATTTTTTGACTTTTCAAAATAATTTTTTTTCAATTAATATTTTCAAAAATGATATTAATTTTAAGATAATAAATAAGTTTAATCAACAATAAGATCTTAATAAAGATATCGTTTGCATATTTGCATTAAAAGACATTAAATTACCAAACGCTATTTTCAATTTGTAAAAAAAAAAGGTAATTATTCTAATATTTTGAATATTTGTGTTTTTCAACAGTGTATATTTCTATGGGTACTTTTCCAGTATAGGGACCTTGTCGAGGTAAAGAAAATGGGTTTGGCGAAAGCAGGGAAATTGTATGCATATTTTCACGCAACTTATTCACTGTCTCATATACACAAGAGACCGGGAGACGGCTACACAAACCATTGCCTCATCGAGTCACGGCTGAAATTCCAGGATTAGTTAAACGCGATTATTAAAATGCAGCGCGCATATTAAAATGCAACTGGTCTGCCACGTCATATCTTGGCGGAAAATACCTACAAACCCAATTTTAGTGGTTGACTGGTACGTTTACGATTGTGTTTTCCTGTTTCCCACCAAGTTTTCATACCATTGGGTGCAGGAAAATACAATAATAAACCTACCGATCAAACACTAAAATCGGGTCTGCAGGTAGTTTCGGCACAGATGTCATATTCGCCCCATATTGGCGCGATTTTTTTCTGACGCCAATATCATATAGGCAACGGGTACTTAACTTGCGCCAAAGTGTCATTATTTTGCTTCATGTGGTAACCCGGATTATGTTGTTTATGCTGTTGATGTTTTCGCCAAATTGGTAACCGAAAAAAATCGCGCCAATATTCGGCGAATACGACATCTGTGCCTCGCTATTTTTCTTGATATGGTAACCCGGATGTTATTGTGGCACAGATGTCATATACGCCCGATATTGGCGCGATTTTTTACTGACGCCAATTTGGCAAAAATATCAACAGCATAAACAACAACATTCGGGTTACCATATCAAGCAAAATAACCACACTTTAGCGCTAGTTAAATAGCCGTTGCGTATGTGTCATTGGCGTCAGAAAAGAATCGCTCCAATATGGGGCGTATATGACATCTGTGCCGCAGTTTCTACCAAGATATGACTTGGCGGACCACTTGCATTTTAATATGCTAATCAAGTTTAACTAATCCTGGAATTTCAGCCGTCAACTCGATGAGGGAATGGTCTGTGTAGTCGTCTCCCGGTCTACAAGCAATTTTTTCCATATTTATGCAATTTAATATAAACAAGCCATTTGTCTTCTTTTATACGCATATAAAAGCGAATTTTATATAAAAACAATAATAATAATAATACAGTACAGGACCTATTATCCGGAATCCTCGGAACATAAGACTTTCCGAATTTTGGAATTTTCTGGAATTCGGGTCTTCTCTAAAAAGTTTTTCCCAGAATTTTTCAAAAACATAATAATAAGAAAATTTAAACTATCCCATGTAGAATATAAATAAAACTTATCTTTTGTGTTTTTTTTTAATTATTTAAAAAAAAATTCTTGCATTATTAAAAAAAAAAATTGGAAACCGTGAGCAGATCATTCTGGAATGTACGAGAAAAGATGGAGGGCACAAACAAATGAATAGAACACTGCTATTAAATGTGTATTCAAGTAACATAATAGCGTGACCATAATATTTTTTCAGAGTGATAGGAGGGGGGGGGCGAAATATCTGACGATTTTTTTTCAACGTGTATGTAATATAAATTAATTTTAAGCTAAAATTGGACAGAAAAATGATTTTTTTTCTAATTTCGAGAGAAGAGGGGCTCCATGTTCCCCTCGCCACTGAAGTAACATATTTTAGTGGTTACACTTTGAAATATGGGGCCGAAAAAAAATTAAGGATCTGTAAAAATTTTGAAAAATTTCAGAAATTACAAAATTTTAGAAAAAATTTACAAAATTTTAGAATAATTTCTATTTTTGAATTTCGTGTCCTTCCGGATTTTGGAATTCCCGATAATGGATACTATACTGTAATATACTATAAATAAATACACAAACAAGCATAAATTTTCATTAGGTTTGTTTTCATAACTATTTACATCATTTGTCAGCTAATCTTGTTTTCTGAAGTATAAATTGTGCCAGGCTTAAGCAAAAAACAAAAAACAAAAACACGCCAAGGCCTCTAAATCTGAAAAGTATTTTACCCTGTTTATGCTGGATCATATTTTCTATCTCAAAAAATCAAATTTTCTTTCTGTAATAACTGCTCATTATATTTATCATGTTAATGCGAATGGAATTTTAGTTTTAAATGATTTTTAGTTTAGTTTAAATGTTAATGACTTCGAACTGCAAAGTTTAATATCTATACTGAATCTCATTAAAATATATTTGTTACAACAAGAACAGAAGTAACTGTATACTTCCATGTTATTTCAGGAATGCCAGATATTTATTTAATGTTTGATATAATCACAAAAAGATTGATTTTTAATGAGGAATTGTAACAAAGGTTGTTCTTCACGGTTTACTTTTACCATTTGATACATATGTTATATTTAAAATAATTGGCTTTAAATATACATTGCTAATTAACGTGTCGCAAAAAAATCTTAAGATTCGAAAACATTTTTTGTCTATAAATATGCTATCATCGTAATTATGAGTTGTATTAATAAAATAAATTATACCTATACTAATAGTAAAGGGAAACAATTACTTTCATTATTAATCAAGTAATAAAAAGCTTTTCCTTATAAAATTTTAAATTATCACAACAAATTTCCTGCATTTTACGTAATAGTGCTGTTAATTTATAAACAATTAAATTTAAAAAATCAAAAAACCCGACTGCGTAAAAAGCGAACTAATTAATTATTTCTCATCAATGTGAAATTATTTTTTCCAATTCCTACTATTAGCTCACACTCTCGCTATATATATCTTGTTCATATTTTCAATCGTTGATAAAATACTTATTATTCATCCAATCAAGCTCAAATAAATTTTTTAAAACTTGTAGTGAATGACACTTGATGTTATTCAGGTTTTTTTTAAATATTAATTCATTAATTTAATTAAATTAATTGATTTTCAATAATCGAGAGAGCCCTCTTCTTGGTCAAGGTATTTTAATACCGAAAGAGCCCTCTTCTTGATCAAGGCATTTTAAGTGCCACTCAAGAGGAAAGAAGAAAAGGAGAAAAATACTTCTCTTATTGACCTAAGTAGAAATTGACTTAATTTTTTTTTTAATTATATTACTTGTTTATATTACTTACCTATTTTTTTATTTACTTGTATTGATGACTTTTAAGTTGTGTTTAATGGTTAGTTCCTATCTATAAACACTGTTTTGATGAGGTCTATAGATGTCTACGATGGTTAGAGTTGCAGTAAAGCTAGAGATACTATATACGCAACTTCCAGGTTGTATAATATTTTAACGGAGCTGCTGACTGTAAAATAGTCAATGAAACATCGTCTTCATTTTGAAAGACCTATCCAATGATATGCCACTCAATAGGGTGCGTAATTTTTTTCGTCTCTACCGCCATTTTGATTTTATAAAAACAAAACCTAGCCTATAACCATTGGGCCGTTAAGACAAATTGATAGAGACCTCATTCATTAAAATCCATCCAGTCGTTGGTATGTTTCGAGGGAATAAAGAAATCCACATACACAGATAAGCGTGAAACACATAACCCTTCTTTTCAGTTGGGTAACAAGCCGAAAATTGTGCGTCATAAGTGGCAAATAATGTGCATTCGTATTATAACTAGTTTTATAAATGTTCAGATCTTTGTGCAACTGCTGTTACACTCTTATTCAAAAAGGCATGAATACAAAATTTATTACGATTCTGTGTATTAAATTCAGTAATACGGAAATAATAGGACTCCATCTTAAATAGGTCGTTATCATCACGGCAAGCTAGAATCATTACCTATCATGGGATATCATTAAATTAATGACGTGTGATAGGATTTAATAGAATGAAGAAAACTTTTATTAATATCTTTTTTAGCTTTGATTCTGTTTTCATAAAATTTCAAAAGACTCCCCAAAATTCTGCAACGATTTTATATATTAAATTTCAAACCATTCGGTTGAGTAGTTTTTGCGCTGTTATATGCGGACAGATGGACGGACCAGATGACAACTATAGGTGCTACAAATTTATATAATTACGAATGCACCTAAAAATAATATTCCGCATTATTGTCAAATTTTTATAAATAAAAAAATCATTTTCAAGCAATAATTTTTTTTTTAAATTTAAGAATCGATGTGAAAACTTAAAACGTTTCAAGTTCTATTCTTCCATAAAATATCAACATGTCTCGACTCAAGATACGCCGCTCTCAATCCCACATTTATGTTCTACAAATTGACCAGAGTAACCTAATTTGCATAACGCTTCATCGAAAACCGTTAACTGCAGAATCCAAGCGCTACAAACACACTCTAAATTAAAATGTCTGAAATTCAGACACTTAAGTGTCTGAAATGGAGTGTTCAATTTTCAGACATTTTAAAATGTCTGAATTTTTTCAGACACTTTTTGCGTCTGAATTTCAGACACTTCAAACGTCTGAATCGCATCCATTTTTTTGTAAGCATCATACGTAGCCATGTTTGACCACGTTGAATCCTGGAAAAATATTTGGCTGTGGACCTGCCCCTCCCCCCCCCCCCTCCAATACAGCCTGATTTTTTTGGTGCTCTCAGTTTTGGTATACAATTTTCAATACGTTGATAATTTAAATCTTTTACGACATTGTACTGATTATAATCAATATCTTGAACTTCAGGAGTAGAACAAGATTAAAAAACAAAAAATATTTATCTAAATATTAGATTTTTTTAAATTTATTTTGTTTTTAACCTTATTTTACTTTAAAAGTTCAAAATATTGATTATAATCAGTACAATTTCGAAACAGATTTAAAATATAAGCTTTACAAATGTTGCACATTAAATTTGGGGGCACTACAGTCGTAGGGGGACGGGGCACTTCCCAGTTTGCCCTTCCTTTAATCAAGAAGTACTTTTGCAAAAAACGCAACCCTGCATTATAGTTGTCTAAATTGAGATGTCCGGTATTCGGGAGTATCCGTTGTGGAGGTTAATGGACATTCTCGAATAGCGAACACCTCTATTTAACGAATACTTTTTTAATCAGCAGACATACATATTTGTATATTTTTACCTCAAAAAAGTAGACATCTCCAATTATCGGACAAATTCCGCGGTCCCGAAGTGTTCGCTATTAAGGGCTTTTAAGGTACATAGATAAATATATATATATATATATTATAATCTTGTCCTACTCTAAAAGTTCAAAATATTTATTATACTCGGTTGAATGTGGAAAAAGATTTAAAATATCAGATGTACGAAAATTGCAAAAATCCCCCCCCCCCCAAAAAAAAAATGAAAATATAAAAAAATATATTGCCACATAGGCAATTTTACATATACATCACTTGATAATCACAACAGCCATTTAACTATGAATAATGAAAATAAATAAATAAATATTCTACTTTAATAACATTGGGGAAAAAATGACTTTGGTATTTTGTTAAATATATTTGCGTTTTTAAACTTGTCCTACTCTAAAAGTTCAAAACTTTCATTATAATCAGTGCAAGATTTAAGATATCAGCTTTACAAAAATTCATGCAAAATCCCCCCTCACCCCCCCCCCAAAAAATGAAAATACTTATTTAAAAATTATGTTTTTAAAAAATTTATATTTCCACATGGGCAAGTTTTTATGTAGATCAGAGGGTACTCACAAAAGCTATTCAACTATCAATAAAAACAAATAAGTACATATTCTATATTAAAAACATGAGGAAAAAATAACTTATGATTTCCAAACTTCTTTCGTCTTAAATATATACAGTAACATCTGTCATTTTTGTATTTTTCGTATAAGTGCATATAAATAAAGTTACCACAATTTTAAATACGAAATCTAGTTAGAGGTTTTTACTTTTTCCCATTATAAATTTCAAATTACTTTTTTATTAAAAATAATAAAAAAATCAGTATTAGAGTTGATTGCAAATCAAATACATATGTATATTTTTACAGGCAGCTTCATATAATAGACCAGTCTCATTTACTTTATTTATCTTTTTTTAATCTGCGGTTTTATGCCAGGAAGTAAGAAAGCATTAGGTCATCTTTCAAAGTTTTTTTTTTCTTTACTTCCTTGTGGCCGTCATTTACTGCGAGATAAAAATTATCCATTGAAACTAAGAACTGACATTGAATATATAATTCGTAATAAAAAAGAACGTCATAAGTTTAAAAATATATACTTCTAGAATTAGTGGGGGTTTTTGCGAACAGATTCAAAACTAATTAAATTTCATGCAGGATTTTGTTTAGTACAATAAATAAAATCATAAAATACATTAATTTTACTACTATAAAGAAACTTACTTGAGTTGCTGCAAGAGGTAAGAAATATTCCTCGATTTGAAATTTTAAAAACTACCACAACCACAGTGAGGGAGAAAGACTTTCATCAATTTAAAAGGTAATCCCATAATACATCCGACTAGCCATATTTAAAGAATGAGATGTTTCATCCTAAAAACAGGACCCGCCAGACAAAAGTTTCTTTTTTTTTGCCAGCTTCGACAGGACGAAGATGAATAACACAATATTATTGATATAAATTGATACGAGTTAACACTAAGCCCGTTGCACACGCTTTGTAGAATTTCCGGGTGTAATCTTCAACCGTCGTCTACTTCTGTTCTGTGTCTATCCCGCCCTTATATCGACGACAGCTTCTAAGAGACATTTGATGTAGAGCACACACGTCAGATGTATGTATTCAATAAATAAATAATCCAAGTTAATACGAATTAAAATCACAGTACTTCACATTTCGCAAAAAACGAATTAAAATACACGCGTACATAAAAACAAACTTTGTTTGAATTACAACGTATACCACTTCGAACGAAGACATCTAAAACGCATGCGCAACTGGGAGTGCTAGTGCCCCCTGGTGGTTATTGCGTCGGAAGAATCAAAACGTCTTAAATTAAGACACGTTTAAAGCAATGAAGTGTCTTAAAATAAGACGTTTGCGGATATTTTAGACATTATTCTCAGTTCGTTTACACCATGGTCATAGTAAGACGCTTATGTATCTTAAATTAAGACATCTATAGTGTCTTAATTTTCAGATTAAGACACTTAAGTGTCTAAAATTCTTTTTCAGTCACATATGTGTCTAAATTTAAGACGCTTCTATTTGCAGTGCACACTTCAGATAATTAAAGTAAAACGAAGGATAGATGTCGCTTTTACGCACACAGGTTAATATCGACAGAACGTCGCTATTCAAATACTAGTGACACCTGTTGGGCGGTATACATCCAAACCTATTAAGGATCTATTTATGTAAAGGTCTAAGAGAATATAAAGTTTGATAACATTCCTTGCACTATAGCTATCGCAGTAATAGTGAAAAATGCAACAAAGCAGCCCCACCTCTTAAGCAATTTTCATGAAACCTAATGAGCACCAAGTTATTTTAGTCTAACTGTTTTTAAAGTTTGTTTAAATTCCATGCATTAGTTCTTGAGATTGAGCGCCCACAAAATTTGTGTCACACACAGACATGCAGACTCACGGACAAACATTTTTAAACAGTCAAATCGTGTTCCGTTGGAAATCATAATTCGAAATTTTTTGCAGATCTAACATATAAAACTGAAACATCTTACTAATAAAAATATGTATGTTAATCACTTATAATGAAGCAATGATAAAAAATGCTATAAAGGTGATATAATACCTTTATTTAGATTAACGCTCGTTTCATCGTACTAACGGCGACATTTTCAATATCATTCACAATAGAAATATTTTTGCAAGCAAATTTTAAAAGCAATAACTTGGTAAATAATGTTACGAGACTTCACACATAATGAAAATCCGTGCAAACATTAAATAAAATGAAATTGAATATTTGTGAGCGAGAATTGATTTTTACTATTGATTCTAAAACAGCATAACATCGCTTTCCAAATTTTAGGTAACTCAAAGGACATTGAATCATTGGAAGTATTCTCGTAAAAAATATCAGAATAATTTATCCGTCCAGATTTTATCTACCATCAATTATCCGGGAATCAATAGAGATATTTTTACGCAACGAAAATATTTGCAATGATTCAGTGTCCCTTGAGTTACCTAAATTTTAGAAAGAGATGCTATGCTGTTTTAGTAACAATAGTAAAAATTAGTCCACGCTCACAGATATCCAATTTAATTTAATTTTATGTTTGCATAGATTTTCATTATGCATGAAGTCTCGTGACATTGTTTACCAAGTTATTGTTTTTAAAATTTGTTTACAAAAATATTTCTATCGTGAATGATTTTGAAAATGTCGCCGTTTGTGCGATGAAATGAGCGTTAATCTAAATAAAGGTATTATATCACTTTTGTAGCATTTTTAGCTTTGTTACATCTTACTGAATTAACATGAAAAAAAATTGTAACTAGATTAATTACGAGCATGAAGAATGAAAAGAAAAGAAACTTTAATGTGCAAAATTCCAAGTTATCAACTTTACAATATTTCCCTCGTATTTTCAAAATATTGAAATACAAACTGAATAAATTCAATAATTACATGTTGCAAAACCTTCCGTGAAGTTAAAAAAAAAAAAAAAATATCTGTAAAAAAAACAAGAAACAAGATACAATAGAACCAAATCAGTTATCGGTGGTATATAAAATACCTTTCACCAAAGATGATGAAACAGTGCAATTTTATGTAGGAATCACAAACAGAAAGATTAAATCTAGGATCAAATAACGTATAGTAGATATCAAATACAACAAGAGAACTACAGCTTTGGCTAGACTGTATAACAAAAAACCTTTACAGATTGATTTTAAAAGTAGTAGAATAATTTATCCATCAAGATTTTATCTGTCATCCCTTATCCGAGAATCAATAGAGATCTTTTTACGTAGAGAAAATATGTGCAATGATTCAATCTTAAAACTGGCATATTATTTTAATTTTACTGAGATTAAAATTTACAATTTTATTTTCATTCGCAATTAAATAAGAAAATGCACTCTTAATCAACCTATATTTTTAAAAATTTGGTTAACAACGACAATCAATGTATAAAACATGACATTTCACAACTCCGGCATTGTTAAGCTTCCCTTAAAAGAGATCTTTTATCAATGCTGAAATTTATTCTCATGCAGCTGTACCTAAGCTGGCTAAAGTGCTTTTAATCCAAAACCTTATTCCGTTATTTATCAGTTGGCAAACCTTGAAAGCGTTTATTTAACATTTAGAACAGGGATCAAAGCTATTCCTTTGTGACTGAGATTTAAAGAGGAGGGATATTTACTGATGTCAGTAAGTAAAATCCGATATATGTACTCAAAAGTCATCTGTCTATTCTGGTGTCATTTTATAATCTTTAGTATAAGCTTAGTTATGTACCGATACTTTGTTTAGTGGTGCCATTAATATCTTTTATTGAGAAATCAGGCAATGAATTTGACTAATAATAATCGCGTTATTTAATGTGATGTTAAAATAGAATATTGTAACTTTAGAATAGTGATACATATTTGAATAAAAAAAAATCCACAAAAATTTCGACATTGATTTTGTTGCACCTGTGATACAGAGATTTATTGATAACCACTATTTCAAAAATTGCATCCATAGTGGGGCATTATAGTGAGATAGAGTTGCAATGTCTTATTAAAATTCAAGGGGACCATCTACATTAACAGACAAAAAAAAAAGCACTTTTTATAATTTTTTGTAAGCAAACTCCATGATGGATCTTTTTGAAATTTTAAGAGTTTATTGTACATATCTTAAGATATACACAAGATTTTTTTTTACTGGATTTTGTTGCTTCTGCTCTAAGTTATAAACAAACATGTTTAACTTCTTTGGAAAATTTCGTCTGGACGGTGGGCATGATAGCGCCTTGTAGAATCATCTGAAACACAATAATGTCATAACATGTAATGTTATAACATAATGTGACATTATAAGTTGAATGATGCTGTATCGTTACATATGTCATTTTTACGTGTTAGAATCTCTGTTGTTTCTCTTATAATGGATGGATAATATTGCTTGGAGGGAAAAATTATCTTACTTTCGTTGAAATTTATATAAATAATTTCTTCTTGATGTAATCTTGCCAAGGCTGTGGTTTTCCTATTGTATTTAATATCAGCTACATGCTCCCTTTTTCTGTATTTAAATTAGTCATTCCAATATAGTAATTATTTGATCCGTCTGCTCTAATTAATGGTATTTCGTATACTCCTGAATAATTCTCAGACTTAATTGGATCAATTTTAGTGCAAATAATATTCTTCAATTTCGGAGGTGGTTTGGATACTAAGCAGATATTGAACCACTTAACACTGTCTAACAATTTCTCAAAAAGCTTGGTTAATATTGAATAGGATACAGTTTATTTTTTTGCGAGTCCAATTTATGTTCAGGCTGCTTATTATTAATAATATTCACGATTAATTTATTAATATATTGAACTTTAAAACCATTATTATAAGCAATCTTACGAATATTATCTAAATCATCATTCAAATTATTTTCAGTACATACTAGAAAAGCCCGTCTTATGAAAAATCTGTAGGTAAAAATTTTACAGGTAAATCGTGAACATGCATTATTTGGTATGGTAGCCTGGTTAGCCATGCTTTTTTGTAAACAGACCTGTCGATAGATTGATATATTATACTGTTTATAAAGTTTTAATCTTACGCCTTTTTAGCAATTAGAAATATGTAATATATTATTACAAGGTGTTAAATTGTTATATATTTAAAAAAAGAGTTTATCATTGCTGTAAACTGATGAAATAAGAAGATCTGAAAAAAATGTATTTATTTGCCTTTTAAATGTCACTTTTAGCGTGTTAGCTTGATGACTTTTAGCGTGATAGCTTTATCTCTTTTAGCATATTAGCTTTATCACTTTTATCATGTATTATCTTAGTCTAACATTTCTATTCAAAAATAGTTACTGAAAAAAAGTGAGTGTTGGTAACCAGTCATTGCATAAATAATGTCCGTTATTAATTCACTCGGTATTATTTACTGTCATATAAAGACTTAACATCTGCTATAATATATTAATTTTAAATCTAGCATATTATTTAAATTTTACTCAAATTAAAATTCATAATTTTAATTTCATTCGCAATTAAATAAGAAAATGTACTCTCAATCTACTTATATTTTAAAAAATTTGGATAACAACTACAATTAATGAATAAAACATGAGATTTCGCGGTTCTCTCATTGTTAAGCTTCTTTAAAACAGAGCATTTGTTATTGCTGAAATTTATTCTCATGCAGCTGTACCTAAGCTTTCTAAAGTGCCTTTAATCCAAAACCTTATTCCCTTATTTATCATATGGCAAACCTTGAAACAGTCTATTTAACATTAAGAGCAGAGATCAAAGCTATTCCTTTGTTATTGTGATTTAAATGGGATAAATATTTATTGATGTCAAGTGAAATCCAATATGATATATACACAATCATCAGTCATCTATGTTTACTGATGTTATATCTTTATAAGCTTAGTTACAAATTTTCTTCAGTGGTGCCAATTTATCGGACCTTTTATTGAGAAATAGAGAACTGTTTTCTGAATAGCCTTCACCTTATTTACTGTGATACTAAAACAGAATATTACAGTTTGAAAATAGTGGTAGATATTTGAATAAATAATCCGCAAAATTTTCAACATTGAGTTTGTTGCATAAAATTTGGATTTAAGTGCTAAATGAACTATTTCATTAGTTGATGTTTTAGCTTTTTAATAGATATTATTTCAGGTTGTACCATTTTAATTGCTAAATAAAATATGATTTATTTCTGATACTAAATAGCATTAAAAAAAAAAAAAAAAAAAAAAAAAAAAAGATGATTATAATAATTAAAAATAAATATTTCTAGATTATTTTAGAATCTGTAAAATATTAGAGAACTATAATATCTTTAACAAATTCGAACACTTAAGTTATATCAAGGCTTTTAAAAAATGAAATATAAGTTACATGGCATAAATAATAGTTATTAGAATTCAATGTTAGTACTTACAGTCGTATGGTAGTAGCTTATACATCTTCCGCAGTTTTTGATTTTAATCCAGGTTCATTATTTTAATTTTACGAAATTAGAATTTTTAATTTCACTTGATTTATAAGTTTATTTTCCTGAAAATCTAAATAACATAAATATATGTGTTTAAACACCTTACAATTCATATAACGTCCGATAGCTGTTACTGCATGAAATTTCTAATATTTTATTAAGATTCTCCTGAAGCCATAGCATTTATCATTGCTGCAGGCATACCTATGTTAGCAGATGAGGTTTTAAACCGAAAACTTATTTTATTATTTATCTTTTAGTAACCTTTCAGACACTGTATTCAACATTTTAAATAGCGATCAAAACTATCATTTATTTAATTAATTGTATGTTTACTGAGAACGAAGGGATATCAAAATGCAATGTGGCATACTCATTAATCAACTATCTGTACTGATCATATATTATCAGCTCTATAAACTTAGTCATAGATAGGAATTCTGTTATATTCGTGAAACAGTGATTCAGCTTTCTAATTACACTATTTATTATATATTTTTAAAGGTGCTTAAAAGATACATATTTGAATACAGGAATTTTAGTGAAAATTAGAATTAAAATGAAAGGTTAACTACTTAGTTTAATCTTTTAGGTTTTTCGATATATGTTATTTGAGATTGTGCATTTTTTTTCGCTGTTGAGTTATTGTGAATTATTCCTGTTACTAAAAAAGAAATTATAAAAGTATGGAAATAATTATAATTAGATAATCCCCTTCAATTATGCTTGCTTTTTATCAGAAGGTTAAATAAAAATATTGGGTGGAGCATTTATTTTTACTTACTGCAGCCTCAATTTTTTGAAAAAATAACAATATTTAGTATTTTCTTAATTCTTTTATTTAACTACACGAACGTTAGAAGTTTTCATTAATTTTATTTTTATGAGTCTCATTCTAAAATATTAAACTTAAAACTTGATGCTAGTTGCTAACGATTCATAATATATATTTTTTAATTACTGAAATTTTATTTTACGTTTTCATGCAGTATTTAATTATTAAACCTTGGATATCAAGGTAATTTCTTTTAAGTTTCTTGTATGAATATATTTCTTTCTTTCTGTTTTCTTTTTTTACAAAAAGAATAACGCACTTTTCTTTGTACACACACATATATATATATTCTTGACAATGATAAAAAAAAAATATATAGCAGAAATTGTACACAGTTCAATTTATTTAATTGATAATTGCATGCAAAATATTTTAGCTTAAATATTTTTAATATAAAATTAGTATTTTGAAAATTTATTGTCGAGTATTAAATTTATTTAATTACAAAGCATTCCAATAATAATAATAAGAAGAAATACAAATCATATAACTTCTCCTCCTGAAATAAAATCTCACAATATTGAAATGAATAATTGTCAAAAAATATCACAGAAATCATTCTGCTGGGCATCGGGGTCGAACCCGCTTTCTTCACAAAAATTCACAGCTTTAAACTGAGGCTTTAAATCACTGGGCTAACCGGACTTCGTTATAGTTTTCTCTATAATTGAATAGGTTCTAGATTTAATTTCACGCATGCGCAAATGTGTCAATTTTATACTGGACTGAGTTTTATCTTTAACATTTTAATATAGAATGGGAGGCGGCAGCACAGACAATATTCTCATCGAGTTCACAGCTGAAATTCTAGAATTAGTCAAAACTCGATTTGCGTATTAAAACGCAATCGGTCTGACAAGTCATATCTTGGTGGAAAACGCCTGAAAACCCGATTTTAGCGGTTGAATCGTCGGTTTATTGTTGTATTTTCCTGCTCCCAGTCCTCTATGTTTTCATATCTTATGGTGCAGGAAAACACAATGGTAAACCTACGAGACAACTGCTAATATATAATTATAACAACAATAGCAATATCAAATACAGGTGTCTTTACGTCACCTTTTTTAGCTTCCGAAATTTTGAAACGTGGATTGTCAAGGTAATATCTTCTAAATGCTGTAGGAATCCGCCAGGGAAATTATTCTTTAAAAAATTGTGGTAGTCGAAAACGTGACCGCATCGATACCTATTATTATTGGATTATATTCGAATTTACAAGGAATTAGCGATTGATTAATATCTTAAAGAAGCGTAATAATCTAAGATATGTGCTGTTTCTTTCGAAACTCTGAAATAAATTACATTACCTGAATAATATCCATTATTAACCAACTCATTATTATTTACAGTTATCTAAAGAGTTATAATACAGGGTGTCCATAATTAAACGACCCTACTTAAAAGTTGTCTAAAGACGAAACTATTGTTCATAAAGCTGTGAAATTTTGTGAAAAACATTATAAAAAGACGAGAATCTATTTAAACGGATAAAAATAGTTCAAAAATTCTCCACCAGAGGGCGTTTTAAATAAAATTTTAGCATACATTTGCAATAATTAAGAAATTTTATTTATCAACTTTACCTGATTTTAAAGACATCATTTCACGACATGTGTAGGATCACTCATTTCCCAGAATACGCTGCGGTGAGCTGTGGAACATACTATCTTACAATTCCAGATGGTATCTGAAAATGATGACCGTCCTGTGGAGCATGTTTGGTTGTAATAAAGTTCGTAAACTATCGTAAATGTATGGTAAATATATAATTCATTAAAAAACGCCTTCTGTTGGTGAAATTTGGAACTATTTTCATAGTTTTACTATGTCTTCCACAAAATTTCACAACATTCTGAATAATAGTTTTATCCGTAGACAATTTAAAAACAGCGTCATTTACTTATGGACATTCTATACAGGATGTATCTGAAATGCTTCAACAAACTTAGGGGTACTCAGATACACCTAGATAGTACTCATCACGACGAACAAAAAATGCAATGGAACACAAGGTCGCAAACCATTTATTGAGTCACAAATACAAGGTGTTTCACCCTAACCGAAGTCGGCTTGTCGGTAATAATTTTGCGAAGAACTAAAATATTGCAATAAAAATGAATGATATGTACCTTATTTTGCATGTCATTTGATAACATCACAATAAGTTTTGGAAATACAGGATAGGGAAGACCGAGGCTAGTAGGCGCAGTTTTTAGTTATTCTTTTTTATTAATTTTTTGATTAAGTTTTTTATGAAACTTTAACAGTACTTTTAAAGAACAGGCATTGGGCTATAAATTACCGGAGTTTTGAGTTTGTAGCTTTTGTAGTTTATGTTTAGCGGAAGCCTAAAGTAAAAGGAAAATTGTGCGCCAACCTACCCCGTCACTGGGCAAGTTGCCTATACCTATGGGGTAAGTTGGCACACGCTTTATAAAAATTTAAATGAAACTCAAATAAGACACGCAGTTAAGAGAAATCAATTTCATTATTACCAGTAAGTTTAAAAAAGGCGTTATCGCCGTACAATGTAAATTCTAAATTATACAGACATAAAAATAATGAATAAAACTTTAACGTTGAGTAACTTCAATCCTACTCGATATCATCATCAGAGTTACAGTTGTCACAAATAAAAAATCGAGTATCTCCGTTTCGGCAAGCCACATGTGCCCAAAATCTTGCATTGCAACCACTTTTCTCGGTGTTTGTTGTTTTTCAAGCTACCAGCACACACCAGACACCGTGCCAACTTGCCCCGTGTTCAATGCGCCTACTAGCCCCATAATAAATTTCTTCACAAAAGGGACACGTAACCATCTAAGCCTAAATAATCCAAGTAAATCACTTATGGGGTAGGTACAGTTAATCATAGACTAAGAAAAACTTCGCAAGTTAAATCGCAATTATTAAGATAAGTATTAGAAATTAGAAAAAGAATGAAGCAACAAAAAATTACTTATGATTGCAAAAAAAAAGAAAAATCGTAATAAATGTCCACTGCACGTAGGTAACGCTGCAAAACTACAATGAGGATTGTAAAAAGCAAGAAGAAAGGTTCTCTGTATTGGTTGCGCAATCTATCCACAAACAGGTGATTTATGAGGACTGCGACTACTTACCCTTGTAGCCAACTAACCCCGGTCTCCCCTACTCACACAATCGATGATACCGTATAAACTGATAATTACAGTCCAAAATGGGGAGCGTCCAATGCATACTGCTGGCGCGTATAATGGAAACTTCTACCATTTGTTTTGTGATGTTATCACATTTCATACAAAATAAGGTACATATCGTTACATTTTTATTGCAATATTTTGATTTTTCGCAAAATTATTACCGACAAGCTGACTTCGGTTAGGATGAAACACCATGTATTTGTGACACAATAAGTGGTTTGCGACCCCGTGTTCCAATCCATTTTTTGCTCGTCTTGATGAGTACCCTAAGATTGTTGAAGCATTTCAGATACACCCTGTATAATAGCTACAATATTTTAATCTAAGTTTTGGCGCAATATTGAAGATTTTATTGAATGTAAAAGTATAGGAGTGTTATTTTCATACAAGATTAAATAAGAAAATGTAAACTTAAGCGATTTATAATTTATTTATTTGTGATAACGTGCAATAATTAATGAATCATTCATGAAATTCCCAACTCTTCTAATCACTGATTCTTAAGTTTCTCTTAAAATCTGAACATTTATCATCGTTGAAATTAGATTTCGTGTGAATTATGTCTATTTACTCCATTATTTATCATTTAGTAAACTTTTAGACGGTATATTCGGCATTAAAAAAATCGATGAAAACTATCACTTGTGGTGTTCATTTAATTAATCGAACGTTTACTAATAGCAACAAAATGTCGAAATCCAATGTGACATACTCATGAATCATCTATCTGTTCTGATCATATTTTACCAGCTCTATAAATTTAGTCAGAGATATATCATAATAATTAATGACTTATGTTACAGAATTAATGAATTATGTTATACAGATCACGGATATAATATAACGTATAAATTATGTTATATCCGTGATACAGTGATTCAGTTTTTAATTGCACCACTTATTCACAAACCTGCGGTGGTTGTGTTGTTCTTAAACTTTTGACAGTTGATTTTTATGTATTTTTTAGCACTGAATTCGCAAATGATCTTCACTTTTAACCATCACGTCAAGAATTTTCTCAAATTGTACATTTCAATGATAAAAAGTAAAAAAATGGCGAACATTTGATACTATAAAATAGATGTGATGGTTGTGTTTTTAAACTTTTGATAATTGATTTGTATGTATTTTGTAGCTCTGAATTAAAAAATGACCTTCATTTTTAACCATCACGTCAGGATTTTTGAAAAATTCTACATTTCAAAGATAAAAACTCAACAAAAATGGCTCAAATCGGAAATGAAATTTTTTTTAAATGTATTCTAAATTAAGATTTATCTCGAATTGATTTTACAATTTCGCGTTAAATTGAGTTTTATGTACCCCTAATGCAGTATAAGAATGAATTTTACTTAAAATGTGACTTAGGTAGTAATTTTTAAAATATCAGTTGCACTGTGGAATAAATATAGGCACACAAATGCTACTTGGCGTATCTCTTCAACTACGTGTGTAAAGCCGCGGGTTTTGCTAGTCCTTATCCTTATAATATTATAAATGTCAATGTGTGTCCGAATGTTTGAATGAAGTGAACATCAAAACGGATGAATTAATGCTTTTGTATCTTTGCATATAGATAGATTATGAAACGGAAAAGAACATAGGCTATGTTTTATTTATTTTATCCAAATATTTCACTTAATAATTCAAAATTGCATACTTTTTCATACAGAATCAATTGACATTTTCCCGATAAAATTTGACCATTTTTCTTTCCCGTTGCCAAGAAATTCTAAATCTGGAATAATACTTTTCCCTCTACAATTAATTAAAAATCCTTATATTATTATAAATGTCAATGTGTGTCCGAATGCTTGAATGAAGTGAACATCAAAACGGATGAATTAATGCTTTTGTATCTTTGCATATAGATAGATTATGAAACGGAAAAGAACATAGGCTATGTTTTATTTATTTTATCCAAATATTTCACTTAATAATTCAAAATTGCATACTTTTTCATACAGAATCAATTGACATTTTCCCGATAAAATTTGACCATTTTTCTTTCCCGTTGCCAAGAAATTCTAAATCTGGAATAATACTTTTCCCTCTACAATTAATTAAAAATTAAAATAAAAAGAATTCAAAATAAAATATTTATGACGTCATATTTGAAAAGAAAAATATGTATTTTTTATTATACATGAATGATGAATATCAGTTACGTTAATAAGGGGTTTTCTGCAAAAAATGGAGTCATAATTAGAAGGGAAAAGAATGAAAAAGAATCATATTATTAATAAAGTTATTCGCTTGGAAAAATATGACGTCATATTTGAAATAAAACAGATATTTCCATGTATTCGTTAAAAATGCAAGGGACATGAATATCAGTAAATAATGAAAATAGATAAATAATGACGTCATATTAAAATGAATAACAGAAACATTTTTTACTAATGGACTCTATTCTCGCTTTCAGTTCGAGGCTATAAAACAACCATTTTACTAAATTGTGACGTCAAAAGAATACTATCCATACTGATTAAAGAGTTTGAATATAAGTTACAAACAAATGAGAGTTTTCTTTCAAAATTCACGCTATGATTATAAGGAGAAGATATTTTGGTGGAAGAAAGGGGAATTAAAACGTATTAATATATTTTTTGACGCTATTTCCTCATTAAAATTAAAATTAAAAAGGATTGAATTTCAATTAATATAAATGGTACAAAAACTTGATTAAAGTAAATTTCCCAAAACTGAAAACATATTTACATACATCGAAGCTTCATGAATGAATTTATTCCACAGAAGCTAAAATCGTCTACGGATGTAAATATATCTTCTGTACATTTAAGTGGATAGTTATTGCCCACTATTCATAAGAAATAAGTTTTAAAAAATCATATACTATTTTAATTAATTATTTTTAAAGATGGCAGTTAAAACATGTCACAAAGGCAATTTTAGTAAAAGCTTTATCGGGTAAAAATGATGTAATATTTTTTCATGGAAAGCATTAATTTTAATACGACAACATTAACATATATTTATTTCAATTTCGTCAAAGCGATGTCGTTTTCGTTACACCAGCTTCGAAAGTTAAAACGAAATCTTAAAATAATAATATACCTTTTAGAAATAAAATAATGCACCAAAAGTCGCATTATTTCAAAATGAAATTTTAGCTTACATTTTAAATATATTTTATTACTTGAAATTTAGTATATTTAATAAAAATAAGGTTTCATTGTTTTTCTAAATGTACAATAATATTGGATTTCATTAATCGATTCTATGTTTTAAACAAATTGAAATGCATAGTTTTAAATGATTCATGAAGTGAAAGAATATGTATATATTTTTTTATTTCGACAAGTATCAATCCGTAAGATAAACTAACCTAGTGAAAGCGTCATTATATTTAAATCATTAGCTGCTTTTCTTTCAGAAAATGATAGCATTTTATAGCAGTTATACAAAATGGCGTAATTTGCTAAGAAATTAACAATAGCAAATACATAAGTTTAACACCCTTTTACCGTACAATCTCCAGGAACATTGGTTTCAATAAAATTTAATAAATGGCACATCAAAGTCGACTTTAAAAAGTTTAGCAAGTAATTTTAATTTGAGATTAGGCTTTACATGTGACATCATTTACGTGTAAAAAAAGAACCAAAACCACTAATAAAGCAATAAATTTGTCTTTTGCCTCAGATCCCTCTTATTTTTAAAGGCATCGTGATTATCGAAAAGGGCAAAGGAAGAAGGGAAATTTTCTTTCAATTTTAAAATATCAAAATCTATAGTTAAAAATCTCTCTGAAACACAATCTCTGTCCCCCATTGGAGCATATTCCTGCAAATTTCAAAGCTTTCAAAAGCCAAAATTACAGCACAACGTTAGATATGAAAATGTTAATTCATAATTGGGGTGCTTTTCCATAAATAGATTTATTCCGCGAAAGCAATAAGCAACTCTATTGCTTAAATAATAAGTATTTAGGCTCAAGAGTCTTCAGAGCATGATGAATATTTTGATATTATTGGTATATCTACGGTTAATAAAAGTGTGGTACCGTGAAATTAAAGTGTAATAAATATTTGAAAGTTAAAGATATTTCTCGTACTCTTATTATTTATTTTTGAACTTTGATACTTCACCACGTTTGATTATTACTTTTTAATACCATCTATCTTTTTTTTTCTTCCAAGATGTGATTTTTTGGAATATAAACATAATGTTGCATGTTGATTTTTCGATTATTCTAATCTTATCAAAGCCACGTCTGAAGTGACTTGTTAATAACTACTTTCCTTTAAAAATATTTACTAATATAGTTCTTTAAATAATATTCGTTGTCTCGAAAACATAAATTTAGTCAATGTCCTTGAGCGGAATAAATATAAAATAGAATAAATATAAATAATAAAATAGAATAACAGAGATGTAAATTTATTCTTCATTTAATCATAGAAAAGGTGTATGAAATTTCATGCTCACGAAAGAAATTTAAATGATCCTATATATATAAATAAAAATAAGCAAATTGGGATCATCAGAAGCGTTTCTACTATGAAATGTGATAAAAGGTTAATTATATATGCTTTTAATTATCGAAATTTTTTGCTTAATTGGTGAATTTCTTCTTCTTTAAATGTTACGTGAACGCAGTCACGGGTAACAGCTAGTAATATTATAAATGTCAATGTGTGTCCGAATGTTTGAATGAAGTCAGCATCTAAACGAATGAATTAGTGCTTTTGTATTTTTGGATATAGATGGATTACAACCTGGAAATGAACATAGGCTATGTTTAATTTGTTTTATTCAAATATTTTGCTTAATAATCCAAAATTTCATTATTTTTCATACACAATGAATCGACATTTTTCCGATAAAATTTAACCATCTTCCTTTTTGAGTTGCCAAAAAATAAAAACTTAGAATAATAATTTAATTTCTAATTGAAAGATTAAAACGGAAATTTTCAAGTATTTTTAATAATAGTACCAGGTACATGAATTTTGAGTAAGTGCGGAAAGAAGGCAAATGTGACGTCATATATGAAAAATATAAAAAGGATATGCTTTGATGTTGAAATAAAATGAAATTGTGTTATGGTATTAATTCTTATTACTTAAAGAAAATTGTTATCAAGGCTTACGGTTTATCGTCTGCGCATGGTTAACACAAAGATTTAAATTTCAATTTAAAATTTAAAAAAAAACTTTTGAAGAGCAAATGTATAGCAAATGTCAATAATATGCACAGTAAAATTATCAATGTCGAAAATGACGTAATGATTAGCAGGAAATATGTATTTTCATTCTTAAAAAGTAAAACAATAACTAGATAAACCATGTTCGGTAATCGGGTTCGTAATCAATTTGCTTTTTTTAGAGAAAGAAATTAGGTGCAAAAGTAAATTCATTGTTGTAAACCGGTTTGTTATTTGTGTGGTAAAGACTTAATAATATTTCAGATGGCCAATTCTTCGCCCACCTTTGATGACAAGTATGATTGTAAAACATATAAAACATAATCATCCGATAATTTTCTTGGCACAGATGCCATACGCACTTGGTTTGGCGCAAGCTGTTTTTAATACCAATTTGGAGAAAACATCGTTTTCGAATACCAGTTACATGTATATTTTTAAATTAGGTTCTATTACTTAAAAAAGGAAATAACAATAAATAAAAAAAAGTTTCATTAAGAGCTATAGAACAAAGCAATTTATATAATTTTAAAAGAAAATTAAAGTAAATAAACTATTTATATTTGGGAAAGCATGCTAAGCATTGTATCCTGTTACTTTTATTCATAATTTAATTTACTTGGACTCCCTTAACCCTCTCGCTGCGCAATCCGAGATTTCTTCGGGCAACGTAAAAATAGCAAAATTTGCGCAATCCGAGATTTCTTTCCTTCCTTTCCATTTTTTTTCCACTGGCGACTATTTTTTATTTCAACTCGGACCACTTTTTAAATACAAAAAAATTCATATAGACTTTAACAACATCTATAAGAGAAATATACTGCTAAATTGATTTTCTTAAAATAGTGGTGCGAGACTATAAAAATAGTCTCCATTGACAGTCCTGATTTCGCCTAATTTCTAATATCATATCCCATTTAAGATCTTGAACTCTTTTACAAAAAATGTTTACATATTTAAACTCTAAGCTATATATAGATTTGAAATATGTAATTAAAAAATGCGTGATTTTTGAACCTATTTTAATTTTAAAAAATACGCAGCGAGACGGTTAAATATAATTAATATAATCCCTTAAGCTAATATTAGTTTTTGTTGCATTAAACTATCTCAATTTGGTGATTTTCTGTAAGCAAGTAAACCCTATTGGTTTACAATGGAAGCCTATGGGAATTTGGCGAATTATTAGAGATATCGCCAAGTTCGCGTCACTTTTGGTGGCAGAATACGGTCCTCTACGGATAACCCCTTATAGGTACAAAGATGCATTAAATGTTGTTCAATAACCAATGATATGCGTTTCATTTGGGCGTTTCCATTAAACAATTAACAAATAATTGCGATTTATGTACCACGTACGATAGCGTAATATATATTTACATATAGAGATTGTCTCTTATAAAATGTGATAAACAATTGGTTTATTATATATTTTTTTAATTATCGGAAGGGAAATGCTTTGCTTAATTAATCCATTTCTTCTTTTCATGTTACGTGAACGACGTCACGGGTAACAGCTAGTATGTTATAAACATTTGTTGCAAGAACGGTCGAAGCCCTGGCAAAGCAGTTAGTGGGGTCCAGCGTATACTGCAATACTGGACAAATAAAATTTAATAACACATACTGGACAATTGCACCATAAAATGTAATAAATAAAGACACAATCTTGCTTAATGGTACACAAAACACGAAGTTTAATAAGCTAAAAGTTAATTTCTACGTTTCGAGCTGTTTCTACTGCCGTCTTCAGGAAAAATCTGATGGTTAAAGGACTAAAAAGCTCCGAGATGAAGCAGGTTTCCTGTGCGAGAGATAATTTGTCGAACACTGACTAAAGATATGAAAACAAAAATGCATACAATACATCATTTTTGTTTTCATATCTTTAGTCAGTGTTCGACAATTTATCTCTCGCACAGGAAACCTTCATCTCTGAGCTTTTTAGCCATTTTACCATCATATTTTCCCCGAAGACGGCTGTAGAAACAGCTCGAAACGTAGAATTTAACTTTTAGCTTATTAAAGTTCGTGTTTTGCGTACCATTAAGCAAGACTGTGTCTTTATTTAAAATAAAATTTATTTTGTATAGATGATTAAAATAAAATTCATTTTGTAAATATATAATCGTAGATATCATAGAATAATATATAATATAGATAATAAAATATATGAAAAATACAACAAATTCCACATTTTATTTGAATAATTATTTTTATTTTCCCAAGATCGTCTATCCTTTACAATACAGGGTGTTCATAAAAGAGTGTTCCAGTTATAAATCTTAATAGTATCAACTGTAAGCATTGTAGAGTGTTGGTTCAAGATCACAAATAAAGAGTCACTCAAACAGTTTTACATAAGCGCATGCGCGAGTACTGCTTTGTTATTGAGTGGCTTGCAGTGCCAGATGCGCAAAAGTGCGACCCCTGAGCGTAAAGCGTTATTTGCTGGGCTGAAGATTTAAAAGCCGTTAGAGCATTGCAAATTTTTCCTTTGTTTAGCTTTGTAAAAGATTGTATCTACGTTCAGGGGTCTCGCTAGGGGGGGGGGGGGTCCAGAGGTGGAAACTTTCAGAATCATCAAATCTATGCATTCCCCAACAATTAATAATCTTTGACTGTAAAAAATAATGTTAATACAGTGAAACCTCCCTGTGCGACCACCCCTCTGAACGACCATTTTTTCATGGAACGAAATTTATTCCCATAGGCTCAATACTAATTTTACATCCATTCAGAGACCAACCCAGTTCAACTCCTTGCATGAGCGACCCATTTCTTTGAAGAAAATGAAATCCATTACGTTTTTTCCCGGTGGCTTGAAGAAGATTTTATTGGAAAAATAATTCCGGAGAGCGCATTATTTATCAAACTTCTAAACGTAGTGCAGATTTTTTTTTTTTTTTAATTCCGCTTTCTTTTAAGTGTTTAAACCGCTTTATGCCTTTTTAGACAATGAATTTAACGGTGATGACAAATTAAGAATGGTTGGTTGGTTGGTTGGTTGTGTTTATGATGGCCAATTATCAGCACGAGGGATATAGGCCCAAAGGGGGGGGGGTGCCCTCCGTGGAGGTCTTTCTAAGGGAACCTAACCCGTATTTACGCTCCAAATTAAGAATGATGGTCAATAAACTCCCCTGTCCTATTTTGTCTGGAAACTCTCAAAGAAATAGATAAATTAATGAAATCGTCCTTATTCGGTCCCCCCCCGCCCCCCAACACACACACACAAAATAATTACATTTATTTACTAAACTTCGAAAGGACTTGGAAATAAAAGTTACAAAAGATAAAACCGTAAAATCAAAGCGAACGTCAATGTATTCATTTTTAAAACTCTGCAGTAATTATTTTATGTAATTAACTTTTATTTTCATGCTTAAATTTTTATAATTTTCGTAATGTGAAAAATAAATTTTAGTAATATTAATTGTTACATTTTTTTAACAATTAAAATCTAGATATAAACATGACCTCCATTAAGAGACCACCTCTCGGAGCGACGAATTTTTATATTGAACGGAACGTGGTCGCTTTTGGGAGATTTTACTGTATTCGCTTTTCCCTTACGAAGAAACATTTAAAAACAAATCGTAAGCAAAAATATTATTATTTTATACAGAGGAAACGCTATTTCGAATTTTATAGATAGAGTCTGGGTCCCTAACAAGATCCCCAATTGACGCAGGGCATTGGACAGCTGCTGAATTTACCCGACTTTTGCGACGATCCTGGAAATTTTTACAAATCAGCCGTCGGATTAATCGGTTTTTAAACCCTTTTTTAACCCTCTTGCAACGAATTCTATGCTGAAAATAACCAAGGAAATGTGACAAAATATGAAGGATGTCATCAAGCATTAATAGCGTAGAAGTAACACCTGAGTTTCCAATACAGTGTTCGAATCCACACCGAAGAAATACATAAATATACAAATGCTGATTAATCTACGAAAATATAACATAACCACAAATAAAAATATGCAGTAATCTCTCCCGAACTACCAATGGTACCCAAAAGCGTTTTTTATCTTTAGTTACACAAGAAAACAATATATTTTCGGTATTTTAAGAAAGGATTTATTTTTAAAAAAAGCTTCTTTTGTTTTAAGAATACTAAAATTCAAATTTACATGAAAAATAGCAATAATGCGTTCAAATAAAGATTTAAAAGGAATTAAAAAAGATATTTTCCAATTAGTCTTGCGTCAGGATTTAAGATCGAAGAAATCGCCAAAGATTGCTTTTTACAATCAAACATTTTGATTCGGCTCATTTCAGTGGTTTAAGAGCGAAATTCGATTACATACCTTAAATTTGTGTGGTATTTATATTTTACTGCTTTACTTATTGATTAATGGGTGTTTTAATTTCATTGTAGAATATACGTTGGAAACATATTATGAGCTAATTAACTTAAGTGCAAACGGATTTATATTTCACAATCATATGCACACGATAGGGATAAATTTGAAGAAAATTCATGCCTGAAAATTATTTTTAAAACAATAAAAATTGAATAAATGGCGATACAGTTTTCAAACAAATTGCGATATAGTTTTCAAACAAATTACATTTGAAAGTAGATTTTTTCCCTATTTGACGGTGTAAAAATTGCGATGCTTAGAAGTTCAAAAAAATTTAAAAATTACAGTAAAAGCGAAATTTGATCGTCTGTTGTTGTCATTCGCAAAATGACGTCAGTGTTACGCACAGACACGTTTGTCCTTTATAATATAGATCATAGAGTAAAGGGAAAGAATAGAGATGAAGTATGGTGGCTGGAAGTGGTGCCAAAAATGTAACCCTAATGTCTCTTACGTTCGACCCAAACACAGCCACGTGCTTTCGCGAAAAAAGGAGAAAACTTCTAGTAATACAGTTTTTAATTCATAATACAGGGTAAGTCAAAATGAGTATAGCGATTACAAACGGCTATAACTATTTAATGGAAAAGAATTTATCTATAAGATTAACACACAATGTAGACGGAACTTCAAAATTTCTTTACGTAAGGCGCATGTGCAGTGAAGTGGAAGCCTACGCATGCGCGATTTGAAACTTTGAAACGACAAGAAACCTGTTCATTGTTGCCGTTTCATTAGTAAAAATGGACAATTATGACGGTAAAAATGGCCGATTTTTTTCTGTGGGGTTATATGAAAGTCAGAGTGCATCCCATGCCCAAAACAATTGAAGAACTCAAAGTACGCATTTGTAATGCGCTTGCGTCGGTCACTGAACAAATGCTTTAGAATGTATGGCATGAAATGGACTACCGTCTAGATGTTGTCCGTGTGACCAAGGGAAGTCACATAGAACATCTATGACGTATGTATACAAAATTTTGAAGTTCCATCTACATACTGTGTTAATCTTATTGATAAATTCTTTTCCATTAAATAGTTATAACCGTTTGTAATCGCTATATTCATTTTGACTTACCCTGTACAATGAAATGCTACTTTAGAATGTTTAAATATAAGCAGATAATTTTCATTTAGAGGAGAAAAAATACGCGGGAGGTGTCAAAGAATTCGGTCAGTGTTCAATGTGCTTGTTTTGTTTGGCCGAATAAGGGCATTTAAATTTGAGTGATATAACGTGCATCATATTACAAAACGTTTTTACGGCTTACTGCATCTCCATCTATCTCTTTCCTCCATGATACAGATAGATAGCCTTAATTTCAAACTTCTTAGCTGTAGCAGACGACCCAGTCCCTTTAAAAATTATATGTTTATGCTGAAATACAAGAATATTTATGGAGAACGTTTGATTTCGGTCGAAAAAAAAAATCCTAGTAATTTAATTTTTAAGTGTGTAAAAGGGTATTTCTTCAATTAAAATAAATTATTTTCCAACTTCTATTAACAAAAGCCTCTAAAATATCTTTCTATTCACTCTTAATTAATCTTAATTATTTTACAGTTTCAAATCGGAATGGGATCAACCGATATTTAGAAACAGGATCAATATCGGTTTACGAGTTGCTGTAAGTGTTAATTAAAGCAAGTGAATAGCTGGTTATAAACATAGATATCTTCTGCAAGAATCTAATGTGGAAATTTGGAATTCTAAGTTTTAGAATCTGATAAACAGGTCACAGGTCTAGTCAGAATTGCTGTGAATCATTCTTTTCTGTCTTTCCTAATTATAACAGCTTTTAATATATTGAATAACAAATTTCACATAGATTAAATATTCTATTGATGAAATGTTCTATGATAAATTTACAGTTTTACCATTAACGTTAAAATTAATACCAGGGACCCATGCGCAGAATTCGCACTTAGCTACTCTTCCCTCATCCGTTACTTCCTCCTGCCCTTGTAGTCCCGCCCTTCCGATCGCCCCCCACCCCCCACCCGTATATGCCCAGTTTTTAGTTTAAGTGGAATTTCAAACTAAGTCTGTTAACGAAAATTCAGTATGCTATGTCAGAAGTGAGCTAAAAATCCTCTCCAATGATACCTCATTCATCGTTGTACGCTAACTATTGGTTGAATTCAGTATGCTATGTCAGAAGTGGTCACAACATCCTCTCCAATGATCCCTCATTCATCGTTACACGCTACATATTGGTAAAATTCAGTATACGATCTCAGAAGAGGGCAAAAAATCCTATTCAATGATACCTCACTCATTGTTACACGCTACATATTGGTTAAATTTAGTATGCGGTGTCAGAAGTAGGCTAACATCTTCTTCAATGATGCCTCATTCATCGTTATATGCTACACATTGGTTAAATTCAGTATACGATCTCAGAAGTGGGCAAAAAGTCCTATTCAATGATACCTCACTCATCATTACACGCTTCATATTGGTTAAATTAAGTATGCGATGCCAGAAGTGGGATAACATCTTCTCCAATGATGCCTCATTCATCGTTACACGCTACATATTGGTTAAATTCAGTATACGATCTCAGAAGAGGGCAAAAAATCCTATTCAATGATACCTCACTCATTGTTACACGCTACATATTGGTTAAATTTAGTATGCGGTGTCAAAAGTGGGCTAACATCTTCTCCAATTATACCTCATTCATCGTTATACGCTACATATTGGTTAAATTCAGTATACGATCTCAGAAGTGGGCAAAAAATCCTATTCAATGATACCTCACTCATCCTTACACGCTACATATTGGTTAAATTTAGTATGCGATGTCAGAAGTGGGCTAACATCTTCTCCAATGATGCCTCATTCATCGTTATACGCTACATATTGCTTAAATTCAGTATACGATCTCAGAAGTGGGCAAAAAATCCTATTCAATGATATCTCACTCATCATTACACTCTTCATATTGGTTAAATTTAGTATGCGATGTCAGAAGTGGGCTAACATCTTCTCCAATGATGTTTCATTCATCCATATACACTACATATTGGTTAAATTCAGTATACGATCTCAGAAAAGGCAAAAAATCCTATTCAATGATACCTCACTCATCGTTACACGGTACATATTGGTTAAATTTAGTATGCGATGTCAGAAGTGGACTAAAATCCTCTCCAATGATGCCTCATTCATCGTTACACGCTACATATTGGTAAAATTTAGTATGCGCTGTCAGAAGTGGGCAAAAAATCCTATCCATTGATACCTCATTCATCGTTGTACTCTACATATTAGTTGAGAAAAAGATATATTGACAACAGAAATAATATATGTATATTAAAAAGATAGCCCATCAGAAATGACGGAAAATGTGATATATTATATACTATATACAACACTTGTGCAAAAATATGAGTTTTTCTCGCTTGTTCCGCAGTGACAGAGGTTCCCAGAAAATATGTTGCCAAATTTCCTTCTCCGCCAAGGTCCCTAAAGTGGAAAAGTACAGAGAATTTAACTTTTGTATCCTGCTAGTATATAAAGCGCGGTTCTTTTACAGTATAGGGGCCTTGGCGTAACTTTCTTAAAGTTTGACATAATTTTGGCTTCAGAAGTGAGTTTTTTTATCAAATGATATAAACAGCTACGAAAACGAAATTAATTAACTTTTAGGTTTATTTATATTATCCTTTTTATCATCCCTTATCGGGATAAAAATGTAAAGACGTAGATTTTCGTATATTACACATTAAATTCTCACCCATAGATTTTGAATGAAAAACCTTAAAAGCGCGGAGTTTAAATTAAATTGCGGTGACTTCAATTATGAAAGATTAATGATTTTAAAGTGGAATTTCATCAAATTAGCCAGCTATTGCCGAGTTGGCTTCTTAAATGACAACTTATTTTTGTCGCCAAATTTGGCGATATTTTGTCACATTTGGCGATGATTCGGCAAGTTGGTCAACATTTGGCGCTACTGTGGTAACCTTGCATTACTATTTTCCAACAATTACTGATTACAATGAGGCGGTCCTACCGGAATTATGAGGGACACACAGAGACTTGGATTTTATATAAATAGATAACTGTTTTGTTACTCTTGCTTCTGTAAATTCTGTTACACAACTCAAAGTGCTAGGTTGATAATTGTTCTCATTCTAAAAAAGTAATGTCCGGTTCAAGAAAACTGATTATTGTGCTAAAAAAAACTACTCCTAAACGTTTCCGAAATCAGTGGCTGCAAAAGAAACATTGTTTTTATAAATGCTTCTTTAAATCTCGAAAATACAGTGTTAGCCTGAATGATTCATCGGGTTTCGTTCACTGTTTATTTAGGTGCGTTCGTAAATACGTAGCACCGATAGTCGTCGTATGGTCCGTCCGTCTGTCTGCCTGTCTTTCCGCATGTAACAGCGCAAAAACTATTGAACTGAATGGTTCGGAATTCGATGCAGAATTTTGTCGAGTCATTCTAAATTTTATGAAAATCGAATCAAAACTTAAAAAGATATTAATAAAACTTTTCATCATTCTATTAAATGCTATAGTATGTCATTAATTCAATGATATGATATGATAGTTAATGATTCTAGGGTGCCATGGTGATGACGTCCTATTTAAGTCCTAGTATTTCCGTATTGTGTAAGTTAATATCTATATTCCTAATAAATTGTGTATTCATGCATTTTTGCATAAGAGTGCAACAGCTATTGCACCAAGATCTGAATATTTCCAAATCTAGTTATAGTACGAATGCACCTCATTTGTCACGTTTGACGTACAATTTCCGACTTGTTCTCTGTTAGCTATGACTTGTGGACGTATAGTCTGCAATACACTGTAAAAATTACGCATTTTCCCCATTTTAACTAGACTTCATTTATATACAGTTTCACTTTTTAGACGCATTCGTAATTACAGTAGAACCTCTTTTATCCGAATCTTTTTTAACCGAAACTCTCGGTTAACCGAAATCCATTTTTAAAGCTTATTTATTATTTATTTTTTGTGTGCAAACTGTTCTTTCAGAACCACGAGTACAGATAAATATTTGGGATCCCCTTTCTTTTAGAATTCCTTTGAATTTAACTTGAGCTCCCGTAAACAGCGGAGTGGACTAGAACACAGTAGGAGGAGGGATAACCGTAATGTGTGAATGTGGTCTGGTGTAGTCGGTGTTTTTTTTTCTTTCTTTTTTTTTTTTTTTTTTTTTTTTTTTTTTTTTTTTTAAGTTCACCGAAAGGTTAATTAAAAGTATATTGTGGGGGAGTAAGCAGTGAGAAAGGAATTCAAGAGTGTACCAAACAATTGTTCTGCTTATCACTGGTGTATTAGTCAGCGACACATGTGAAAAGTAATTGCTGAAGTTATTCACTAAAGAATCAGTACTTCGTGATAGAGCTGCAAAGCAAAGGCAATCAAAATTGCAACAAACAAAACTTTGTTTCAAACCCTTGTGAAATATGTAAAAGATACTTAATTTCAAAATTAAAATTCAGGTAATTTATTCTGGTTTCTATTTTGCTATTGCTTTATTTTTATTAAACACCTGTTACAATAATAAGAAATAGCGTATATATTTGTCCTTAATCTTAAAATTGAAGCATTCTCGATTACCCGAAAATTTCGATATTCCGAAAGAGGGTCGGTCCCAATTACTTCGGATAATCGAGGTTCTACTGTATATAAATACGTAACACCTGTAGTCGTCATCTGGACCTTCTGTCGTTAATAACAGAGCAAATATTACCCAGCAGAATGGTTTCAAATTTACTATATATAATCGTTGCAGAATTTTGTCGAGTCATTTCAAATGTTATGAAAATCGAATCAAAACTTAAAAAGATATTAATAAAAGTTTTCTTCATCTATTAAATCCTATCATACGTCATTAGTTCAATGCTATCTCATGATTGCTAATGATTCTAGGTTGCCATGCTGATGACGTCCCATTTAAGGGGTCTTGTACCTTTTAAACGCGAGGGAATTTAACAAAAAACTTCAAAGTTTGAATTAGTCTATCTTCAAAACATTTTTATGTATAAACATGAAATTTTGGATATTGATTAAACAGATTGTGTTTTGTAATATACTACCAACAGAAATTTATTAACCTTTACAGAATTTGTGTATTGTTGGAATCAAAATAGCTCTTTTTTTTACCCCATAAGTCATTGCGCGCATGATATCTTGAGACAGTATGTATGGATTGTCATAAAATTTGGTAAATATACTAAACAAGTACATGTGTTTTAAATGATCTACTTTTAAGTATTTCCAATGGTAATACTATTTTTAGTTATGACTATTTTTATTCATTAAAAATACAATTTTTTATTTTTTTTTTTTACGAAAATATTTTTTTTATATAGTTAATGAAATAATTTTAGCCTAAGAGTAGATCATTTTAAACACACATATTCGTTTATTTTCAACGCGTTTAAAAGGTACAAGACCCCTTAAGATGGAGTCCTGTTATTTCCGTGTTATTGAATTGAATATATGGAATCGTAATAAATTTATATTCATGCTTTTTTGTGTAAGAGTGCAACGGCTGTTGCACCAAGATCTGAATATTTATAAATCTAGTTAGAGTACGAACGCACATCATTGGCCATGTTTAACCCTCTAGTGCATACTGTTGCCAACTGGTAACAAATTAAATTTTCTCTCCTTATCGCTTATTTTATGCTTTAAGTATTCATTTTGACCTTATAATTAGGTACAGTTCATAAAAAAATACCATAGGTGATAATAGTTGTTTATCAGTTACAAATAAAAAGGAACTTTTGAAGCCTTCCATTTTTCTAACCATAGATGGATTTCTAACACAAATAAAAAATATTTAAAATGCAAAATTTCATTTGGAAAAAATAATTTACAAAAGAATATGGTTTTAAAAGTGATTTTAAATAATTTTCAGTAAGGTTTTTTGGAATATATATTGTTTGCATGCGAATATACGTTTGTTCCCATTTGGCAACACCATGAACTGAGTTGCGATTTTATTTACATTTTTAGCATTCTCTTCAATGAATTTGTTGATTGTTTCATCTTGCTTTTTGTCTATTTTTTCATAAAAAATTTGTTCTGATAAAGCTTCATCGTATTCAACATGTATTTTAAAGCAAATACATTGAAAAAAAATATTAACAGAAGAAATATGGATTGTATTGTCAAGTGAAAGTATCATTTCTTACAATGACAGCGATGACGATCCACCTTTTGATCCAAACCTTCTGTTCAAAAACGATTCAGACACTTATGATGAGACAGATTGTGATTTAAAAGCAGATAAATCAGCTAATGGTATTGACTAGAACGTTGATGCAAACGTTGGGATAGTGAGTACTCCATCTACATCAATACAAAAACAGACAGGTAAACATAGTGCAAGCTTCAAACCCTTCAGTCAGATTCTTCTTGTATAAAGATCATTGGACATGTTTCTCTACCTGAAAGTGTTTTATCATTAAAAATACCATATAAATATTTTTTTGTATTTTTCCACCTAGTACTTTTCGAGCAAAACTCTGAACAAACAAGCTTGTAAAGTGTTCTAAAACATATTCAAAAGCCACTCAATATATGCTCGACAGATATAAAAAAGTATCTAAGGATTTATATCTTAAGTAGCGTGGCGAATTTTAAAATCATGAGATTGTTTGGGAAGCGTGTCATTTGTGTACTACCAGGTATTCGCACTAAGATCTTGAATACGTTTGAAAGTATACGACAATTTTCCCATCTGGACGATAATACATTGTTTAATGGGGAAGATAAGTTATTCGAGACCCATAGTTGGTATCCTGGATAGAAATTCTTATCCATTCCTTTAGAAGACTATATCCGTGTTTATGAGCAAGTAAGTGCGACAAAGGCTCGTCACCATATGAAGCAGTATATCCCCCCACCCCCACCCCCACCCCCCCACCCCAAAAAAAACTCGCACAAATATGGTTTTAAATTGGTATTTTTCGCAGGAGTATCAAGATTTCCGTACAATTTTGATATTTATTGCGAAAAAAAAATACAAACAGTCTGCCAAGTGAGCATGACTTAGAGGATAGCATTTCAGTGAATTCTAGACTAACTCATTCAGTTGTTGAACCTGTAAATCAGTAACTGTATTTAATAACTATTAAACATCAGTGAACCTAATGACACTTTTAAAATCAAAAGTAATTTCGTGCCTTGGAATAATAAGAAGAGACCGAATCAGGTGCTACAAAATGCCACCCGACAATTAATAGAAAAGAGACCAGAGAAGTATCGTAGAATATGCTTAGAGTTCGCTTAATGCATGGTGTTGCCGTTCGGCAACCATTTAAAAAATTCCAAAATACGGAAAAATATTAGAATGATAATTTTTCAGTATTTTTCCTTTAATGTATGCCCATTAAGAAATCGAACATATTTTTTTAAAGGAAAAATAAAAAAACATCACTAGAGGGTTAACGTACAATTTCCACGTTTTTTACAAGTGTACGACGTCCGAAGACGGGTGATACACGAAAAGATACATACACTCACCAAGTTTCTGGGTACATACTACAATTGTTCAATGTGTGCACCCTTAGTCGCCCGGCACACATCCCAACGGTAATCCAGCTCCGTCCATACGTTCAATACCATGTTTCTGTCAATGTCCGTCATAGCAGCATTGATGCGTTCCTGCACGCGAGCCACGAGGCTTTTAAACTTGGTGAGTGTATGTATCTTGTCACGTATCACCCATCTTTGTAGGTGGTATATCTCTCAATACACAGTTAGATCGGGAGCCGGCGGCACAGACAATCACCTCATCGAGTTCACGGCTGAAATTCCAGAATTATTTAAAACTCGATTCAGATATTAAAACGAAAGTCATATCTTGGTGGAAAGCACCTGAAAACCCAATTTTAGCGGTTGACTCGTACGTTTATCATTGTGTTTTGTTGCTCCCAGTCCTCCATATTTTCATATATTTTGGTGCAGGAAAACATAATGGTAAACCTACGAGTCAACCGCTAAAATTGGGTTTTCAGGTGCTTTCACCCAAGATATGACTTGGCAGATCGATTGCGTTTTAATATGCGAACAAGATTTAACTAATCCTAGAATTTCATCCGTAAACTCGATGAGGTGATTGCTTAACCCTGTGAATCATTTAGGCTAAACCTCTACAGGGTGATTTAAAAAAACGTTTATAAAATGACATGGCAAATCAGACATACAGCAAAGATAAAAAAAATCACATAAGAACATAAGAACATAGGATCACAAACCACTTATTCAGTCACAAATACAAAATATTTCATCCTAACTGAATCCAGGGTGACGGTAATAATTTCGAGAAAAAAAAAACATTGTAATGAAAATGCAATGAAATGGACCTTGTTTTGTGTGGAATGTGATAACACCACGAAAATATCTGGAAAAACGTGTAACTCAAGCAATCGATGATACCGTATGAATTGATAATCGCAGTCCAAAATGCGGATCGTCAAGTTGCTGGCGCGTATAATGCAAACTTCTAGCACTTTTGCTTGGTGTTATTCTATTTACAACAACGGTGACAATGTCTGTTAATTTTTTTATCATAATATACTTCAGGTTTCTGAAGGTTATTATTGTCAACCCAATTTGACAAAAGATGAAACACCCTGTATTTATGTCTAAATAAGTGATTTGCGATTCTATGTTCCTATGCGATTTTTCATCCTTGTTGTATGCCTGATTTTTTATGTCATTTTGTAAACGTTTTTTTGAATTACCCTGTATGTTGGTTTCTGAGATATATGAAGATGAAGAACGTATTTCGGAATCGTGGAAGAGTGTATTGTATATTTTCGTTCGTCATTTATTATATTTTCGTAATTAAGAAACATTTGCCTTTTTTCTCAGCGTATTTTTAGCAATTTCTTCTTACAAACACTATTTCTCGTGAATATGTTATTGATTTTCATGCTATTTACCAAACTAATAACTCATGCATATTTATTGCATATTTTATTCCAGGAAATGTAATAAATATGTATGAACTCGCAGGAATATTATATATGGAATGGAAAAGGAATTACTAGGAAAAGGGAATTTCTGGAATTATATTTGAACAAAGACTACATATTTTTCAATTTTGTTTTATTCGCGATGTCGTTAGTTCGAAATGAGGATTTAAACAAAACTTACATAGACGATACAGTATGTTTTAGAGATTTTATGTCAAATTATTATTTTTTTTTTTTTTCATTACATGAACTTAGATTACACACAAGTTGAAAAATTATTTCGTCTGTTCATGAATTCGTTTGAAAATTAAGAAATTTAGTAAAATAAAAGTAAAAATTGTACGTCAAGCGGGACAAATGAGGTGCGTTCGTACTATAACTAGTTTTATAAATATTGAGATCTTGGTGCAATAGCTGTTGAAGTCTTTTACAAAAATGCATGAATACAAAATTTAATACGATTCTATTTTTACACTGGTGGACAAAACTTAAGAGCCAAGTAGAAATGTACACGTAATGAGAATGTATGTAAGATTGTGGGTCAGGAAGCAAACAATAGTACTAACAGAATGTTGCATAGGATTTAATATAAAATTTTTTTGAAAGGATGTTCTTTTTCTGAAACGCGAATATTGTCCGAAAACATGACTGTACAAAGAAAGCAAAATACTCACAATTAACAATCATCAGTGCCATATCAATAAGGGATTTGGCCATCGTGTAATGCGAAACAACTTTCAACACGGCATGGCATACTCAGAACAACATGATTCAGTAGCTCTTGAGGCAAGTTGTCCCATTCCTCCTTCACTGCACGCTTGAGGGTTTCCTTGTTTGTGGGAGGAAATTGTCGAGCAACAATACGTCTCCTCAAGTCATCCCATACATTTTCAATGGGATTCAAGTCAGGGGAACGTGCTGGCCAGTCTATGCGATGGATACCTTCGGCCTCAAGACATCTTGTACAGACTGTGTGAGATGACAAGGTGCATTATCGTCTATAAAGCGAAACTTTTCGCCGATAGCACTTCGAAAAAGACGAACATGTGGAAACAGGACGTCTTCAATGTACCGCCTACCGGTCATGGACCCTTGCTCAAGCAGAAAGAGATCCGTGCGGCCATTGAACATGATGCCTGCCCACACCATGATACCTGAAGTCGGATATCGATCTTTTTCTAGAATATTTTCGCGACAGTAAGCACTACCAACCTCTCGCCATATGAGTTTACTTCTACAATCAGACGATAGACTGAATCTACTCTCATCCGAGAAGAGCACGGTAGATCAGTCGTCATCAGTCTAATTGCGATGTATACAGCATCACTGTAAACAGGCGCTACGTTGGCGTCTCGAGAGTGGCACACACATAACAGGTCTCCGGGCGTATAGTACACCCTTTTTCCAACATCTTGCAACAGTTTTTCGCGATATTTTAGTTCCTGTGGCAGCACAAAGTTGATTTTCTAATTGACCAGCTGTGCTGCGTCGGTTCCTTTTTGCCAAAATAACAATATAGCGATCTTCTTGGGACGTCGTACTGATAGGACGACCCCCTCCATGCGCCTAGTACATAATCCACTCTTTTGGAACGCCGCCCATAGCCTAGAAATAATACTGTACGCGATGTTAAGTTCACGGGCAACATCTCTCATTTTACGTCCTTCTTCCAACTTTCCGATTATTCTACCACGAGTAATATCATCTAAACGATGCCTCGAAGACATGTTCAAAATTTCAATGTTCAAGCTCCACCCCATCTCCTTCAATTTTTACATTCACAGTACCCGCCGTTGCCTAAAATCTCTTATCTCTGCTGTCACGTGATCGACAAAAGCAGAAGTGCAAAATTTGCACAAGTTTCACAAAACAGAGTACATCCCGCATTCATGCAAATTTACACGTGCTACTGTGGATCTATTTCTAACTATACTCGTTGAAAATAACAGTGGTCCTTAAGTTTTGTCCACCAGTGTAAAATTCAGTAATACGGAAATAATACTACTCCATCTCAAATAAGAGCAAATTCTGCAACGATTCTATATTTTAAATTTCAAACCATTCAATAAGATAGTTTTTGTGCTGTTATATGCGAACAGACTGACAGACAGACTGATGGACCAGACAGTGAGTATATGTGATACGTATTTATACAATTACGAACGCACCTAATAAGAAATTAAGTTAAAATAAAAGTTAAAATTGTTTTAAAAAAGTACACTCTTTTATAAAATCACTAGGAGATCCGACCCGGATCTTCCGGATTACAGAATATAAGGGAAAACCATTTTTTTATATGAATATATTTAATTTTATACTGCACACTAACAACACAAAAAAATATTTGAAAAGTTTCAATTTTGCATTCAAATAAAGTTTGGAAATTTATTAAAAGCGATACTTTTGTATGAGTTGCTTAGCCGTAGAAATAGCCAAAGATTTTGTCAGGGCCTGATTACCGCACAGGCCAACTAGGCCTTCGCTTTGGCCCTACTGCTAAGAGGGGCTCGAATTTAATAAAATGATTTAGAAAAAAAAAATCTTAAAATTGCAGTTTCCTGCAATTATTTTCTCAAAAACCAAAAAAGATTTTGCTTAGCCTGGCAACCGTATGATAATCTATTTATAACCCCTCGAATACTCTCAGGGGGAAAAAATCTTGCTAGTTACTATTTTGGTGTGAGGGGCTCCCGAAAACATCGTGGGCCTTGGCTCCCCCCAACAACCTTAATCGGGCTCTGGATTTCGTTACTTACAGCAGTCCTAATAAATTCTGATCATTTCAGTTGTTTAAGTAGTAAATAGTTTGAGTACATGTCTGTTAAATTTTTGTTTTATTTTTATTATTTTCCTAGCAGATCTACCCGGCTTCGCTCGTGTCAATAATAAGGGTCCTCCCGTGTAAAATACATTAAAATGAAATAATACGGCAATGACAATAACTGAGATTGGTGCATTCCCGCCACGAATCGTTAAAAAGACCGATAAGAAATATAAGTAAAATAGTCTTAATTGCGTCTACTATTAACTATTCCATAATAATATATATTCCAAACAAATGTCATAACATATATTAAAGTACAATTATTTGCTTAAAAAGCGTCATTTCAATAAAATAAAACATTAAAAATATTAAAAATTTTCATGTTTCGACTCTTTCATTGAATCATCTTCAGAATATACAGAAACGACAAACACAATGCCAATTGTGACATTATACTGATGATGGCAATGACCTAACCCATAAATTTTGCCTTTACTGAAATTTTTTTAACTTATGATCATCATACAATTTCGTTTTTCACACCGTCGAATAGAAAAAGTTTCTGTCAAATGAAATTTATTTGAAAATTGTATCTCAATTTTTTTCATGTGAATGGATTTAAAGTAATTTTCAATCATGGATATTTTTTATTTGCATGTAGCCAGGGATAAGATATCCGCGTTTTTTCACACCAGTATTTTGTTAGAGAAAATGATATTTCATTTAATCGAAACACTATCTTGATTTAACAGAACAACATTTTCTGTAAGAATATACCGGTGTGCAAAAACGTGTAAATCTCATCCCTACATGTAGCCCGATTACGAAAAATATACCTGTTTGGTCATAATGCAATATTATAAGGTAAAGACAGTGATGAACTATGAGTAACTCTAACATCATATTGTTGGTGGCAACAACCTAACCCAACCATAAATTTAACTTTTACTGCAATTTGACCTTTAAACATCGCACATTTAATTATTCCAACATCTAATAGAATACAAAAAGTACTTTCAGTAATATTTGTTTGAAAAGCTTATCTCAATTTACGGATTGTTTATCCATTTTAAATTAATTTTCAATCACGGAGATATTTTTAAATATACCTGTAACTCAATTAAGAAAGATATATCCGTTTGCTATTAATACAATATTATGAAGAAAAGACATATCTATGAGTAACGCCTAGCACCTATCTATGAGTAACGCCTAGCATCTATATTGTTGGTGGCAACAACCTAACCGTACCATAAATTACGCTTTTACTGCAATTTTATCTCTAAACATCATGCATCCCATTATTTCAACGTCTAACAGAAAAGTCTGTCAGTCATAAAATTTTGTTTAAAAAAGAAAGAAAGCTTAACCTAAAAAATAGTAGCTATAATTTCTATTTAATATAAATCGTAGAAAAATCGTATTTTATATAACCGTATTCGATACAAATCGTAGAATGTTATCACTGCATTTCAGGTATTAAAACATTTATCTAAATGATATAATTAAAGATTACAAAGAAATAGGGAATAAATTGTAGCATCCAGTTTTTAGAACCACACGAAATTGACGTCATATCTAGCAAACGATTTTTTTTTTTTTTTACTATTATCTTTTTCCTTAATTGATTTCTTGATATCGAAACGACTTCATTAAAATAGATTTTTTAACATTCAACTAAAGTACTACTAATGCCATTTTAAAACATGCTTAGTTAAAGTTTTTACATAAATATATGAAAAATGTGCATTTTCTTCTTTGAATGACGTCAATTTCAAAAACAGCGAAAATATAGTGAGAAAATCCGAATTTTTATTTGCTTATAAAACAAAGTACTCGAGTAAATCAAATTTTTTTTTAATTATTGAGCTGTTTTTTAGATGTGTGGCAACAGGAAAGAAACTATTGAATTTGAATATTTAAAAAGAGATATTTCTATAATGTTAAATTATGAAAGGTGGCAGAAAAAAGGGATAAATATTGGTCTGATGATTTTTTTAAAGTAAACAGCGATCTTTTCCACGTTCTAAAACGTATATACAGCAAGTTTAGTGCAATTCGGTCTAAAATTGAAGATTTGTATAAAGGACATACATACAGAGAACGGCTTTTATATATATAGATTTTAATGATGAATTTTAACTTCGTTATCCCTTTAAGACCCGACCTACACAATTGAGTAGGTGATTCTAAAGAAAAAGAAACAACACATTTTCCTGCTTTTGTGCGATTTAATCTCGAGCCTGCACCCACAGAATTATTTGGATCCTCCCTTGGCATAACCTGACATCGGCTATTTTTTAAATATAGTAGAATCTCGATTATCCGAAGTAATTGAGACCGACTCTCTTTCGGAAAATCGAAATTTTCGGATAATCGAGAATGCTTCAATTCCAAGATTAAGGAGAAATATATGCAATATTTCTTATTATGATAACAAGTGTTTAATAAAAATAAAGGAATAACAAAAAAAAAAGTAAAATAAATAAATAAATAAATAAATTTCCTCAATTTTAATTTTTTAATTAGGTACCTTTTACATACATCACAAGGGGTTGAAAAAATGTTTTATTTGTGATAGTTCCGACTGCTTTTGCTTTGAAGCTCTATCAAGGCGTTCTTTGGTATTATTAGTTCACCAGTATAATAATCTTTCTGCTGCTCCAGCCATGATAAACCTTTTTCAAAATACTCAAAAGCTTCAAAATTGCTAATTTGTTCGTTTTCTTTTTTGTTCCATTCCAAACTTACGGGAGCTCAAGTTAAATTCAAAGGAACTCTAAGAAAGGGGATCGAAAATATTTATATGTACTCGTAGTTCAGAAAGGACCGCTTGAATCTAAACAATATGATGGTTAAAAAAAAGAAAGCTTTCAAAATGGATTTTGCACACAAAAAATTTAATAGTAAAAAAAAAAAAAAAAGAAAGAAAGAAAAGACCTTTAAAAATGGATTTCGGTTAACCGACAGTTTCAGTTTAAAGAGTTTCGGACAAAAGAGGTTCTACTGCACAGTGAATCCTCTCAGTAAGAGCCACCTGCCATTCCACTGAAAATTGGCCTTTATGAGTAGTGGCCCTTGAATAGGGGAGACCAAATTTTTCATTTCTCTTTATTTTTATCCCGCAATTTTTAAAATCTGCAATTCTTTCAGTAAGTTCTCTTTGTTTTTAGCAATATTGTTTATTTGATTCTTGCTGCAATTAAACTGTGAAACCAATTTTCTTGCAGATGTTCCTTGATCACCTTGATCATAACAAATAAGAACCTTGGTTTTGTCATTCAAATCCAAATGTACTCTTTGGCTTGATTTAGGAGCCATTATTTTAAATTTTACATAAGCCTGAGCATAAAATTTCTAGTGTAAAAAATGTGTTTCCATATGCATTCACAGTTTTAGTAAATGTGGAATCAGTTTTCTAGATAACCTGTTATCCTTTCTGTGACCACAACAAAGGGTTAAGTTTTCCCTCCAACCTAAATCCTACAGGTTGAAAGGTCAAACAAAATGGGAGGAACACCTGTTTGTCTCATTTATGGAAAAGTTTGTGGTCCTTCATTGTGTTACTAAATTCTCCCCAACTCCCCTTGCAAGTGTCCCTTCGTTGCAAGTGCAGTTGTTTGCGGAACTCTTATTTTTTGGTTCAGGAATTCAATACACCTGTTTAGGATTAAAGACACATGGGGGAAAATGGGCTTTATAAGGGGTAGGTGCAGCCCTTATTGGAGTAAATTTAACATTATGTCTATGGGGAAAATTTTCGTTCCTAAAAATATTGGCCCTTAATAGAGGTGGCCCTTGAATAGGGGCGATCTTTAAAAGAAGTTTCACTGTATTTATTTCAATCAAATATTTTCCCTTTAATTAGAGGAAACCACCAAAACTTTTCATTTCTACCAAAAATCTCCTTCTCTTAAAGGGATATAGGATATCAGAATGAAAGAAATGCTGAACTACTTATATTAACGTAAGTGAAAACGGATTTATCTTTCATAATCGTCTGCACGCGTTAGAAATAAAATAATAATAATAAAAAAAATCTTAAAAATCATGTTAAAAACCATAAAAAGTGATTAAATTAAAGTGATTTTGAAAAAAATATTGAAATGTAACAGCTTTATGAGTAACATTTTTTTTTTTTTTTTTTTTTTTAATCATGACGTCAATTTCTGGTCGAAATTTTTTATAAAGTTATTTTCGGTTCCAATGCTAAAATGTCATCCGTAATCATATGTTAATTCCCATTATTTTCCTTCTCTCTTCAACAGTGGAAGTAAGCAGATTGCCTCGAATGTGAGAAATGTCATAAATGACTTTTAAAATTAAAATTATTAAAATCGAAAAATGGAAATATTTTTAAAAGAAACTTGTGCGGAACATCTACAAATGAACAGCTTTCATTAAAAAGAAAATAATATTAGCAAAATCGGTTCAGTAGAAAGCTTAGGCGAGATGACTGAAGAAACAGTCTTGTCTGTTAAATATACAGAATTAAAATTTCAAACAAAACGCTTTTAAAAGCGCTTTTGAGAATATTAAACCCATGGACTCAATTTCGTAAAGTAAACACTGTGGTTCAATACCCACACATTTCAGACTATAGGGCAATTTGAGATTCCGTAACTTCAACTGCATAGAACTTTTTACAATGTATACACTGCAAATTCTCAAACACAAAAATAAACACATTTTACATCACATTTTGCCATCAAATTAACAACACATTGATGTGTTGTGAATTAGAAAACGTCATATACAAAATATTTTTCGTGTTGTGATTGTGTTCTTAATAAGTTGCACAAGTGTTGTAATCTAGAGATGTTCTTAATATGTTGCAAAAGTGTTGCTATCTAAAAATGTGCTCTAAAATAGTGTTGTTAATTGTGTTGAAATCATGTTGTAAATAGTGTTGATGAAAATATTTTCTTAGAATAGTGTTGTTCTGCACAACACTTTGTCACCAAATTAACAGCACATTGTAAACACCATATAATTTAGAACACTATAAAACAACACAGGGTCAATCCATTTCAAGTAGTCCAGCACTGGTTGCTCGACCATTTTTAAAAATTCTGAAATTTTTTGTACAACAACCCTAACATAGTGGAAGTTCAAAATGACTATTATTTTAATTTTATTATTTTTTGTTTGTGCATGGCGGCCATCTTTGTTTCATCGTCTGCACCAATTTCCTCACATGAAAGGTTTACGGAATTGTAAATAATTCATCGTTTATTTCTCCAATTCAAGTGCGGATTGAAGCAATTTGTACAGAATACATTGGGCTAAAAATTTGGTAATAGAGTAGTTTCCGAAACTAACTGCTTATTGGTGAAATTTAAGCATAAACTTTCAGTTTTTTTCCAAAATTTGTCCGTTTACTAGACGAAATTTTTCTTGCAAGGAAAACTGTGAACATGACATACTTTTTTTTACAAATAGGTCAAAAGTACTTGTATTCATACGCCAAGTTCCAGATCTGGGACTTGGTTTCTCTTCGCTAAAAAAAATCCCAAATTTTTCAAAAAAGTCAAAAATCGCACTTTTTAGGCTTTGATATCTCTGGTGGGGCAACGAGATAAAAATCTGAAGTTCTGGTTTGTGAGAGTATTGTATGGTAGTGCTAAGCACAAGAAATTTCAGGATGGAGATTTGACTACAAGCTGAGATATGGCAAGGGCAACATGTCAAAAGAATACTGCCAAACTATTGTTTTGCTGTAGTCACAACTAAGTATTTATCTCAGAGTGTCATTTAAATTTATTTTTTTATTATCTTTAAGTAACAGATAGTAACAGTAACAGATAGTAATAGTAACAGAAAATAAAGCCTTTTGCAAAGCTTAGCAATTAATTTAAAAAATAATTTTGCCTAAAGCGTACATTTTGTATGGTTTCAGTAATGTTTTTTTGTAATTTTAGTAACCAAAAGAAACCTCAGCACTTTTATATAAAGAAAAAAAAAATATTTTTATACAAGACCTGACACAAAAACAGAATAGGGAAAGAGAAAAGCTGTTAATGTTGGCATACTTGTTGAGATATAATCAAATGTGTCAAAACACATTCCTGCTTGTTGGTTTAAAAACCACAATTTTAATGCTGCTTGCCAATCCCTGAAACTTGTTCCTACCATAAGTATATTCCTGTAAATGAACATTATACGACGTTGCCATGCATCAGCCTCAAGTAATTTTTAGAAAGTAAAGATATCCAAAGCCCTTTCAAAATTTATACTGCAGAAAATGACATTTTTGCATAAGAAGTAAGCTAGGAATTATTAACGAACTGAGATTTGCACATAGTGATTTCAAAGTTTATTTCTATGAGCCAGCAGGTCCAAGGTCTTCAATCAAGTTATCAAGAAATGACAAGACTTGGTTCCTACAAATAAAATTTTGAGAAAGATCAAAATTGTGGTTTTTAAACCAACAAGTAAGAATGTGCTTTGACATGTTTGATCGTGTCTCAACAAGTATGACAACATTAAAAGCTTTTCTCTTTCCCTGTTGTGTTTTTGTTTCAGGTCTTCTATAAAAATATTTTTTTTTCTTTATGTAAAAGTGCTGAGGTTTCTTTTAGTTACTAAAATTACTTACAACAAAAATTACTGAAACCATACAAAATGTATGGTCTTAGGCATAATTATTTTTTAAATTAATTGCTAAGATTTGCAAAGGGCTTTATTTTCTGTTACTATTATTTAAAGATAATCAAAAACATAAATTTAAGTGGCACTCGGAGATAAATACTTAGCTATGACTACAACAAAACAATAGTTTGGCAGTATTCTTTTGACATGTTGCCCTTGCCATATCTCATCCTGTAGTCAAATCTCCACCTTGAAATTTCTTGTGCTTAGCACTACCATACAATACTCCCAGAAACCAGAACTTCAGATTTTTATCTCGTGTCCCACCATATCAAAGCCTAAAAAGTGCAATTTTTGACATTTTTGAAAGTTTTGGGATTTTTTTTTAGCAAAGAGAAACGAAGTCCTAGGTCTGAAACTTGGCGTGTGAGTACAAGTACTTTCGGCCTATTTGTAAAAAAAATTATGTCATGTTCACAGTTTTCCTTGCTAGAAAAATTTCCTTTTGTAAACGGACAAATTTTTGAAAAAAACTGAAACTTTATTCTTAAATTTAACCAATAAGGATTTATTTTCGGAAACTACTCTATTACCAAATTTTTAGCCCAGTGTATTCTGTACAAATTGCTTCAATCCGCACTTGAATTGGATAAGGCCGCCATGCACAAACAAAAATTAATAAAATTAAAATAATAGTCATTTTGAACTTCCATCATGTTAGAGTTGTTGTTCGGACCTTGTGCGCATGCCGAACGAGCTCCGCAGCTTTGCGGTCATGTGACTCAGTTCAGTTGTTCTTTAGCTGCCATTGCGGCACGTTGTGTATTCGAGCGGGTCTTATCCCCAAGTATAGAGTATGTTGTGCTTTTAGCTGCCATTGTGGCACATTATGTTATAGCGGGTCTTATCCCCCATTATTCTGTTTCTTATAGCGGGAGTATTCCCCAAAAATATGTTTTACGAACGTCACTTGTTCTAACAGCGGGTTATTACCCCAAAGTCACTTCATCTTTCTATATGTTCTTCAGTGTTCGTGTTTGTAACATTTGTGTGCTGTGTGTTATAAAAAATGTGAAAAAGAAACCTATTCGTCTTCATTCCTAAAGTTACGCACAGTATTCACATACATTTTTGTGGTCCGTCGATTTCGCAGCGAAATAGCTGCTATGGAAAAATTAAATAGAACAAAAGGTGCTATAAAAGGTGCTATAACGAAATTAGAAAATTTCGTAAAAGATAATACAGACGAAATTAATTACTCGAGTACCGAGCTCGAAATAAAGATTCGAAAATTACCTGAGCTTCAAGCAAAAGTATCGGAAATACGGGATAAATATTATGATATCCCTGATATTAAGGACTTACCAGAAATCGAAAACGAGTTAGATGAACTCGAAGATCGTGTCGAGAAACTTGAGGTAAGTCTCAACCTATTTCTTAAAAATCTTAAAGTTTCTGAAATAAATGTGCATGCTGATAGTATTGAATCTATAAGTTTGAATAATATTAAAGTTAAGTTACCTGAAATCCCACTACCAACATTCAATGGTAAATATGAAGAGTGGTCGATCTTTAAAGTACAATTTACAAATTTAATTATCAATAATGCCCAGTTAAATGACGCTCAGAAGCTGTTTTATTTGCGAGCATCGCTAAAAAATGAAGCAAAACAACTTGAGAGCCCAGACGATTCCTTTGAGTCATTGTTTACAGCACTTACTGAAAGATTCGAAAATCAACGTTTGCTCATTGACACTCATTTATCAGCCATAATTAATTATGAAAAAATACATTACGAGTCTTCTAAAGAATTGAGATCCTTTATTGATTGTGTAAATAAAAATTTGAGGGCCTTAAAAGTATTACAATATGAACAAAACAATCTGTTTTATGCTATCCTTATCAATATTATATTGCAAAAGGTAGATAAGGAATCTCGAAAATTATTTGAATATTCGATTGAAAAATCAGAATACCCGCAATTTAATGAATTAATGTCATTTTTGGAAAACCACAGTTCTACGTTAGAAAGCGTAAATAGATACTCTGCTTCAAAACCCTTAAACAAAAACATTCCTCTTTCGAACAAACAAAAAAATTTCATGCTAAATTCGAATGATAAATCGAATGGAAAAACTTGTATTCTGTGTAAATTGGCTTTTCATAATTTGAACAAATGTTCTCAGTTTCGAAAAATGAATGTTTCTGAACGATACGATTTTGTGAAGAAAAATAAGCTGTGTATTAATTGTTTGAATAATTCTCATTTCGTAAATTCTTGCATTTCGATATATAATTGTAATACCCGTGGATTGCGACACAGCTCATCGCTTCATCGAGAAAAAGAAAATAAATCCAAAAATGAATTGGCTTCCCCCCAAATTTCCTCCCCTCTTGCAGGTGCGGTAAATAGAGAAACGGAAAACATTTCGATAAATAATGAATCTTTAAAGACCTTGAATAATATAAGTAAAGAAAGAAAATCAATTTTATTGAGTACATGCTTTGTTTTTATAGAAGATAATTTCGGAAATAAACGAAGGTTTAGAGTAATTTTGGATAATGCTAGCAATGTCAATATTTTAACTAAGGATTGCGCTGACATGCTGAAATTTTAAAAAAGGATAATTAATGTACCCGTTACAGGATTAAACGGTTATACTTATAATGTAAAAAATAAAATTTCGAGTGTAATTACAAACGAAGATGGCTCTTTCAGGGAGAATATAGATTTCTTAATTGTTCCCAAAATCACGGATGTAATTCCATCAAAGCAATTAAATGTATCGGACATTAATTTACCGAATATTGTGGAATTGGCAGACCCCACATTTTTCAAACCGGGAAAAATTCACGCATTGGTTGGCGCTGAATTATTTTATAGAATTTTAAAGCATAATTCAGTTAAGATAAATGATCAACTTTTTCTGCAAGACACTGTTTTTGGATGGAACCCAACTGGGGCGCTAGAGGAGAACACGCAAACAAACAATATTACTATGTGCAATTTCGTTAGAGATTTCGATGAAATAAATGATAATTTAAAACAATTTTGGGAGCTTGAGTCTATAGGCATTAAACATGATGATCCGAAAATATCGGAAACTGATCAAGCGCAACAAATATTCGATAAAACTGTCAAATTTGTAGGCGATCGTTATGAAGTTCAGTTACCGTGGAAAAAAGACTGGAAGGATTTAAACGATAATTTTAATGTTCCGAAACAGCGTTTGGAAGGTCTAAAAAGAAAATTTTATCGAAACCCAGAGCTTTTTCGACAATATTCTGAAATAATCACGGAATATTTAAAGCAAGGAATTATAGAGCAGGTGCAAGAAAATGAACCTGTTTTAGACAGGGCAGTTTATTATTTGCCCCATCATGCGGTCTGTAAAGAAGATAAACTTACTACAAAGGTCCGAATCGTCTTCGATGCCAGCTCTCATGATAACAATGATTTGTCCCTTAATGATTGTTTATGGCCCGGCACCAACTTAAATCCATTTCTATTTGATATTTTAATCCACTTCAGATTATACGAAATTGCCTTTTCTTCTGATATCGAGAAGGCGTTCCTTCAAATCTCACTAGCTGAAAAAGATCGGGATTCTGTCCGTTTTCTGTGGTATGATGATGGTTTAAAATCTTTCAAGGTCTTCAGATTCAAACGTGTTATTTTTGGAGTCAATGCCTCTCCATTCCTCCTATCTGCTACCATAAAGGAGCACATCATGCGGTTTACGAACCTACACCCAAGAACTGTTCACCTACTCGATAAATATATTTATGTGGACGATTTTATATCTGGCGAAGATACGCTGCAAGAAGCTCTTGATGTTTCCCTGAATGCTAACAAAATAATGTCTGAAGCAGGAATGATTCTTCGAAAATGGATAACCAATGATGAAGCGTTACTGAAGTGCTGGCAAAAGGAAAGTTTAAATATTCAAATAGAACATGCTGCAATAAGCCTAGGAAGCAATCTAAGCAAGGTATTAGGAATGTCCTGGAAAACAGAAGAAGATTGTCTGACATTCGAAGTCAAAAGTTTAATAGAATTCTTGTCATCGCAAAAAAGCTCAAAACGTCTACTATTGCAAGCAGTTGGTAAAATCTTCGATCCGTTAGGCATGCTGACGCCATTCACCATTAGAATAAAATGCCTGTTCCAAGAACTATGGCTAAAGAAGACAGCATGGGATGAACAGTTACCAACTAATGTGCACGAAAAATGGTTAAAGTGGCTCGAAGAACTTCCAATTTTAGCAGAATTAAAAATTCCGAGGAAAATTCTTGGTAGCTTGAATCAAGTAATATCTGTAGACATACATCCCTTTTCTGATGCTAGTAAAATAGCGTATGGATCTGCAATTTATCTGAGAATAAAAAGAGAGAGTGGTGTGGAAGTCAATCTCGTGACTTCAAAGAGTCGTGTTGCACCGATAAAGGAGATAACTCTGCCTCGGCTAGAACTTCTCGGAGCCTTACTAAGTGCAAGACTGACCAATAAAGTAAAACCCATCCCAGATCAAAAAATCACATCGAAAGTGTACTATTGGACGGATTCCAAAATAACCTTATTCTGGATCAAAGGATCATCAAAGCGATGGAAGCAGTTTGTGGCTAACCGTGTCATAGAGATTAATGCACCTTCAGATTCGAACTCTTGGTATCACTGCTCTAGCAAGGACAATCCTGCCGATCTCTTGACCAGAGGTGCGAGTGTTAATTCCCTTGTAGAGAATCCAATGTGGTTTAGGGGACCAAAATTCCTAGCAGCTGATGACTTAGTGACTGAGCAAGAAACTATTTCTGTGCCAGAAACAGATTACATTCCAGAGACTAAATCAAAATATAAAAATAACTGTAATGATTTCAATTCTAATATTTCTCTTTCTCTTTTCAGGAATCCTGAAGAAGTAAATTTTTTTCTCAACATAAGTGGTAAATACTATAGTATTCTTCGCATACTGGCATATGTTTATAGGTTTTTTCACAATTGCAAATGTAAGTTAGCAGACCGGCGCAGAGGCAGCCTCAAAACCCCAGAAATAAAAAATTCAGAAGTTTCTCTAATTAGATTAGTACAAAATGCAGAATTTCAGGAAGAGATTAAGGGTTTAAAACGGGAATCAAGGGTTCCCCCTTCCAGTAAAATTAAATGTTTATCCCCTTTTTGGATCAAGATAATATCTTAAGAGTTGGCGGTAGGTTGGAAAATTCAGATTTAAACTTTGATAAGAAGCATCAAATCATTTTGCCGAAGGGCCATAAGCTCACAAAACTCATATTTGAGCATTTTCACAGGAAGTATTTTCATATTGGTCCCCAAACTTTAATCCATTACGTACGAATGCGGTTTTGGTCCGTAAGTGGAAAAAATTTAGCGCGAAAAGTAGTGCATGATTGCGTTGTCTGTTTTAGGAACAACCCAGTTACTGCTAAACAAATCATGGGTGACCTCCCATCGGAGAGAGTAACTCCAAATTTTACGTTTAACCATACAGGAGCCGATTTTTGCGGCCCTTTTGAGATTAAATATAAAAATCAAAGAAAAGGGATTTTTCATAAGGTTTATGTCGCGATTTTCGTTTGCTTAGTAACAAAGGCTATTCATTTAGAAATAGTAACGGATCTAACTTCTGATGCGTTTATCGACGCACTTAAACGCTTTGTTTCAAGGCGAGGAAAATGCGCTTCTATTATGACAGACAATGCTACGAATTTTAGGGGTGCTAAATCAGAATTGCACAAACTTCATGAGTTAGTTCGTAGACCGGATGAAAAATTAGCTAATTACCTTACTTCAGAATCTATTGAATGGAAGTTCATTCCTCCTAGATCGCCCAACTTCAGTGGTTTATGGGAGGCTGGTGTAAAATATTTCAAGTATTATCTTAAACGAACATTAAAAGGTGCTAGATTGACTATGGAAGAATTCCAAACAGTCACCACCCAAATCGAAGGGGTACTAAATTCGCGTCCCTTAACTCCGTTATCGACCGATATAAATGATTTTAATGCATTGACACCAGGCCATTTCCTAATTGGTTGGCCTATCGATGCCATTCCAGAACCTCAGTTGATTGATATCACAGAATCGAGATTATCTAGGTGGCAGAGAATCACTAAATTCGTCCAATTAATTTGGAGAAATTGGCAATTAAATTACTTGAGTCATCTCCAAAATCGTTCAAAATGGCAGGTAAAGGGGGAAAACATCAAACCAGGGGCGTTGGTTGTCATAAAGGAGGACAATTTACCTCCCTGTAAGTGGATGCTAGGGCGAATCTTAGAGGTTATACCAGGAAAGGATGGTAATGTTAGGGTTGCAAAGGTAAAAACAGCCTCGAATATCTTTCTTAGATCCATATCTAGATTGTGTGTCTTGCTCATTAATGAAATGTAATGTGTATACTTATTTCTTATTGTTTACTTATTTTAAACTGCACCTAAGATTTACATGTTATTCTACATGAAACTTTTCTTAAGGACAATATAGAACTATTTTTAGAAAATAGCTTAACTTTTGTTTAACCTAGAATTGCACTTTATTGTATTGTATAGTTCTTGTTATTCCAACTTATCCTTATTGTATTTGTATTGTAATATTATTTTATGGTATTGGTATTTTATTTAGTTCTTGTATTTATAGTGTATTGTTAATATTTTGAATGTGCTACGCACATTGCAACGCGGGGCGGCATGTTCGGACCTTGTGCGCATGCCGAACGAGCTCCGCAGCTTTGCGGTCATGTGACCCAGTTCAGTTGTTCTTTAGCTGCCATTGCGGCACGTTGTGTATTCGAGCGGGTCTTATCCCCAAGTATAGAGTATGTTGTGCTTTTAGCTGCCATTGTGGCACATTATGTTATAGCGGGTCTTATCCCCCATTATTCTGTTTCTTATAGCGGGAGTATTCCCCAAAAATATGTTTTACGAACGTCACTTGTTCTAACAGCGGGTTATTACCCCAAAGTCACTTCATCTTTCTATATGTTCTTCAGTGTTCGTGTTTGTAACATTTGTGTGCTGTGTGTTATAAAAAATGTGAAAAAGAAACCTATTCGTCTTCATTCCTAAAGTTATGCACAGTATTCACATACAGTTGTTGTACAAAAAATTTCAGATTTTTTAAAAATGGTCGAGCAACGAATTAATGATTTTCTGGACCACTTGAAATGGATTGACCCCACATGTAAAACACCTTCTACATGGTGCCTTTAAAATAACACACACATACTTAAAACATACTATTTATTAAACCTTTATAACACAATTTTAAAAATGAATGTTTTGAAATGTTTTGAAAACACATATTCTCTTCTTGTAATTTTTAACAACACTTTTTGCACAATCTTTTTATTTGTTGTACACATTCACAACATAATCAAAAATGATTTTAGTTAGAAGTATTAATTATTATGTTCAGTTAGTGTTGTAAAAGTGTTTCACGAATTTGCAGTCAACATGTTCTTAGATTTTTTTTCTATTACTTCTTGTTCACTTAAAAAGATATCTCCTAGAATTATTATAAATGTATTCGAAATCTGCAAACACTTCATAAATATCAACAGCGTGCGAAATATGTCGTGTTTATTGATGACATAATTTATACATGTATCCCATTTATTAAATTTAACATGAAAAAAAAGCTGTTCACGATGCAAAAATGAAATTCTAAACTGAAAATTCATTTATAATAAATCTTTTTCCTCAATGGAATGAGTAGATATCTCAACAAAAATTAAAAAGGAAATCTCAAAGCAGTGAATCATTCCGCGACAAAAAAAATTCATTTTTCACCGCTTCGATTATCTTTTTATTCCAGAGAGCGTAATATAGGCAAAATATAATTTCCTGATAACAAAGACTGTACATCTCAACTCCACCTTGATATCGTCATATTTTATTAAATAAAATTGATCTTGACAGTTTTGTATGAAAATGAATGGAATTGTTGCTTCCTTTTTCATAAGCTTTTGGGAAAAAACGATTTTTTTAAACTGGAAAATCATTAAGAAAAATCTGTTTTTGTGTATAAAAATTCTAAAAATCCGTAAATTTTCCGAATTTTAACACTTTTGTAATTATTTATAATTAATATAAAAAAGTAGATTTTTTTTATCTGTTCTAAAACGTTTTTCTTTGTACCGTGGAATTTTAGTTTAACGGATATTAATTTATGCGGTAAGTAAATGCCCACGGTCTTAAATCTGTACAATATTATAAAGATATAACGTTTGTTTATTTGTAGGGGTAATCTCTGCAACTACCAAACAAATCTGAAAACTAATGGTGGCAAATTAATGATGACAGTTTCTGCTCCAACATACACTATGGTGCCGCTCCCCAAAGGGGTGCAGGGGCGAAAAACGGTCTAAAATAACAATTTTTGTGATATTGAAGGGGCTAGAAACTTGAAATTTGGCATGGAAGTTACTTATAAGATTTAAATGCTCACTAAGAACAGTTTCTAAAAAAATCGAAATTGAAAAGGGTGAAATAAGCGAAACGCGTTCTAAAAAAACTCTAAAGGAATTTTCTAGGAATTATTAAGGATAGAAACTCGAATTTTGATATGGCTGCTTCTTTCAAGGCGCTAATGCATGCGCAGAGCAGCTTGTTTAAAAAAAAATCGGAATTTAAAAGGTCCCAGGAGAAAAAAATTGTTCTCAGTTACGATTTTTCTGATACTGAATTGACTAGAAACTAGAACTTTTGCATGGGGGTTACTTATAAAATACAAATTCTTTCTCAGAATGACTTTAAAAAAAATTAAAAGGGTGAAATGCGCGGAAAACGATCTACGTTACGATTTCTAAGTAATTTTACAAAAACCACTTGATTTTTGTTTACTAGCTTTCAATTAAAATCATTTTTTTTTTTTTTTGCGAAAATATTTGCATCATTATAGATTTTCAGAATGTCGCTGTCAGAGCGATGAAACATGTCAATCTGAACAAATAACGGTATTTCCTTCTCTTGCAAGTGTATTTTTATCACTCTAAGCAAGTACAGTAGAACTCCTTTTATCCGAAAGTCTTTTAACCGAACATCTCGGTTAACCGAAATCCATTTTTAAAAGCTCTTTTTTTTTTTTTTTTTTTTTGCTATTACATTCCTTGTGTGCAAAATCCATTTTGAATGCTTTTTTTTTAACTATCATATTCCTTGTGTGCAAGCGGTCCTTTCCGAACTACAAGTACATATGAATATTTTCGATCCCCTTTCTTAGAGTTCCTTTGAATTTAACTTGAGCTCCCGTAGGCTGTGGAGTGGAACGAAGAAAACGGACAAATTAGCAATTCTGAAGCTTTTGAATGTTTTTTAAAAAGTTTAGCATGGCTGGAGCAGCAGAAAGACTGTGATACTGGTGAACTAATAATATTAAACTCCGTGATAGAGATTCAAAGCAAAGGCAATCGAAACTACGACAAACAAAACATTTTTTCAAACGCTTCTGATACATGTAAAAAGTACTTAATTTCAAAATTAAAATTCAGGTAATTTATTCTTGTTTCTGTTTTGCTATTGCTTTATTTTTATTAAGCACTTGTTAGCATAATAAGAAATATTGCATATATTTCTCCTTAATCTTAAAATTGAAGCATTCTCGATTATCCGAAAATTTCGATTTACTGAAAGAGGGTCGGCCCCAGTTACTTCGGATAATCGAGGTCCTACTGTATTAACTTACTTAGTTTGAGAATCATACGAGTTGTAATTTTCCAACTGAGTGAAAAAGCATCCAGGACAAGATTCAAACCAGGGACCTTTCATTCAAACCAGCTGTCAATGCTCTGCGAACTGAACTATCCCGAACAAATCTGATACACTGGATCCCGAAAAAATCTGATATACTGGAGGATAGTTCAGTTGATTGAACGTAAAGGCTTAAACCAAAGGGTACCTGGTTCGAATCCACGCCTGGAAATTTTTTCACGCAGTTGAAAAATTACAACTCGTATGAATAATTTATCAATTAGCTGATTCACCCGGTCTTAAATGATCCTTAAATTTGTCTCTAATTACATCGAGGCCTCGAATTCACATGAAATGTTCCTGAAAAGCGGGCCTCGAACCGAACGAACATTCGGCTCGGTACCCCGCTGCCTACGAAAATTTTATTTTTAACCTTCAACAAAATAGGGTCTTCCTCCTGTACGGTGGGCTGTAGAAACGTGCAGAAGGCGTGCTGTGGGTTTTTCACCTCGCGAACATTAAGATTTCTTTACCGAAAGATTGGCAGTCCGCGAGTGGGTGATTTCTGTCCCTTCTGCCTGCGGCACCGTATAGCAGGCCTGCTACGCACGCGCTGCAAAATCTGTTAGTTCCACTTTCTACCGCCAGGGGACACACTCTATTCCAAACAAACCTCAATCCGAACGAAACTCCGTTATTCAACCTACCTGGAGATATATCAGTTGAGGTATGTTTTTTAATTATTTCAGTTTGTTGTGTTCAACTCTTAGAGATCAAAGTTGCTGCTAGACAGGCCGTCTGAGGCCGCGCCGATGCAATGAAAATAAATTCTTTTTGATAATTAGTTTATTAATTAATATTTCAGCAATTTATGGACGCATTTTTTATAATTTTTTTATTTCTGAAATTGAATGATATTTTACGTATGTGTGCCAAATTTTCAAATCCTTACCTGTCATGGTTTTTTTAATTTTCATATGGCTTAAAATGTCCACTATCCTATCTTTCTGGCAAACCCGGATTTTTCTGGCAACCATTTTCCGCTGGAAATTCGAGTTCCTTATGGAGCGTTTTGATCGGACTTTCGCGTTAACCTCGCTTAAGTGTCAAGATCTAGACCGCTTGTGATTTTGCGAAAAGAAATGCTTTTTGTAATTGGGCCGTTTGATTAGTTTTTATTTAATGTATCTTCTAATTCTCAAAAATTTAAATTCTGAGCCTCAGGTGCATCAGGACATGCATTGGGCTACCCTCATCTAAAATTTCCAACTTGTACTTGCGGTAAATTTCGCTAACCATCGCAGACGCACAAACAGACAGAGCGGAATTTTTAGTATAGATTAGAATAATTATGTGAAAATTAATCAAGTGCAAAAAATAGAATGTTTATATGAGGGTAAGTAAACGGTGTGACGAAAAGCAGCTGTTGCAGTTTCACTAAGACAAGTTATTTAATCAGCAGAAAAGAAAAATCTATGATAAATGCTATATTGATTTAAATTTAAATAAAAAAAAGAAAAGTACCCAGTTAAACTGACGGCATTGAGCTCACAGGTTATTCACAGTAATTGTATATTATACTCTTATTTCAAAGAATAATGCCCCTCGACAAATAAAAAAAAATCGACAAAAAAAAAAAAGAAAAAAAATGCACAACGGTAAAAAATAAAAATCATAAAAAACATCGTTTTTTAGTTATAATAGAAACCAATATAATTCAAATGAGAAAAAAGAACCAAACCTTCAGAAGCAAATCTGATAATTCTGCATGAAAAAAACATTTAATTAAATTAATGGAGGGATTAGACCCACATTCCCCCCTTTATACTTAACCAATGAACCTCCAAATCTAATCAAGGAAGCGCCTTATCGTAATGAACCGGTATACCAAATTTGAAGCAAATCGGATAATTCTACATGAAAGACCTATTTATCTAAATTAAGGAGAGATTAGCTCCCCCCTCCCTCTTTTATACTTAATAAATGAACCTCCAAATCTATTTAGGGAAGCGCCTTATCAGAATAAACCGGTATACGAAATTTGAAGCAGATCGGATAATTCTGCATGAAAAACCCATTTATCTAAATTAAGGAGGGGGATTAGTCCCCCGTTCTCCTTTATATTTAACCAGTGAACCCCTAAAACTAATCAGGGAATGAACCTACATCCACAATTTGAAGCAAATCGGATATTTCTATCAAGAGCTATCGCTTCACGTACATTGCATACATACCTACGTACACACAGAACATGTGGGCACATTAGCTCTCAGGCTTTGATAGCCTGTGAGCTGAAAAAGAAAAAAGTGTCTAATTTATGTTTCGTAAATTCAAAAATACATATCATATGTAATCATCTTTTACATATATATCCGTCGTTTCACATATATGGTATAATTTATCCACTATATCGCAAATATTCAATTTCTCGTATAAAAAAATAAATGTTAACCAGAAAAAAGACGAAAATCTATGCTGAAAATCTATTTATAATAAATCTTTTTTCTCAACGCAATAAGTAGATATCCCAACAAAAAATTACAAGGGAAATCTCAAAGCAATGAATTATTCCGGACAAAAAAGATTCATTTTTCATTGCTTCGAGCATCTCTTTATTCCAGTGAGCCAGCAGTACGGGTAAAATATAATTTCCTGATAAAAAAGACTGTGCAACTCAACTCTACCTTTATTTCGCCATATTTTATGAAATAAAGTTGATCTCGACAGTGTGGTATGAAAATGAATGGCATTGTTGCTTCCTTTTTAATAAAGTTTGGGAATTGAACGGTTTTGTAAATTTTATAAAGAACACGCAGAAAGTATTTGTTATTGTGTTTGAAAAAAACTAAAATTCTGTAAATTCAATTTTTTTTAATCAAATTTTCAAATTAAAAGATTAAATATATATGTTTTTTAATATTACGTAAAAACTAGAATTTTTTCAAGCTCTTTTCCTTAAAAGGGTTTCTTCTTAATACAGAAATTTATTTTAATGCATATTTATTTTTGCATTTCGTTAACGTTATCGTGTGAAAATCACATAATAAATGTTCTTAATCTTGTTGATTTAACTGACAAAAAAATCACAATCTAATATAATAAAAGTAAGAAAACATTATGCGTCAAGCATAGATTATGAAAACTTTCCAGCACATTCAGAGTAATGTAACAGAACTGCACCGTTTAAAAAAGTTAAAATATTACATCTAATTCAACCATATGGAAACGCATAAGACATTTCAAAACACAAATTCAGCTGTTCCCATCCACAATCGGAAATTATGCGAATTTTTCCAGCAGCCCTGTATATGATATATAGATTTGAATCTATTAACTACATGCATTCCAGAATTTAGTTCACTTAAGAGATGCATATACTTCAGTTGAAAATTTACCTTCAGCAATTTCCTCTAATAAGGAGAACGGTCTGTGAATACTTTTGTGTAGCCCTGTATTTGAGGTATAGAATTTATATATAACGAGTAAGATGCAAAAAAATTGATTAAATTTAAAAGCGCATACCAAATTTTAAACCATACACTCCAGCAATTATTACTCAAAGACAGTACTGTACTGTAACCGATTTCTTTTGTGTGTCCCTGTAAATGAATAAAAAATGATATGGATGCCCTGTTCTAACGTGATCGTAGTGAAATTCAGTGATTTATATCAGTTTCAATACATTTGAAATAACATAATGTCATTAAAATACTCTGCAAACGATTTTCCCCCATACACCATAATGTAATGGAATACTTTTGAGTGTCCCTGTAAATGAACGATTAATCAACATACTTCATAGACTATACCAAACATGCTTTGGTAACCCTAAATAACCTCTATCAATTTCATGAAAATCCGAGTATATTTACGGGATTTGGAGCGTGGACAGACGGCCAGACAAACCGAATGCATAAACACTTTTCAACTTTGTTGGAAAGTGTCAAAAATGAAAATTTGTCTGTCTGTAATTTTGTACAAATCCACAATTTGGAAGCCAGAATTGTGAAATGTTACGTACATGAGTAATAAAGCACGACCGAGGCAACTAAAGTAATCCGGAATCGGAATAACTTATAGTTCATTTTTAATTAATAAAAAAAACACCCATTTAACGGCAATTTCCAATTAAATTTAAACATTTTTCGTTTTAGCTGTTGCTCACAATTAAAAATCCCTAATAAAATTTTTACCACAACAAGTACTTTTCTATTGCCAGATTTCCAGATGAAAAAACATAAAATAAATGGTTTGACGAATTTAAAGAAGGGAAATATTACATCATAACTTTTCTACTGCAAGATTTCCACGTGAAAAAATGAAAATAAAGTAAATAGTTTGACGAATTAAAAACAAATTGAATGTTAGTCATAATTTTTCTGTTTTATGATTTTCATGTGGAAAAAATTATAATTATTTAATTAGTTTGACGAATAAAAAAAATGAAATATTACGTCATATTAGAAATATAAAGGACGTGGTGAATATATAACGTCATATATAGTAGAGCGCCGATTATCCGAACAAGTCGGGCCGGACCCTAGTTCGGATAAGTAAAAATTTGGACAAATGGACAGACAATTTAAGGGATGTTTCTGATTATACTAAAACCTTCACACGTAAGCTTAGGACCGGCAGCACCAGTTAGTTTAAGGATGTTTAAAAATTGTTTTGTATTTTAATTTTTTTTTAATGTTTACATTTTTATCATTAACATTTTTTTTCTTCTCTTTTTATCATTTTCTGAACTCCAGAGATTATAATTTAAGGTAAAAAGCTTTTGATTGATGTTTACTTCAACGAAGACATTATTTATTAAGTAACATTTTTTTTCAAATGTTAGTTTAGCAAATTGTTACTGCAATTATTTTTGTTCCAGTTGTTGAGGATAACATGACGAAAACTGTTTCTCGTGTCTTTAATATTAACATTTGGTTTAAGGTGTTTGAATGTAAAAATAATAATAATAATAATAATAATAATAATAAAACATTTGTTTATCAAGTTTGCTGTGTTAATTCATTAGCAGATCCTATTGCAATCAATTGCTAATAGGTTTTAATATTCCAACATATGAATTGTATTCATTTTATATGAAAATAAGTGAATGGACCAAAAAAGCCCCCAGCAGGGGCTACTTTGTTCCAAAACTTTAAAAATAGTTAAAAAATAAAAAAATAAAAAATTGCCTCTTTGAAACCATACAGTTTGCTTCATTGTTTCCTGTTAATTGATTGCAATTCAATTTCTACGTTGAAAAATCATATATAATATTTTTTAATAATGGAAATGTTAGAGGAACCAGGAAAAAGTGGCCCAAAGTAGCCCCGGTTGGCGGTACTGCTCGAATGACTGCGATAAAGCAGAAATTTCTCCTCCAGTGCTCTCGTGAACAGCGCCACCTAGTGGTGTACGATGACGTTTCCGGTCATGGGTTGCTATGCAAATCCGAATCTTTGTGATTTCCTCTACCTTCCCTTAAAGTTTGTCCCAATAATCCTGGGACATCCTGTATAATTACGAACGAACCTAAAAAATGTACTTTTTAACCAAATGGTAAGTAACTGGGGCACCCTGTATAAATACGTAATACAGGGACACCTTGTATAAATACGTACCACTTATAGTCGTCATCATAGGTCCATCCGTCCGTCGGTCTGTCTGTCCACATACAACAGCGGAAAAAGTACCCAACCCAATAGTTCGAAATGTAATATACCGTAAAATCCGGCGTATAACGCACACCTCTGAATCCTTGTAATGTCCCCTACATTCCCTTAAAATTTGTCCCAATAATCCTGGGACATCCTGTATAATTACGAACGCACCTAAAAATGTACTTTTTAACCAAATGGTAAGTAACTGGACACCCTGTATAAATACGTAATAAAGGGACACCTTGTATAAATACGTATGACTTATAGTCGTCATCATAGGTCCATCCGTCCGTCGGTCTGTCTGCCCACATACAACAGCGGAAAAGTCCCCAACCCAATAGTTTGAAATTTAATATACCGTAAAATCCGGCGTATAACGCGCATCTCTGAATCCTTGTGATGTCCCCTACCTTCCCTTAAAATTTGTCCCAATAATCCTGGGACATCCTGTATAATTACGAACGCACCTAAAAATGTACTTTTTACTCAAATGGTAAGTAACTGAGACACCCTGTATAAATACGTAATACAGGGACACCTTGTATAAATACGTACCACTTATAGTCGTCATCATAGGTCCATCCGTCCGTCGGTCTGTCTGTCCACATACAACAGCGGAAAAAGTACCCAACCCAATAGTTTGAAATTTAATATACCGTAAAATCCGGCGTATAACGCGCACCTCTGAATCCTTGTGATGTCCCCACCTTCCCTTAAAATTTGTCCCAATAATTCTGGGACATCCTGTATAATTACGAACGCACCTAAAAATGTACTTTTTAACCAAATGGTAAGTAACTGGGACACAAGTATAAATACGTAATACAGGGACACCTTCTATAAATAGATACCATTTATAGTCGTCATCATAGGTCCATCCGTCCGTCGGTCTGTCTGTCCACATACAACAGCGGAAAAAGTACCCAACCCAATAGTTTGAAATTTAATATACCGTAAAATCTGGCGTATAACGCGCACCTCTGAATCATTGTGATGTCCCCTACCTTCCCTTAAAATTTGTCCCAATAATCCTGGGACATCCTGTATAATTACGAACGCACCTAAAAATGTACTTTTTAACCAAATGGTAAGTAACTGGGACACCATGTATAAATACGTAATACAGGGACACCTTGTATAAATACGTACCACTTATAGTCGTCATCATAGGTCCATCCGTCCGTCGGTCTGTCTGTCCACATACAACAGCGGAAAAAGTACCCAACCCAATAGTTTGAAATTTAATATACCGTAAAATCCGGCGTATAACGCGCACCTCTGAATCCTTGTGATGTCCCCTACCTTCCCTTAAAATTTGTCCCAATAATCCTGGGACATCCTGTATAATTACGAACGGACCTAAAAATGTACTTTTTAACCAAATGGTAAGTAGCTGGGACACCCTGTATAAATACGTAATACAGGGACACCTTGTATAAATACGTACCACCAGGGGCGGCCGGTCCATTGGGGCCACTGGGGCCAGGCCCCACTAGAATTTTCTGTTCATTTAAAAAATTTTGATTCATATTTTTAATTTAAAACTTAAAAAAAAAAGGACTGTTTACTAAAAATATATTGCAAAGAAACTCCTTCTTACATCGTGCCCACTCATCCGTTATCGACTCTCAGCATCTATTTCTTTCTCAGAGGCAATAAATCACTTTACTGGCCACTACTTACTTCTGAACACCAAGGTTACTGTATCGGGGCACAAGACTTTTGTGCCCATTTGGCGCGATAATGAGTATTTCCCTCCCTCACGTGTCATTCAATTTTGGCGATGTACTGCTCTTTTAGAGCTAAATCTTCCGTATTTTTTTTTGCAATGGGGGGCACTGGGCGAGAGTGCCCTTGATCCAAAGTTTGTTATACGGGGATTCTCAAAAATATTCGTCGACATTTGTATTACTATTGCTGCTTATTCGGTGAATTACGCGATCTTTAAGTACTCTGTACTCTCTTAAAACAAAGACACATGTTATTGTTAAGGTGTATTCCAATCCAAACTGCTTATTTTCTGATTTATTTTTAAATTCATTTTTACTCTCAAACGCATCAAACTGGCAAATTCTCTTATTTAGAAACTACATGATGGGACGTGCTTGTCGATTTTTTGAAAAATGCAGAAAATATTTAAAAAAAATGCTATCAAAGTGGGAGTTTTGAACCGAATTTTCTGAAGCGGGAGATCTGGGGATGAAAAAAGGGGTCCTAATGAGAAAATAATTGTTTTAAAATCAAATTCTATTGAATTGAGCGAAAAATGAAACCACACGGCCTCTTAAACATCACTTCAAAAATCATCTCAGCAAGTTTCATGTTTTTACTTTTAAAAATGAGTCTGAAAGTGTCCCAGAAAATTTCGAGTTGTTGAGGGTGGAAAAATATTTTTTCGAACACACCCTTAAATTCTTGAAATAAAAAAATGAATTCTGTAGATGATTTATTATGCCCTTTTCAACAATGAATTTGGAAGAAAAACTTGAAATTAAACGCCTGGGACCTTATCAACCGAAGAATTTCGAAATGCAACGAAAAGATGGGGGAAAACTACGCTATTTCTCTACACAGTGGTATCAAAAATTTCTGTGTATTTCAGCAAGTGAAGAAAAAAAAAAGCATTGTTCTGTTTTTATTTTTTATTGTTTGGAGGGATGAAATTATGGAGTATGGCCGGCTGTAACGATTTGAAGCATTTTTCTGAAAGAGTAAAAAAAAACATGAAATGAATACTACTCATTTAAATAATGCTTTTAACTATAAAACCTTCGGAACTGTCAATATTGTAGTGCAGTTGGATGAAGGTTACAGGATTTCATTACAAAAACATAATGAAATGGTTGAGAAGAACAGGTATGTGCTAAATCGTAAACCGAGGTATGTATTTAGAATTGGTCACATACGCCTCAAAACTGGACACTATATTGGAAGACCATTTAAACAATGCTACAGTATCTAAAAATACTTAAAAAACTATACAATATGAGCTGTTGGATTGTATATATGAAACGTATATGCATGAAGTTAAAAATGAAATTTCTGCTTCTAATTTTGTAGATTTACAAGCTGACGAAACTATATTGATGTAAGCTGCACTTCGCAATTTGTTATCATTTTACGATATATAAAAAACAACAAACCCGTGAAAAGGTTTGTTCAATTTATTGATGTCTATGATAAAACAGCAGAGGGACTTACTATAATCTTAACTCAAAATTTAGAAAAGTTTTATTTAAAAGATAAGCTTGTTGCGCAAGCATATGACGGTGCGCTGTTGTGAGCGGGTGTCATACTGGAGTTCAAGAGCGAATGAGAGAAAATTTTAAAACATTTTTGAAAAACTCTATGGGACAGGAACGATTAAGCACACTCTTGCTGTTCTTTCAGTCCACAAAGATTTTATTAGTACAATATCAAAATTTGATGTAAAAGTAAGTGAAAGATTTGCTAGTCGAAAAAATCGACGTGCCTAATTTCTATTTAAATAATGCATTAAATTTTAATTTGTGAATGGATTAAATCTCTGCAAGAAAAATATGTATTTTTTTCTATTAAATTATGAGATAATTATTTTTTGTTTGATTTGTGAATTTGTTTTTTAATTTAATAATGTTTGACCAGAGTAAGTTTAATGTGAATAATGGTAATTAAATTTAAAGTTAGTGAAAGATTTGCGCATCTAAAAACATACCAAACTTTTATTTAAATAATGTACTAAATTTTAATTTCTGAACAGTTTCAATGTTTGCAAGTAAAGTTTATATTTTTTTTCTGTAACGTTGTGAGATTGTTATTATTATTACTATTATTATTATTATTATTATTATTATTTTGTATATTTGTTTTTTGATTAAATAATGATTGATCAAAGTATGTTCAATGTTAATAATGACAATTAATGGTATGTTAAAAATTGTAATTAATTTGATAAATTTGAAATTAACGTTGATTACTTGAAAAAATAATTAATTTTTTTTTTTTTTTTTTTTTTTTTTTTTTTTTACAAAAGTAAGAAATAAAAGTTTTAAATAATAGTTAGTTTTAAATAATTTGTTTTCATGTTTAAACAACAAATATTAATACATAAAAATTTACAATATGTTATGAGGACCGGGCCCCACCAGTGAAGATTGGCACGAGCCGCCACTGCGTACCACTTATAGTCGTCATCATAGGTCCATCCGTCTGTCGGTTTGTCTGTCCACATACAACAGCGGAAAAAGTACCCAACCCAATAGTTTGAAATTTAATATACCGTAAAATCCGGCGTATAACGCGCACCTCTGAATCCTTGTGATGCCCCCTACCTTCCCTTAAAATTTGTCCCAGTAATCCTGGGACATCCTGTATAATTACGAACGGACCTAAAAATGTACTTTTTAACCAAATGGTAAGTAATTGGGACACCCTGTATAAATACGTAATACAGGGACACCTTGTATAAATACGTACCACTTATAGTCGTCATCATAGGTCCATCCGTCCGTCGGTTTGTCTGTCCACATACAACAGCGTAAAAAGTACCCAACCCAATAGTTTGAAATTTAATATACCGTAAAATCCGGCGTATAACGCGCACCTCTGAATCCTTGTGATGTCCCCTACCTTCCCTTAAAATTTGTCCCAATAATCCTGGGACATCCTGTATAATTACGAACGCACCTAAAAATGTACTTTTTAACCAAATGGTAAGTAACTGGGACACCCTGTATAAATACGTAATACAGGAACACCTTGTATAAATACGTAACACTTATAGTCGTCATCAGGTCCATCCGTCCGTCGGTCTGTCTGTCCACATACAACAGCGGAAAAAGTACCCAACCCAATAGTTTGAAATTCCATATACCGTAAAATCCGGCGTATAACGCGCACCTAGGATTTTTAGCTATATTCGCTGTTTAACGCACACCCTATTCTTTACAAAGAAACCTGAAATGTATGTACAGTCGTGGAAAAAAAAAGTAAACACCCCTTACTAACTCTGCAAAATTTACCATAGAAGAAAGTTACTGATACCACACGATTGGTAATAAAGTCTACTTTTAAAAGATGTATATAAAATTTGGTTAGGGGGCCACTTACATATTAAAACGTATCATAAGTTTGTTTTTCTCCGTTAGCGGTACACAATTCTGACAGCATAAATGAACTCTACAGTCTACACCCTTCAATTAGTCCAAAAGCAAATTGTTATGCAATTCGTACGATAAGTTTCCGAGAAATTAATTATTTTAAAACGAGCGTATTTTAGGGGCTGTGTCCAAATTAAAGTTCGGTACTCGATTGTTGACCGAGAGAGCCCCTTTCTTGATTAAGGCATCTTAAGCGCCACTCAAAGCAGTCTTTGAAGTCTGCTAGATTACAGGACAGCATAAGAAATTTCAAAATATCTAGTCACTTGTATCATAGAAGGCCCCTTGAACCATCATTTTGCCGTTTTTTAAGCATAATTTGAAAACTACTTGGAAGACAAATATGAAATCTTGGATTTCCATAAAGTAAACTTAGTAAATCTAAATCCATCAAAAAAATTGTAGGTTGCAATTCCTAATTTTTTCGAATGTTAATTACATAATTCATAATTCATATCATAAAATTATAAATATTGCAAATTCAAAGTATTTATGTTTGAAATAGTGTATGTATGAAATAGTGTATGTATGAAACAGTGTATGAGTGGATAATAAAAGCATGGAATGAAATCAAACCTGGCCTAATTCAAAAGTCATTTAACCCCTTCGGGACAAGAGGTATTTACACAAATTTTATTCCGTAGGCACAACTTTTTTTTAAAAGTTACATTTACTTAAACAATTACGAAAATGTTCAAATTAAAGAAACTAAATGATACGTTTTTTTTTTTACTGGTACCAAAAACAAATTCTGTTTGCTCTTTTTGAGGGTGTATACATGCACCCATGGTCCCGAACGGGTTAACACGTTAAGCGTCATGTCAGTCACCGGTGACTGACACTGAACTTTCCGTTTTAAATGCGTCATTCACCGATGACTGACGTCTAAAATATGATATAAAACTAATATATATATATATATATCGTTTTAAGTAATTACTGAAAATTTATTTAAAATTTACTTACCTTTTATTTATAACAGGATTATACTTTCTTAAAAATGACTTAAAACATTGTAAAATTTTCAGCGCTTCAGTGTCAGTCACCGTGGTACTCAACGTGTTAACCCATTAATGCCGGTTGGTACAAAAATCTACCAAACCGAATTAATTTTTTTATTAATCAATGGATGGCACTATCTCTCAAACAGTGATGCATTTCACATCTTAAATAATCACAAATAAGTATAACAAGTTGGAAATTGCTCGACAAACGTGGCAAATGAGGTGCGTTCGTACTATAACTAGTTTTATAATTATTTTTTGCACCCCATATTGTACTGAATGTATAATTTTTTGCACTTCAGAAAGCGCATAGTCTGATGCATCATTAAAATGCACTTCCAATATTTTTTTCCCATTCCCCGTAATGTAACGGAACACTTTTGACTGTCCCTGTAATTAAACTATATCCGATTTTCCTAAAAATTGAAATGGCTCGACAACATTTTTCAACAGTTATATCTTTAAAATTTCAGATCATTCGGAAGGCTCTAATATCATTAAAATCCACTTGCAATAATTTTTCCCATTGGCCGTAATGTAAAGAAAAACTTTCGACTGTCCCTGTAATTAAACTATACATCCGATTTTCATAAAATTTGAAATGGCTCGACAAAATTTTGCAACAATCATATATTTGAAATTTCAGACCATTCGGTTGGGTAGTTTTTGCTCTGTTACATGCGGACAGACAGACGGACGGACAGACGGACGGACTGAACGACGACTATAGGTGCTACGTATTTATATAATTACGAACGCACCTAAAAATAGAATTCCCGCATTTTTGTGGAAAATGTGCGTAGTAGAAGGTGTAAAAACTGAGTGAATACGAAATCAATCAGCATGCCTCTACCTTCAAAAAGAAAAGGGTAAACAACGCATATTTTTTTGAATTTTTAATAATGTTTTTAAATGGAATCACAATTATAATAGTGTACTTTATACAATTATGCTATTTAAAGTTAGTTTTACTTTTGTTTCGTTTCGGATATTCACTTTTACTTTTAATGGTAGAAAATTGTACCAACCGGCATATATATAGTCTCAATCTTAGGTCGACGAGAAAATAAAAAAATAAACCTTCATTTCACTGGCCCCACCCCATTCTGATTTTGAAAATTAATCAACATCATTCGTTTGTGCTGGTTTCTCCGGCAAAAATTTTCGTTTGTGCCACTTCTGTTCCCTCGTTATAACGAACAAAATGGGGCGGGGCCAGTGAAACGACAGCCCCGCACCATCAACGAAATGAAAATTTTATTACTGCATTCGTTTATGTTATGTTTGTGCTGGTTTGTGCCGCAAAAAGCTTCTTTTGTGCCACTTCCTTTCTATCTCGTTCTAACGAATTTTTATAACTCAAGGGCACGCATAGAAAACTACCTGTGAAAATCGTAAATAAATACGTGTCACAAAATGAAATACGTAATTATTTAGTGCTATGTAAATGTCGGTTTGTGCCGTAAAAAGTTTCGTTTGTGCCATTCTGACTCCCTCGATATAACGAATTTTGCACTTTTTCAACATAGGACGACCATTTCGGTGGACCCGCCTAATCAACGAAATCTAAATTGTATTACGTCAGTCGTTTGTGCTGGTTTTTGTCGCAAAGGGTTTCGTTTGTGTCACTTCCATTCTCTTATTACGAATTTCCATTCCATTATAACGAATTTTTATAATTCAAGGGCACATAAAGAAAGTCGTCTATGAATAAATATGTGTCGCGAAATGAGATGCGTAATTCTGTAGTGCTGTGCAAATGTCGGTTTGGAATCAAAAAATTCTCACAAAGGAAAATATTCTTGCCTTCATTGGCCATTTATTAGTGTCTCGATATAACAAACTACCTAACAGAAGACTCTATTAGGCTCTCTCAACTGACATGCACAACAATTTAATTTCACAATCGTTGAGAAGAGACACTTTTGATGTGATTTTGAGATCAGTACATTTTGCAAATAACATGGAAATGGACGATGATAGATTATATAAAGTCCGCCCCTTTTTGAGCACTTCAACAGAGCATGCAAAGATTTAGACATCCCAGAATATCTCAGTGTAGATGAGTTCATAGTCTCTTATTATAGACTTAGACAATAAGGTATAAAGCTAAAAATGAACAAAGATTTTACCAATGAAACCATTGGATAGTCAAATCAGAGCAGAAACATATCCAATGTAAAAAGTGTGGCGGAAGAAGTGGTTATAAGTACGAAAAGTGTAATCAACTCTATCATCCCAAATGCCATAAAAGTTATCATGTTATTTCTTATGCATAAATATTCAGTTTAATAAAAATATGTTACTGTTTTTTAAAGGTAATAACAATTTTTAAATCTTTTTTTTTCTAAGTTTTAGAATTTGAAAATTTTCTTTTGCAAATTGAATTGCAATTAAATTTTTTAAATATAATTTTAATTTTTAAAAACCCTTATTACACAAGTATAAGTAATATTTTACTAGTATATAAATTTAGAATATATTATTACAATTATTATAATTATTATTATTGCTATCAAACAATAAATTCAAAATTTGCATAAGAAAGTGATTTCCTACTACGCAAACGCCGGTTGGTACAAAAATCTACCATTAAAAAAAAGTTAGTAAATACAACGGGAAAAATAAAATTTATTTACAATGTACTTAATAGAAACAGAATGAACAAATATGAACAAAATTTTCAAAATTGATCATGTATTTTGAAGTCGGCATTAATGGGTTAAAAGGTGTATTATATCTAAAAATCTAGATAAAACGGAAGATGATTATTTATTTATGGATCAGAGTGACAGTGATGGTGAAGATGAAACGGAATTCGATGATATGCCTGAAGATATAACAGAAAACGAATTTGGCGAATGTTACCTGATTTTCATGTTACCTGATAATGAAAATATTTATGTTCATAAGCTAATGTCATTTTTTAAAAATAAACAGTATTTACGGTACATGTAGAAATGTAAATTTTTGAGGCTCATCTTCACCTTATTCTAAAGTCTATCATTTTTATATTCAGGGTATAACGCGCATCAGTAAATTTCGATCATATTTTTAGTGTTAAAAGTGAGCGTTATACGCCGGATTTTACGATATATAATCGGATCAGAATTTTGTCAAGTCATTTCAAATTTTATGAAAATCGAATCAAAACTTAAAACGATATACTGTTAAAAATAAAGTTCGAATTTTCACCAAGAAAATGGTGAAAAGTAGCTGAAATTTAGCAGCAACTAAGATATTGGTGATAAGTTTCACCAGTTTGTTGGTGCTTTCACAAATACCATTATATTAGTGAAATGTTAAACGATGATTCAGGTTTTTTTATAAATCCAATTTTCTGGTGAAAGGTTGAACCATAATTCAGATTTTTTTTAAAATCCAATTTTCTGCTGTAAGGTTGAACCATAAATAAGTTTTTTTTTTTAAATCCAATTTTCTGGTGAAAGGTTGAACCATAATTCAGTTTGCATAAAATCAAATTATCTGGTGAAAAGTTGAACCATGAATCAGGATTTTTTTAATCAAATTTTCTGGTGAAAAGTTTAACCATGATTTTGAGTTTTTTCTAATAAAATTTTCTGGTGAAAGGTTAAATTATAATTCAAGGATTTCTCTATTCCAATTTTTTGGTAAAAGGTTGAACCACGATTCAGGTTTTGCTTTCAACTTTGTGGGGAAAGGTCACACCGGATTGTAGTTTTCTTTTTTCCTCACTTTAGAGTGAAATGTTTAAGCAGGACTTTGGTTTTCAATTTATCATTTTATGGTGTAATAATGAACAAAATTTCTGATTATACAAGATTATGTTGCAGTAGGAAAGCATAACTTTTTTCTTCATTAAACTGAAAATTATAAGTTTTACTTATTGATCCTACTGTCTTTGAAATATATATTTTTAAAAATGTAAACCATTTTGACCTGATTTCACCTTTTATTTTCTTTCACAAATATTACCATTCTGTCCTTGTACATTTTGGAACATTTCTCTAAGCTCAGTTACATTTAAAATCCATTTAGTATTGCTTATTCACAAAGAAAATACTTTTATTACTATAGTAATAAAAGTTTTCTTCATTCTATTACATTTTATCATACATGATTAATCCGCCCTATTAAACTCTGTGCGCGTATCCATGTAACAATAAAAATTCGGAAATCACAGGGAGCAGGGCTACAAAATTTGGCACACGGGTTGCTGATAGGGGGACCATGAACGATTGGGGCAAAAAATTCGAAAATTTTAAATAGATTTTTATTTAATGTTTTTGACAAATTTTTGCCTTTTTTATGCTCAACTTGTAATCGCGCGAGTTCTAAATGTTTACCGCAATGTCAGATATACATATTACGTACGCCAAGCTGCAATAATAAGAAGCAGTAGCGAGTATTACAATAATTATTTTACCTCGCATGTAAATAATTAGAGATTATTTAATTGCGCTTACTTATTACCTTTTTTTAAAAAAATAAAGAAAAACATTTTATCACAAACATCAACAAAACTTTTTATTCTATTTATTTTCTTATTCCAAAGAAATCATTTTATCGTCTGCTGTCATAGCAACATGATAAATTAAGTTTCATTAAAAAGATGCACAGTAGTAGAAAAACACTTTTGTAAATTGATTACTGATTTTTATTTTTAATTTTGGTTTTAAAATTAAATTCATGAACTCCCGTACGTAGAACGGGTTAAACAACTAGTTCAATGATATCTCATGATAGGCATTGATTCTAGGTTGTCATGCTGATAACGCCGCATTTAAGATGGAGTCCAATTACTTCCGTATTACTGAATTTAATCTATAGAATTGTAATAAATTTTGTATTCATGCATTTTTGCATAAGAGTGCAACAGCTATTGCACCAAGATCTGAAAATTTATAAAACTAATTATAGTATGGATGTTCCCTATTTGCTACGTTTGACGTACAATTTTCGACTTGTTTTTCTTTGTTGTTCGTGCAATGATGAAATTTATTACAACACATGGATGTCAAATATCAAGTAAATTACTTTTAAACACGCAAACACTTTTCAAGAAGTTTAAAAGTTCGAAGCACAAAATCGACGGTTCATGATATGTGCGAGAGTAAAGGATTTATTTTATAGAAAACGGGTATTAATTCCGAGTAAAATTTATCTAGTATGGAACGTTTTTTAGCAAACACTCTTATAAATGTCTGCAGAATTGCGAGAACCTTAAACTACCTGAATATTTCATTTCCGAAGTCAACTTCTGTTTTTTCTTTGCGCGTACAAAACGTCCAATGAAGTATCATACGACAATTTTTTCAACAGTTTTTTCACATAGTATTCTCAAATTTCGTCAAGACTTGCTTGATGAAAAACTGCTTTTATTTAAAAGTTTGCTTTATTATAAAGAAGTCGGAAATTGCACATCAAACATGGCAAATGACGTGCGTTCGTACTATAACTAGTTTTATAACTATTCAGATCTTGGTGCATTAGCTGTTGCATTCTTATGAAAAAGGCATGAATACAAAATTTATTACGATCCTATAGATTAAATTCAGTAATACCGAAATAATAGGACTCTCATCTTAAACAGGACGTCATCAGCATGGCGACATAGAATCATGACCGATCGTGGGATATCATTGAATTAATTAAGTAGGATAGGATTTAAAAAAATGAAGAAAACTTTTATTAATATCTTTTTATGTTTTGATTTGATTTTCTTAAAATTTGAAATGACTCGACAAAATTCTGCAACGATTCTATATATTGAATTTCGGTACTACTTGGTTATCCCGTCAACAAAAATCTATAACTATAGCAAACTATATCATTACCAAACTATTACTACTTTGCCAAACTGTAACATTAAATGACAGTAATGGTTGATCGTAAATGTCACATTCACTTGCCTTTTAAGAGAGTTACACGTGTTTACGTCATCAAGTGATTTTTATTTCGACGTTTTATTTGAATTTTTATTAATGTTATACTAATTTATCTGTTCTTTCGTTATTTAAAATAAAAATTGTGTCAATTTGTATAATTTGGTGAAATTGGTCGACGGGATAACTAAGTAGTACCTAAATTTCAAACCATTAGGTTGGGTAGTTTTTGCGCTGTTATATGCGGGCAGACGGACAGACAGACAGAACGGACGGACCAGATGACGGCTATAGATGCTACATATTTATATAATTACGAACGCACCTAAAAACTGCTTTTGCTCTAAGAGTTTTTCAAAGATTACAATGGCACCACGAAATGCTCTCAAGGATCCACTACTTAAAAATTTATACATTGCTTAAAAGGAAATTACAACCCTTTTCTGTTATCCCCAGTTAATCTAATACCGTTACTTCTTCCGCAGTTTCAAATTTTGCATGGGATCATCGGATAATTAAATGGGGCATCAACGGCCTCTTCCAACAAGTTGCTGTTAAGTTCATTAAAGTAACCGAATAGTTGTTTATAAACTTGGAATTCGCTTCTGCGACAGGAATTTAACACAAGATGCTCAAGATTATATATAAGTTTAAGTCTGATGATCTGGGTCACATCATGTCTAAATTGGATAATTGTTAGTCGCTTTAATTAATTTCCAAGGAGTTGGACGGATTAATTATCCTACTTTTAGTATCGTATTTTCTCGCACTAGCTGGAATACCGATAAATTCTATGGTGGCAGTACTGACAAGAAGGATTTCCACAAGGACATACTAAGTAATTTTTTAAAAGAAGAACGAAAAATCATTCCTCCATCACAGATTATGAAACACTTTCCAACATATTCAGAATACTCAGAATACTTCACAGTTTATTAAGGGTCCTGCCCCTGCCGGCGAAGACACTCACGAGCTAATGCTAATCCTATGGGGAGGGATTTTTTCTAATATCTCGTTTGCATTTCGACATTTTTTTTGCATTGGATAGCCGAGGTCCGTCTCTACAGCGCACCTTGGTTACTTTTTCGATTTTGGTTGCAGATATTTTTCAGAATGACACTTTCATTTTCAGAACCGGTTTTGAAAATGAAAGTAACTTTATTAAAAATATCTGCGACCGAAATCGAAAAAGTAACCAAGGTGCGCTGTTGAGACGGACCTCGGCTATCCAATGCAAAAAAAATTATTTAAAAATGTCGAAATGCAAACGAGATATTAGAAAAATCCCTCCCCATAGGATTAGCATTAGCTCGTGAGTGTCTTCGCCGGCAGGGACAGGACCCTTAAGTTGAAAGATATGATGTATAAATGAACAATTCAAAAACGTATAAAGCATTTAAAAACCCAATTTCTGAAATTACCACAAATAGTCGGAAAAATATCCAAATTTTTTTTTTGTGCAGTTCTGTATATGGTATACAGATTCGTATGTATATTACATAGTATGTTAAAAGTTAATTCAATTAAATGCATAGAGCAGTTGTAAATTTCCACATAGTAGTTTCCGTCAATAAACGGAAATGCAATTGAGATCTTTTGTGCAGCCCTGTATAGGATCTATAGAATTACCAGAAATTACCACAAATAGTCGGAAAAATATCCAAATTTTTGTGTGCAGTTTGCTGTTTTGAGATATTGTTAAGGTAATCTAGTCTCTCCTAGCTTGAAGCTCTTGATTAATGTTTAAGGCAAAATTTTGAAATGGAATTGCGACCTTAATTTTGAACTAAAATATTAATGTGGGTACTCTTTTTATTCAGATTTTTATGCTCTACAACATTTGTGTTGACAATGTTTTTGATAGACTTAGCTGTTTTGCGATATTCTTAGATAACTTGGTCTCTCCAGACTTTAAGCTCTCGATTAGCGATTAAGGCAAAATTTTGAAATTAGAATTGCGAACTTAATTTTGAACAAAAATACTAATGTGGGTGCTCATTTTATTCAGAATTATAAGCTCTACAACATTTACATTGACAATATTTTTGATAGAATTAACTATTTTGAGATATTGTTAAAAATATTAAGGAAAAGCAATGTTTTTCGAGTGTAAATACGTACATATTTCCTAACGCTCACTTGGTACGAGGGGGAAAACATAGAATATTCATTTTAGACCTAATCTGAAGGGATTAAAACGATTTCCAGTTTTCCCCTAATTAATTCTGAGTTCAACCCTCTGACCACGGTGCTAAAACGTTGAAGAAGAATTGCGACCTTAATTTTGAACTAAAATATTAATGTGGGTACTCATTTTATTCAGAATTTTAAGCTCTACAACATTTGCATTGAAAATGTTTTTGAAAAGATTAGTGATTTCGAGATAGTGTTATGGTATTTTCTAAAAAAGTGTTTTTTTGGTTATAAATCAATGTGTAATTCCTAACGCTCACCTAGTACGAGGGGGGAAACGTAGCATACTCATTCTAGACCTAAACTGAAGGGGTTAAAATAATTTCCAGCTTTCCCCTAATTATTTCCGAATTCAACTCCCTAACCAATGGGCTATACTGTTGTTCTAAGGCGACGATATGCTCTATAGATTTGTATGTTAAACGTTCATTGAAAAGCTTAGAGCAGTTGTAATTTCTCATTCAGTAATTTCCGTCAATAAATGGAAATTCTTTTAAGATCTTTTGTGCAGCCCTGTATAAGATCAATTTATACACACCAATTAATATGCAAAAAAAAAAAAAATAGTTACATTTCAAATGGCGTACCACAAGTGAAAACGCGAGTCCAGAAAATATTATTCAGAGGCAGTACTGTAGCCAAATTTTTTGTGTGTCCCTGTAAATGAACGATAAATTCTATGCGCACCAGATTCTACAGGAAGCGCTCGTGTAGTACATCTAATTGACATACATAAATTTTAATATGCATAGAACACTGTAATATCTTTAAAATGCGCCACAAACGATTTTTCAAATATTATTCAGAGGCCAGAGGTTTCAAATATTATTCTGTAGCCAAATTCTTTTGTCTGTCCCTGTAAATGAACGATAAATTCTATGCGCACCAGATTCTACTGGAAGCGCTCTTGTAGTACATCTAATTGACATACATAAATTTCCATATGCATAAAACACTGTAATATCTTTAAATGGCGCCACAAACGATTTTTCAAATATTATTCAGAGGCAGTACTGTAGCCAAATTCTTTTGTGTGTCCCTGTAAATGAACGATAAATTCTATGCGCACGAGATTCTACTGGAAGCGCTCTTGTAGTACATCTAATTGACATACATAAATTTCCATATGAATAGAACACTGTAATATCTTTAAAATGCGCCACAAACGATTTTTCAAATATTATTCAGAGGCAGTACTGTAGCCAAGTTCTTTTGTGTGTCCCTGTAAATGAACGATAAATTCTATGCGCACCAGATTCTACAGGAAGCGCTCTTGTACTATATCTAATTGACATACATAAATTTTAATATGCATAGAACACTGTAATATCTTTAAAATGCGCCACAAACGATTTTTCAAATATTATTCAGAGGCAGTACTGTAGCCAAATTCTTTTGTGTGACCCTGTAAATAAACGTTAAATTCTATGCACACCAGATTCTACTGTAAACGCTTTAACCCCTTCGCTCCCTGGGTCCCTAAATGCTGACCTCCGTTTTGTCCCCTTTTATTAATTGTACTCGAACATAATTACAATTTCGATATCAGAATGATATGTTTCGAAGTCAGATTCGAATTAATGCAAATAAAATAAAAATCTTGCTCTAAAGTAAATTGGAAGAAGAAATAATTCAGTAATAATTAATAATACTGCATTAATACTCAGTAGCGAAGAGGTTAAAGTACACCTCACTGACATTGTGTGCAACTGTAAATGAACTATGAATTCTATGCATACCATAATTCATGGCTTCATAGTAAGAATCTTGCAGTATAGCTCCGTAAAGTAATATATATTAATTTCACTATATATAAGATGATGTAATATCTTTAAAATACACTGCAAACGATTTTACCCCATCGTACTTACACTGAAAAAATATTCTGCCACTGGTATCTAGAAAGTAAATTGTGGCTCTAGAAAAAAATAGTTCGTTGTCATCCTTATAATTTCTAGTTCCCTTTGCTAGAGAGTTCTAGTTATCACTATTAAAATTCAAGGGCATTTTCCTACATCAGGGATGGCGAACCTATGGCACGCGTGCCGAACTTGGCACGTAAGAAAACTTCTCTGGCACGCGAAAAAACTTAGAGATTATTTTCAGTTTATGGAGAATAATCCATTTTATTCCATTCAATTCCATTTATTTATTTATTTTTTACAAAAATATAGTTTTGTGTAATAATTTACTTTAAAATAATCCGTTACTTTTGAACGAATTAAGATGTGATAAATTTCAATGAGAGTGCCCTGTAGCGTAATTTTCTCGGCATACAATTCAACATATACGGTTTTCGAAATCATTTTGCTTCTCTATCAAATTTCAAAGGTTTTATTTTTGAAAATTGAATTTTTAGGAAGTAGTTTGCATAGTAATACACTTAAGTGACTACTTCACATTAAGTTTTATTTTATTTAGGTTTAGGGTTTTAAGTTATATTAGGTTTTAATTTTGAAATCGAAATCATTTTGCTTCTCTATCAAATTTCGAAGGTTTTATTTTTGATAATTGAATTTTTAGGAGATAGTTTGCATAGTAATACACTTAAGTGACTACTTCACATTAAGTTTTAATTTATTTAGGTTTAGGTTTTAATTTTGAAAATTAAATTTTAACTGTTAGTGTAAATAATTATGCATCTATTGAACCTGCTTTTACCTGAAGAACTAAAAATGATGTGATTCGGAAGTATACAATAAAAGCAAAACTTATTTATAGATTATTAATACGGAATTCGATGCGACATTATTGAGTAAATACAGCATAACAAATAAGCTAGGAATCGAATTTAGTATAAGTGTAAAAACATTTAAGTAAAAATTCTATAAAAATTAATTATTGTATTTCATCTAAGTTAAAATATTTCTGGCACGTTAGAATGTTGGTACATAAACATTTTGAAATTTTTGGCGCGCATACTCAAAAAGGTTCGACATCTCTGTCCTATATTATCGTAGTCAAACTTATTTTAAAATCTCTGCAAATACTTGTAGATGCGAACACAAGAAGTGAGTTTTAGTAACTATAATTCTAGTTTATGAATTAATTCTAGAAATCAAGTGACAATTTCTCGCAATTCAAACGATTCATAATATAATGTATCGTTTCATCACCTACAAAACTATAGACTAGACATTCTAGATCATTTCGTCTATTCAGTTTATTTGTCTACCTTATTCGCATAACTCGGAAATCTATATTTCTAGTTTAGAAATTTATAAAATGACTACCTATCCGTTCTAGATGAAGGCGGTATATTTTTTCTTTAAGTGTAACGTAGCAGAAAACTTTTGAGTGTCTCTATAAAGGAACCGTGGATTCCCATGCGTAAATACGGGTTAGGTTCCCTTAAAAAGACTCCCAGGAAGGGCACCCCCCCCACCCCCCCCCCCCAGGGCCTATATCCCACGTGTTGATAATTGGCCGTCACAAATACAAACCAAACAAACCAGTCTCTATAAAGGAACAGTATGTGGTACAAACGTTTTATTTTCAATATGCCATAGTAAACAAGAATAACATATACTGAGTGTCCCAAAAATAACTGATAGATTTTAAAATTCAACAACTTACAAACGGTGACAGATATTAAAAAAATATTGCAGGAGGGTTATGTATGGTGTCAGGAGTTTTTTTTATTCAGGAGGATTTTTTATTTTAGTTCGAATTTCAAACAATAGATGGCGCTGCGAGAAATAGGTGTTAATTCCACACCCGATTTTTGGTACTTTGGGATCCATTCAAAACATTTTAATCTCCTTTATTTCGCATGGGAGAAGAGAGAGGCCGGAAAATTGAGCCTGGAATTAGAGCCAATTGCTTGCAGCACCATCTAACTCTGATATTTGTAACTAAAACTGGGAATCGCAGCATAAAAACTCCTGATATCTTACTCCCTCCTGCAATTATTTTTAATATCTCTCACTGTTTGCAAATTATTGAATTGTAAAATCCATCAGTCATTTTTGGGACACCGGTATTACTTTCATGGCAATCTCACAAATTTATGAGAGTTAGAGTAAGAGCAAACGGCAGACAGACAAACTGAACCGAATTGATGAACACTTTTCAACTACAGTAGAGTCTCGAAAATCCGAGTCTCAGAAGTTCGAGATTCCGCTTAATTCGAGAAGTCAAAAATGAAAATTTCTATTTTTTAACCATTTGGAAAAAATGGTTATTGCCCTCGTCAGGGTAGGAAATCAAAAGCATATCTGACGCTTTTTATTGGTTGAATCCGCATTTTATTCGTTTTCTGATTGGTCTATACAGTAATCTGTATTTCCCTTTAATGTCAACAGAGATGGATACTTGTGTTGCCACTATGACAAAAAAGTAATAAAAACTACAAAAAAAAAAAAAAAAAAAAAAAAAACCTCAGAAACAAATTGAGATAAGTTTTCAAACAAATTGCATTTAAAAGTACATTTTTTTCTCTATACGACGGTGTAAAAAGTAATAGTGTGGGATGCTTAGAAGTTTAAGAATAAAATTTCATTTAAAATGGGTCGTCAGATTTCCTGAAAATCTGACGATGAAAAAGCCTTTTCCCAAACAGCCAATGAAATGCTTGGATAATACGTAAGTTTCAGGTGGATAATACGTAAGTTTCAGGAAATCTGACGATTCGCAGGCGATTTTTGTCGCTTTAAATATTTATGTGTAATAACACTATTAATGTTTAATTCATGGCGTACGTAATGCAGGATCAACTCCGTGCGATTTTTTATGTCTTAAATTTTAGTCTTCGAAAAAAATCATTTTCCAAATGGTCGCTGTAATTTGTTAAATGGACAGTATTCCTGTGACGTCACAATTGGTAAAATGGCGAATTTTATAGTCTCGAACCGAAAGAAAGAATTTAAATTTAAAGGAGGAAAACGAAAGGTCCATTTCTTTATGGAGCTGGAAACAAATGCTAAACTATTTATATTCTTTTAACTGTAAACGAAAATTTTCTGTAATCGTCTGCATGGGTAAGTACAATGAACAATATTCCTATGACGTCACAATTGGTAAAATGGCGGTTTTTATAGTCTCGAACCGAAAGGGAGAATAGGGTCCGCCTTTTTTTTTTCTTCGCTCGAAAGAATGCATGAGAGATATTGTTTACTGGATAACTGATTCTTGGGAAGAAATTCAATCGACAACATTAAATAAATCCTGGTTGAAATTTTTACCTAATGTGGTAACATCCACTGCGAATTTTAATGATGACGATGGTGAAAACATAGTTTTGAATGATTTGGTAAAGGAATTAGCTGGCTGTAAAAATTGTAATTCAAATGACGTTAAAGAATGGCTAAACAGTGATGAAATGCTGGAAGTAACTGAATCAACTATTGTAGAAATGGTGGAAGATAAGGAGGAATTTAATGATACAGAAGGAAATTACTCTGTCATTTGGAAAATGCTCTTTCATAGTGAAGGTTCTGCCTCTTTAGTACTGGCTTTAAAATATGTAGAACGGAAAAATGAAGCCATCGCTGCTAAAGTTATGCATTTTAAGCGTTGGCTAGATATTGCATCTAAAAAAGAAGTAATGTGTTAACGCTGTAAAAAATTGATTTTTTTTTATTGTAAAGTATCTGTATATCATTACAAAAGGAATAAAGGTATGTACATTCTTTGTTATCCTAATTGAGTAAAATTATAATTGGTAAGAATTTTTTACTTTTTCGGAAAATCCGAGTTTTGAGTAATCTGAGGTGGTGTCAGCGCCAATTACCTCGGATTTTCGAGACTCTACTGTATGTTGGTTTGTGTTAGAAAGGATCCTACAACCCCTTTTTATTCTCCCCGCAGTTAATCTAAATACTCCTACTTTTCCGCAGTTTCAAATTTTGCATCGGATCGTCGGATAATTAAATTGAGGATCAATGGTCAACTTAATAGCAACAAGTTGCTGTTAAGTTCATTAAAGTAATCGAATAGCTGTTTATAAATTTGGAATTCGCTTTTGCGATAGGAATTTAACACAAGAAGCTCGGGATTATATATAAGTTTAAGTTTGATGATCTGGGTTACATCTCGTCTAAACTGGATAATTGTTAATCGCTTTAAACAATTTGCAAGGAGTTGGACGTATTAATTATCATACTTATTGTATCGCATGCTCTCGCACTCGCTGACATACCGATAAATTCTAAGGAAGCGATAGTGACTAGGAAGTTTTCCATAAGCACATACTCGAAAATTTTTGGAAAAAATACCAAAGATACTCATGTGTGTAAAAGTGTTTTATTATAATAGAAAATTATTAGTGAGAACAAAAACATAACTAAAACTACTTTGCGCTACAGAAACTATTTTAGTTTATTATGTTTAAAATATTTCATTTTAGAGGACAATAAAAACTTCTTAGCATAACAAAACAACATAAAAAAAATATTATTTATGTAACCATGTGTTCAATGTTTATTTTGAAAATCACGCCAATTGGAACATTAATTTCGTGAACCGTAATTTATATTTTTTCCAAAAATTCCAACACATTAATTTCACGTGATCACTGAACCCGATTACGGAAAATTTGCACTTTTTTCACGCTTGGTAGAAGGCCTTAGTTAGCAAATTTGGTACTTGTTAGTTATCCCGTCGACGAAATTACTGTCGCCAAATTGTAAGATTAAATGCCAATAACAGTTGACCGTAAATGTCACATTCACTTGACAACACGTGTTTTCGTCATCAAATGATTTTTGTTTCGACGTTTTATTTGTATTTTTATTAATGTTGTACTAATTTATTTGTTTTTTCGTTATTTAAAATAAAAATTATGTCAATTTGTATAATTTGGCGAGTGGTTTGGCGATTTATATAATTTGGCGAAAATTGTCGACGGGATAACTAACATGTACCGCGAATTTCTTACAAAATATGTAATTTTGTTTCCTTTTGATCACACGACAACAGAAAAAAAAGAGTAATTTAAATTTACACATTTGGCATTTGTAAATAGTTTTTTCTACGTATAATCATGATTTAATCAATATTAAACTCTTGACTGATAAAATGTGATTTTTAAATTATTAAACTCTGTATTTTTTATTTATATTTATATTTATTCTTTTTAGCGTTTAAAATATTGCAGTGTTGCAGTTTCAGAGCCAGTTGGCATTTTTTTTTTTTTTTTTTTTTGGTGAGCGTGGTTTGGCTAATCATTAAATCCACTGTTGTTGTAACTCTTATGCAATTGCAACCACAATTAATATTTGGCAATTTATCGCCTGTAGCCGGCTGGCAGAAAACTATCTTAAAATTTAGACGTTAATTTACAATTAAGTTATTAAAATGTTTTATTGCCATCGAAAATATATCTTTGTACATCATTTTTATAATTCTAGCCTATCACGAAGTGCATTAAAAATCGATTAAAAAATTTCTCTTTAAATACAAAAAACCAAGTTGAATTAAATAACAAGTAAGAAAAATCATGCGTTAAGCATAGATTATGAAACACTTTCCAACACTTCCTGAATGCTTTAAAAAAAGTCGTTATTTAGGGAAATAAGGTATATAAGAGAACTAGGTAAACATTTTAGAAAACGCTTGAAGCATTTCAAAAACTGATTTCAGCAGTTATCGTCCATAGCCAAATATGTATTCCAATTCTTTTGAAAAGCCCTGTATTTGATCTGTAGGTTGATATATATACTATATAATTTGAAAATTTAGTTTAAAAAAAAAAAAAAAAAAAAAAAAAAACGCATAACAGGTTGGAATTTCTCTTTCCACAATTTATACTAATAGATCAAAACATACTTGTATACATTTGTACAGCCCTTTAGTTAACCTAGTAACTTTATTACACGCCACTAATTAGCTAAAGTTTAATTCAAAGTAAAACACTCTTAAAACTACTGAAATCACATTTGCAGAAATTATCATTTATAGACGGTCATGTATCCAATTCTTTGCGTGACCCTGCATGTCCTTTTATCTATGTTCTACAAACATTTGTTAGTAAACCAAATGCAGTTCCGTGTAAAAATGCATAACTTATTTAAAAACCCCCTTTAAGTAATTTGCAATCATACCCAGTAACCATTACGAATTATTTTGTGTAGCCCTGTATATGAATGACAGCATTTATGCACACCATATACTATGCATAAATTTAGTGAAACATAAAAGCGCATAACATAATTAAAAATGCATTTCCAGTAATCATCGCTACTGTACAGTACTTCGGAGAGAATATAGTATCTGAAATCATTTGTGTGGCCCTGTAAATGCTATGTTTTATAACGCCGATCTCTTATTATAAGCTAATTACTCTTAACTAAGGACGAAAGCATAACTATAATATTACTTATAGTTTATTATATACATTATTTACAACAGCTGCTAAACGCAGCTCTCAGAACAAAACAGATGTTATAACTGCGCAGAAATATTCTCGGCTACGTGCAAAGCCTTACAATTCCAGACTGTCTGTGTATGGTGCTGCCATCTATTAATACAGATCTCAACTATTATTGAGATATGACATCCCTCCCCTCATAGTTCAAACGAACTACAGGCAATCTTGTTCTATGACTTCTTCGAACTGGAGCACTTTTCTGACAGTCCTCGTCATTGTTTTTAGTCAAATTGTCTTTTACAGTTTTATCTGTCGTAACATCATTTTTATTACTTACAACTGTACCTGCCACAATATCACGCGAAGGCTGAGATTGGCTTGGTTCTATAGTATCATCATTATTAAGCTGTTCTTTTATTTTTCTATTAAAGAAAAACGGTTTTTGTTAACCCTTTCATACCTATCATAATTACTGTAATTTTTACCACTATGTCCCATATTTTCAACTTTGTCTGACACTGGTTTATCATTTCGATTCATCTCTTTAACTCTCTCTGGTATTTCATCACTTATCTTTTTATTTCGTCTCAACTGATCAACGTGACGTTTACACATTACTCCATCACATCTATTTACTAAAACCCATCTACTCCCCAATAATATCATAATTTTTCCTTTTACCCATTTCTCCGATTTTCCAAAATTTTTAACAAAAACTAAATCATGAAGCTTATATTTGTGCAGGGGTTGCTGTATTTTAGGTTTTGATGGTAATACCAAGTGAAGGGCTGTTCGAACTGGCCTTCCAAACATTAATTCAGCAGGAGTTTTACCAGTCACCGAATGAGGAGTGGAATGATTTTCTAACAAAAATCGTGAAATTGACAATGTTATGTCACTTTTATCTAGCTCTTTAAGGCAATTTTTCACAGTTTACACATATCTTTCCGCTTGTCCGTTCGAAGACGGATGATAAGGTGGAACAGGCGTATGCTTAATTCCATTATTTTTAAGAAATTCCTCAAATTCATCACTTGTGAACGCGGGACCATTATCACTGACCAATTCTACAGGTAATCCAAATGTGGCAAAAATTCTTCTTAATACCTTAATTGTAGTTTTACTATCAGACCGGGGTACTACTTCTACCTCCAACCATTTAGTATAAGAATCGACTACTATTAAAAACATTTTACCTTCAAAAGGACCGGCATGATCGATATGGATCCTTTCCCAGGGCAGTTCAGATTTCCATTTCAAGGGTTCCATTTTGGGACAATCCCTCGCAAACATCTGGCATCTATTACAAGAATTTACCATTTGTTCAATTTCTTTATCCATATTTGGCCACCAAACTACCCCCTTAGCTTTCGCTTTCATGCTTGATATACCCTGATGAACGGAATGTAGTAATTTTAATATATATTCACGGCCTTCCTCTGGAATGATCACTCTATGTCCCCACAATAGACAATTTTCTAGACAGGAAATTTCCTCCCTTCTACGAAAATATGGTTTATAATCTTCTTGTTTGATCTTTCGCGGCCACCCATGTAACACCCACTCTAAAATCTGTTTAATTACAGGATTTTCAGTTGTCCACTTTGCAATAGTTTTAGAAGTAACAGCCCAATTATCATTATTTGAAACAAACATTATTTCCGCAGGGTTACTCACTATATTTACAGTTTCTGGGAGAGGTAATCTACTTAATGCATCCGCATTTTTATTATTTTTACCTTCGCGATACTCAATTGTATAATCATAACCAGCTAACATTAGCGACCATCTCAGCATTCTAGGTGATAATGTATCAGGTACCTTTTTAACAGGATCAAATAATCTAATTAAAGGTTTATGATCTGTTATAATTTTAAATTTTTTTCCAGCTAAATATTGGTGAAATTTAGTGACACCAAACATTACAGATAAAGCTTCTTTATCAATCATGGCATAATTTCTTTCAGTTTTATTTAAAGTTCTCGAAGCATAAGCAATAGGTTACTCTTTACCCTCAACAATGTGGCTTAAAACTGACCCTATATCATATTCAGAAGCATCACAGTTTAAAACTATATCTTTGTTTACATTATATAATTCTAAAACAGGAGATGTAGTTAATAATTCTTTCACTTTTTGAAACGCTTTTTCATGCTTTTCTGACCATGTCCAGTTTACATTGTTATCTAATAATCTATGTAAAGGCTCTAAAACGTCTGAAATATTAGGCAGGAAGTTTCTATAATAAGAAATTAAGCCTAAAAATGAGCGCAATTGTGACACATTATTTGGAATAGGAGCATTCAAAATAGCATTAACTTTTTCTGGAATAGGTCTAATTCCTTCCTGAGATATTTTATGACCTAAATAAGAAACTTCCGAAACCATAAATTTTAATTTTTCCTTATTTAATCTTATACCATGCTCAGAAAAGCATTTCAGAACATTTTCAACTCTTTCAGAATGTTCTGATTCATTACTAGCACTAATAATAACATCATCTAAAAATACACCAACATATTCAAATTTTTTTTAAATATGTTCAATTTTTCTTTGGAACATACCAGGAGCACATTTTACCCCAAATGCTAATCGTAACACATTAAACAAACCTTTATGAGTATTTATAGTCAAAATTTTGCTACTTTCTTTATCTACAGGTTGTTGTAAATAAGCATCTGTTAAATCAAAAATAGTAAAAAAATTACAACCTTATAATTTAGAAAATAATTCTTCCATTCTAGGAAGAGGATAATTGTCATTTTCAGTATTAGAATTAACTGTTGCTCTATAATCACCACATATTCTAACAGAGCCATTAGGCTTAGGAACAATTACTATACGACTAGCCCATTCTGAATGATCAACAGGTTTTAAAATACCCTCATTAGTTAATCGTTCCAATTCAACATCAGTAGCTTTCCTTAAAGCAAAAGGAACAGGTCAAGACTTCAGAAAAACTGGTTTTGCATCTTTTTTCAATTTTATTGACGCGGAAGGACCCTTGATTGTTCCGATCCCGTCAGCAAAAAATTAGGAAAATTTCTAATTAAATCATCTTTTGAAATGCTTTTAATCATATTTACATTAGGCCAAAATAATTTTGATGCTTTTAACCAAGTTTTTCCGATTAGACTCGGACCCTCCTCTTTAATTACCAATATTCTTAAATCAGGTATAGAATATACATCAACAACAGCATTTACTTTTAATTCCCCCAAAACAGTTAAAGAGTATTTAGTATAAGTTTGTAGCTTAATATTAGATTTAATTAAAGGCAGCTTACCTGAGAACAATTTATGAGCAACACTTTTACTTACGATAGTATGAGCCGCACCACTATCGATTTCAAATTGTATATTTACACCATTTATTTTAACAGATTTTATCCATGACACCTTATTGGAATTGTCGTCCATAAAATTTAAACAATATTCTTCCTGAAGTTTTAATTTTTCTGTTCTTAAAAGGTTTCTCACTTTTCATTCCAAATTGTCTATTACAAGAAATTTTTAAATGCCCCAATCGATGGCAGAAATGACATTCTGCAGATTTAAAAGGGCATACTTTTGGATTGTGATTTTTAGAACACCTGTAACACGGTTTCGTAGGCGCGAATCTATCTTCTTTAGGCTTAGGTGCATGAGTATACTTCTCTACTTTCGATTTCTCTCCTTTCGGAACACGCACTTGATTGACAGTCGTAGTATCTCCGATGTGTAGGGATTTCACTCCAGCCTCAGCTATCTCAAATGACTCAGCTATTTCCATCGCTGTTTGGAACATTAAGTCTCTAGAATCCAGTAATTTTTGCTGTATTTTCTCATCCTGGATGCCAAACACCAACTGATCACGCAGGCGGTCATTAAGCGTATTCCCGAAGTTGCAGTGTTCGGATAAACAACGTAAATCTCGTACGAAATCGGCTATGTTCTCACCTTGCTTCCTTAGTCGTTTCTGGAATTTAAATCGTTCGACAATTTCACTAGGGCGTGGTGAAAAATGATCTTTAGCTTTCTTTAAAAGATCCTCGTAACTGATTTCTTTCAACGTATTTGGAACAATAACACCCGGTAAAATAGCAAAAGTTGTTGTTCCAACCGAACTTAATAAAATATTTTTTTTTTCATTTCATCATTCTTGATGCCGTTCGCTGAGAAATAAAAATCAATTTTCTCGACGTAAATAGTCCAAGGAACATTTGCATTATATTCTTCCAAGCGTCCCAGAGTAATTATTTCTTTCTCGGCCATTTTCCGTGCCACTTTTTCTTTTTCTCTTTCGAAAAAGATTTTTTTTTTTTTTTTCACACAAAAAAAATTTTCACTGCTTTTTAGTTTGGGTTAAATCCCATTTTCGTCGCCACTTTTATAACGCCGATCTCTTATTATAAACTAATTACTCTTAACTAAGGAAGAAAGCATAACTATAATATTACTTATAGTTTATTATATACATTATTTACAACAGCTGCTAAACGCAGCTCTCAGAACAAAACACATCTTATAACTGCGCAGAAATATTCTCGGCTACGTGCAAAGCCTTACAATCCCAGATTGTCCGTGTATGGTGCTGCCAGCTATTAATACAGATCTCAACTATTATTGAGATATGACACTATGCACTGCGTATTATACATGAAATAAGTAAAAGTAAATCTCAGAGACCTATATCAATTTCATTATACATGAAATAATTTAACATAATTAAAATACGCCGCAAACAATTGCCTCCACCCCTATATCGTTATGTAACGGAATTCTTTTGTGTGGCACTGTAAATGAATAATAACTATTCTTTGCACCGTATATTCTACAGAATGCATATTTTAGTACACTTGATAAATGCTTATCAATTTTATTATAATTGAAAGCATGTAACATCATTAAAAATCAATTTAAACGATTTTTTCCCTTAGGCCGTAATGTAACGGAAAACTTTTGACTGTCCCTGTAAATGAACTTTATTTGTTATAGAAATCCTGCTATAGTAGAAGTCACTAACATCCAAAAATTTCAGAACGATCCGAGTATATTTACGAGAGTTAGAGCGCGAACAGACGGACAGACAAACCGAAGTCATAAACACTTTTCATCTTTGTTGGAAAGTGTTAATAAAAAAGTGTAAAAATGCAACTTTTTTATTTCCTGTTTCCCCCCCTCCCCCACAAAAAAAAGAACGAAAAATCATGCATAAAGCCTAGATTATGAAACACTTTACAACACATTCTCAATGCGGTCGACACTCGTTATAACGACCCCTCACGGGCCAAAAATGAGGGTCGTTATAATGAAAGGTCACTATAACGAAAATGAACGAAAGAAAAACTCTAATCATGTGCATGAAAATTAAGGTTTCTTAGGAAATTTTATAATACAACATTATTACTAAATTATGTTTACTTTCGTGTCAAATAAACATTGATAATGAATAATTATAAAATCAATTTAAGAGAATGATTATGTATTTCTAAAATAAAATTTTAAAGTAAATGTTAAATCACACACACACACAAAAAAAATAGTTACTTACGTATTAACATTTATTTGGTACAAAAATAATTCGAAATAGTTGTTTATTTTTTGTGCATTTGATATTTCCTTTAAACAAAATTTTTCATCTCAGTCAGAGATGATAAGTAATTTTATGTGTTTTCTTGTCTTTAAATTTTTTTTCAAGTGTCATTTTAAGGCATTTTACAATAGGCATCAACGCACAGTGAGCAATGAGATTTCGGCAATGAATTCTTGGGGAAAGAAAATGATAATCTTTTGGGGTTAAAAAATCTGGAGGAAAGGTCAATTCTGTCGCTGTATTGTGAAATAAGCTGCTGGCCGGACGTTATATTGGATGTAAAAATAATACAGTGTCATCGAAAAATAATGCCTAGATTTTAAATAACTGTCCCCAAAAAACTATGAAAGGTAATTTATTGGATTTGCTCTTATAATGTGCGGCAAAAAATGTTTTTTGTCATACCTTAGTATGTTTCAATGTGAGCACCAGAAGCAGTTTGACCTGGATAAGTTCTCCGAAAAAGCCGCTGTAAACTGACTATTAACTTTGACTCCACATACCAAATCACGCACTGTGCTTTTTGTTGCACGGTCAACATCGTACTGTGCTTTTTGTTGCACGGTCAACAGCGTACTGAGCAGCAGCAGTCTGGCGCGTCGCCTGACCTTGACGACTGCGCAACTAATCCGCGCATAACACAGGCACGCAAACGAGTTCTGGTGAACTAAAACCACACTTGCGTTCACCAATTATAGTGTAGTGAAATAATTACTCATTTAACTTAAAAGGTTTCGATATTATGATTTTTTTTAATCTAGGCATTATTTTTCGATGACCCTGTATATCATTAAGGGGATGTATTTCCAGACATTTTGCATCGGTCGTTATAATGATCGGTCGTTATAACAAGCGTCGACTGTGTGGACTATAACAAAACATTACAGTTTACTAAGGTGAAAGATTATATATAAATGAACAATTTGAAAAACGCATAATCATAACGTATTTGAAACTAAATTTCAAGAAAATATATAATTTTTTTGTACAGCCCTGTATATGATCTATGGATGTGTATACTAGATAGTAATGCTGTAAGTTAGTTCAATTAAACGCATAGCACAGTGGAAAATATCCATTCAGGAATTTCCGCCAATAAACGGATGTGGTTGAGAAATTTTGTGCGGCCTTGTATATGATCTATAGAATTCATAAACACCGAGTAATATTTAAATAATAGTTAAATTTAAAAACGCATGACACAACTGAAAACGCACTTCCAACAATTATCGCACAGCACGATCGTGCTGTATAGTAGAGCTCAGCCGCATTTTTTACGTTTTGAAACATTATGAAAAGACAACAACTCAATTACAATCCAAACCAGAAAACATTCAGTGATGAATGATGGCTTGTTGGAAAGCTCTTAATTTTGGGATGTGCCTTTCGAAAGTCGGATCAAAAAATACCCAATATTAAGGGAATGGCACCCATTTAAACTTTACATAGCGTTCCATAATGTAACAATATAGAAATATCAATCCTTCAATCTTTCTTTCCTGTTGCCACATCCTAAAAAGCGGCACAATAATTTAAAAAAAGTGATAACACGCGTATTTTGTTTTAAATAAAAATCAGATTTTCTCGCTATATTTTTGCATAGCTGCCAACATCTTACGCTTTTTCAGACCACAAAAATTTAATGGAAAATTTTACCTTTTTAAATCGCCATAATTTGCCGATTAAATAAGGCAAAAATTTCTATTAAATTTTTGTGGTCTGAAAAAGCGGAAGAGTTGGCAGCTATGTTTTTGCATTTTTCAAATCGACGTCATTCTAATCAGAAAATGAAAATATTTCCTATATATATGTAAAAACTTTAACTAAACACGTGTTAAAATGACGTAGTATTTTCATTTAGGAAAAAATCAAATCTTTTATTTATTTAATTTAGGAAAAAATTATTCGTCAAAAAAAAAAAAAAAAAAAAACAATTTAGGAAAAGATAATAATAAAAAAAATCGTTTGCTAGGTATGACGTCAATTTCTGTTTAACTAACATAACTTTGTAATGATGTTTTATTCTGAAAAGAGACTCCTGATATTCTGAAATTAATCCTTATTATTATCATCCATAAAACGAAAGATTTATTTCTAAGTCATACGAAAGAAATTTTCGGTAAATGCTAGTTCATTTAGTTGTATTTATTGTCTTTTCCTGCGTATTGTCAAGGAAATCGTATACTCCTATTGCACGCGCCAAAGAAAACATGCATTTTAATTTTAAAAGCTGAAACACTTTAGTCATAACGTCATTATAACGCCAAATGAAATTCAATTTCGCGAGTTTAAAAAAAATTAATATTGTTGGACCGAAAGTAATAATCTAAGACAGGGACGGCGAACCTATGGCACGCGTGCCATAAGTGGCACGCTGCAGATTATTTTTGGCACGGCATAGATTTAAGTTTTACATCAAAATATAGTAGAATTTCACAAAATGCATTAATTAATATAGATGTTGTCTGTGTCACTTGAATCCGATTAGTTCGGTTGGTGTGATTGTCACACAGATTGAAGAAATTGAAATATAACTTAATTTATCCGAATCTAGCTCAATGTTGGCTCAGAAAATTTTGAGAATTCGAAGATTATCGCTAAACAAACATTAAAAGTGTAATAAGCAAAAATGCTGATTTTAAAATTATAACAACTTGGAATTCAATTCCAGACACTAAAAGCTATAGTTTCTGGCGCTTGCTATTTTGACAATTTTTCTGCAAGACATTCATTTCGTGAAAAAAAAAAAAAAAAAAAAAAAAGAGAAATTCAACAAAAAACGTCTTGTCAAGGTGAGTGCAATTAAACTTGCATTCTATCGAAAATAACTAAGTACAAAGCGGATATAAATTATTTGGCATTTAAGATGAGACAACAGAAATAATATTTTTTAAATAAATTTCTACAGTATAACATCAAATATCACCTGTATTTTTTTAATGCTAAAAATAAAATTTTAAGTAGTTTTGATCATTATTATTTGATCCATTAATTTTTTTTTTTATTGTTGGCACGTCATGATCACGTAAAGTATATTTTTGGGGAAATTTGGCACGTGGACGTGAAAAGGTTCGCCATTCCTGGTCTAAGAGCTAGCAACGTTTTCGTCACTTGATTTTAGCAAGGAGGCTCATTTTTCTATATGCTCTTCCGTTTTATGGTGTAGTATGTATGCGAACGGTCTGGCTGGCGGCAGACGTTACGTTTACCTACGGGAGAAGGGGTTATGCAGGTGAAAAAAAATTCAAAAATTCGTCATTTTAGCAAAGCTCATTTTCCTATATGCTCTTCCGTTTTATGGTGTAGTGTGTATGCGGACGGTCTGGCTGGCTGGAGACGTTGCGTTTACCTGCGGGAGAAGGGGTTATGCAGGTGAAAAACTTCAAAATTACGTCATGAAACATTTCTGACCTTCCTTGTAATTTTCAAGGCCAAGGTTGAGAAAGGTTGTACGAAGGAATGTCTTTAGTTTGTTGGCTAGAAAAGTAGAAATATGGCTTTTTGGATTAAATAATCCCGCGCGTGTACAAACGTTGCATTTCGATATGCTCATTCGTTACGGGATAACCCACACTAAAGTAATTTTACTGAAAGAGTGAAATAAAAGCTGTCTTCATATGTTGATGAAAGTGTATTATATGTAATTACTGTAAATTTTATAAAATAATTCATGTTTTTAAAGGTAAAACAAATCGTTGCATATTTTCTAAGGGACAAAAACCGTTATTTTTACAGAAACTGTTATAAAATCGGAAAATAAATATGAAACGCTTGATTTTTCCCTAAAAAGAAGTAGTACTGATGCATTTTACAATATAGAGTAGCAGACTTTTTTTAAAGTGCATTTAGCCAAAAATATAATGGGTGAGAAAATGAGGTAAGATTTGCCCCACGCGTGTGTTAACGTTATAAAAATAGGTGCATGCGCTTACGGTTCAGTTAATTATGCCCTAAACGACGCCCGGTAACATGCGCCAATTGTCTGTAGGCTCAATTATATAATTTATCCGTACCAAATACACAAGTTGTCAATAGACTCGTTTACGTAATTTATCTCCTTAATTAATGCATACTTTACAAAGGACACCTACTTTCCAATTTTCCTGATTTTTTGATCAATGGTTACAGTTAGATGTAAATATGTTAGTCATCATCGTGATATTTTAGTTTCACCTAAGAAATATTATTATGAATATCCAATATCAGTAACATTTCTGATATTATTTACAGGTGTATTGTATAATATTTTCAATCACTTTTGATCATTTTTCTGCATTCAGTCGTTTTCAGACTTTTCTTAATTTTAAATTCCCATTAAGTTTGAAAGACAGAAATTTTCCCTTTTTATAGTTTTTTCGCAGTTTTAATTCATTTCTTATGACTGTTTCTTACCCTAGCTTTTTGAGTGTTTGAGGGGTTGGCCTAGGATACTGCATAGTCCCTTAAACCAGAGGAGCGTAGGTACATAGCAGAAAAATTCAAGAGATCACACTATGTATAAAACTTAGTCTAAGGACTAGTCTGGAGGCCAGTCCTGAGTAAAGTATAGGTCAATATCCCAATATGGGGTTTAGCAATAAGTATGGGGTCATCAGAGCTCTTGAAATACGCTGGTGAACCAATGTTAGTTTTTGATTGGGACAATTGGTTGGGCCTGTTAATTGGGATCATTGATTGGTTAATTGGGGCGGTTGTTTGGTTAGTTGAAGTTGGTTGATTAAGTTCCTGAAAGGATCTGAAAAAGATGTGAAATGGTATAAAAAATTGGTGGAACCAGAGAGAAAAGTAAAGATCGATCTAAAAAAGTTACAGTAAAAAATTGCCAAATAGTTTCAGTTTAAAAAAGTAAGTAGTGCGCAGAAAAGTAATGGAATCAGATTATCTTTAAAGCTCGTGAAATTACCCAAATTTTTGTTGATAGCTGAATATGTGGACTGAGCTTTACTGGTGCTTTATATTCAAAATCATATTATCCACTCAAAATGAGTACTGTGTATAGTAAACAGAATGTGTAGTTATGTGCAAAAAAATTTCTGTCAGGCCCAGAATTGTGGACATGATTGCATCAAGTCAGGCTAAACTCCACAAAGCTGAAAGAATGTAAACCATGAAGTAATATTTTAAGCATAACATTAATATAGTCAAGTTGTTGAGGAATTGTTGTTATTAACATTTCTGACATAACACATGTAGCGTAATACTTTTTATTTCATGTAATTACTGTGAAAAGGGAGCCTTATGTCATTGGACTTAAGCCAGGCAAGTAGTTAGCATATGGTTGAATCGTACATGCTTAGGGTTTTGGGCTTATTTTGGACTTTGATCTTCCAGGCTTATCAGTGGCCCCTGGAATGGAATTTGGTCCATACTTCGTACTGACCGATCTCTCATGTTCTCGATACCTCTCATGTTTTCGCTCATTTCCAAATCACCCTCTAACCTATTTTTATGAGCCCAAATTTTTAAACTGGTTATGAATAATTGGAATTCAGAATGAGTTAAAAATGCCTTTGCTTCCCTGATTGATTTTAAGGTACCAGTAAAGCTCAGTCCACATTTTCAGCTATCAACAAAAATTTGGGTAATTTCATGAGCTTTACAGATAATCTGATTCCATTACTTTTCTGCGCACTACTTACTTTTTTAAACTGAAACTATTTGACAATTTTTTACTGTAACTTTTTTAGATCGAGCTTTACCTTTCTCTCTGGTTCCACCAGTTTTTATATCATTGTTAGTAGGTTTCAATAGTTCAATTATTGTTCATTTTCTTCTGTAGCTAAATTCTTTTGTGTGTTCCTGTAAATTAACGATAAATTCTATGCACACCCTATTCTCTAATAAGAAACTTCTAGTGCACCTCATAAACCGAGAGCCGGCAGCACTATGGGTACTTTTCCAGTATAGATGCCTTAGCTCGATAGGGATAATGGGTTTGGCGAAAGAAGGGAATTTTTATGTATATTTTCTGACAACTTATTCACTGTCTCATATACACAATAGACCAAGAGGCGACTGCACAAACGATCACCTCATCGAGTTCACGGATGAAATTCTAGGATTAGTTAAATCTTGATTCGCATATTAAAACCCAAACGTATGAAAACATGGAGGACTGGGAGCAGGAAAATACAATGGTAAACCTAAGAATCACCTGCTAAAATCAAGTTTTCAGGTGTTTTCCACCAAGATATGACTTGGCAGACCGATTGCGTTTTAATATGGAATCAAGATTTAACTAATCCTAGAATTTCATCCGTGAACTGGATGAGGTGATTGTCTGTGCTGCCGGCTCCGGTCTATCAGTGATAAATAGCAATTTTAACTTTTTTTTTTTTTTAAATAGTGTAATATAAATAAAATACACAGTAAACAATTTTTCACAATAGACTGCAATGGACGGAAATCTTTTGAGTGTCCCTGTAGATGAACGGTAAATCCTACACACTTCATTTTCTATACCGACCATGTCATAGTAAATTCCAATCACATATATCAATTTCTTGGCAATCAGTCAATACTTACACCAGTCAGAGCACGGGCAAGACAGACAGATCTACAGACTGACACACAGACGGACGGACAGACAGGCCGAACTTATAATCACTTTTTAACTATGTTTGAAAGTGTTAAAAATGTTCGAGCTTTCTACTGCTCTTAAATGCTACTGGTTAATATTCCCCAATGGGGCCCACGCAATATTCTGTAACTGTACCGGAGATATTTTGGAACAACAGAAGATACAGTCATGAAATTTATTATAAACAAAGAATAATTCTTAATAAAAGTGAGTTTTTAAAAATCTAATTTTACTTTTATTTTTTAATTAATTTATTTATTAACTAGCAGAACTACCCGGCTTCGCCCGTGTCAATTATAAGAAGCCTTCCAGGTAAAATAAATTAAAACGAAATAATACAGCAATCACAATAACTGAAATTTGTGCATTCCCATCCACAAATCGTTATAAAGACAATAAAAAAACATGGCGTTATTGTCTAGCAACCATAGTAAAATCCCTGAGCTTTAATAACAGAATGCACGTTTTCTTTGGCAGGTATAAGAGAAAAATATTTTTTTTCCTGACAAAACGAAAAAAAGAAATTCCTCCAAATCGCGCAGCACTTAGTGAAATTCTCGTTTGTATGGTATTATCTACATTATAAAGTAAAAACACTATGTCAGCGCCCATAAATTGTGCCCCGTAAATTGTAACCCATAAAATGTGCCTTTACTGCAATTTTTCTAACTTTTAAACATCACACAATTTCATTTTTTACAATGTCGAATAGAAAAAAGTTCTCTCAAATGAAATTTGTTTGAAAATTGTACCTCAGTTTTCTGATTTTAATGGATTTTAAAGTAATTTTTAAGCATGGATATTTTTAAAGTTGAGCGCAACCCGATTACGAAAGCTGAACCTGTTTACACTTAATGCAATAGTATAAAGAAAAGACATGTCTATGAGTAACGCTGGTATCATATTTTCGGTGGCAACAACCTAACACAACTAATTTCCCTTTTACTGCAGTTTAACGTCTAAACATTGTACATTCGATTGTTCCAACGTATTATAGAAAACGAAATTACTTTCAGTGATATTTGTTTGTAATGTTTCTCTCAATTTCCGAATTTTTTATGGGTTTTAAAATAATTTTTAAGCATGCATATTTTTTAAATATGCTTGCAACCCAAATACAAAAGATTAACTCAATTGTTCAAAAACATTGTAAATAATTCAGAATTTGTTTGCTTTCGCGTAATATTCAATAACTAAATTGGCAAATGAAATTAAAACGCCAAAAATAAAATAAAATAAAACACGAATTTAACAGATATCAAATCAAACTACTCAAAATAACCTGATAAGTATATAAAATTCAAATGGGAATTTCGTTCTGGGTGCATATAATTTGAATGCTTCTGAACGGATTTCCATGCGACTTGCACTATTAGTTTTTTAGGGAAGATTTTAGTGCGTAATATATTGTTTTTCGTTGCTTAGTCATAGGATTATAGGGGAAAGTTATATAATCATGTGATTTATGCCAATTATGAAGCATTAGTCTTATTAGCTGAATGAAAAATGCAGAACTATTTTTATCTCTAAGTATATTGACGGGTTTATCTTCGGTAATGGGGCTGTGCGCTATGGTATTCTTATTTTAATGAGTGTGCCTGACATCTATTATGGCATGCACCTTTGTTTAAAACAATATAGAATGAGTTATGTTTTAAGCGACTATCTGGCATGCAACTTGATTACAAAATACTAACCTGCAAATGCTTAAGGTGCTTCTGCAGTTTCCTGCTCAACAACGCTGCATGCGAAACTTTCTGACACATTTTCTGACTCATTAAACGTAAAGGCTTAAAATTTGTAGGCCTGACTATTAAAGCGATTTGGAATTGAAATGAGTTTTTCCTTTTTTCATAAATAAATTACTTATCAAGTTATGAGCAATTGTGGTTGTGTGACGGCCGGTTTTTATCCTTTACTGCACTGTTGCGTCCGAAATTCAGTTCAAAACACCAACTGAAAGATCTTATACCTTTACCAACAAATGGAAACTATCTTTCGATTACATAGTTTCTAAATAAGAACTCCTGTCAATTTCATGCGTTCCGAACAAAAATTAATTAAAAAATATGTTAGAAAATAGCTCCTTTGGATTTGAGAACAGCCTTAACTTGACGTTTATGAAAAAACTCACATTTTTAGTTTTAATTTTGGAACTCGCAAAATTTAAATTCAGAAAAAGGATGTTCTTTTGACACATTGTGGTAATTTTTTTAACTTTTAAAATTAAAATACATGTTTTCTTTGGCGCGCGTAACAGAAGTATAAAATATCTTCACAATACGGGAGAAAATTAAAAAAAAAATACATCCAAATGAGGTAGCAGTTACTAAAATTTTATTTGGAAAATTTGAAATTTTATTGAAATTAAATCTACAATGATTAGATGAAATTATGTCATTTTTTATAAATTTTAAATCAAGACATCTGTCAAGAGTTTTTTGGAAAATGTAAATAACCGCTCTCTTTTTGCTATAAATCACAAAAAATGTTAGCACTGAATCTAAACCAATACAACACTTAGCGATAACGTATAGCTATAAGATATGGCTGTAGTATACAATCAAAGTAGTAAGCAAAATATAGGAGCCATTTGTTTACAATGAGTTTGATTACGCGTTGAAAAGATTTGATAGAATGTGACGTCATATCTAGCCTTTTTTTTTTCTTTTTGTTAAATTGTTTTCATGAAATTTGAGTGTTTGTATTAAAATAGATGTTTTAATTAAAAAAAAAAACATTCAAATTGAGGTGCTACGTTATTTTCCCGCTCTTATAGTTAAAGTTTTTATTTTATATAGGAAAAAATGTAAATTTTCTGTTTAGAATGACGTCAATATCAAACACCCAAAAATGTAGCAAGAAAATCTGAATTTTTATTGGCAAATAGAAACAAAATACACGCGTTATCCTTATTTTTTTTCACATTATTGTGTCATTTTTTAGGGTTTGGCAACAGGAAAGAAACGTTTGAATTAAAAAAGATTTAAAAAGAGATATTTCTATAATGTTAAATTATGGAAGTGGTAGAAAAAAGGGATAAATAGTAGTCTGATAATTTTTTTAAGTAGACAGTGATCTTTTCCACGTTCTAAAAAGTATGTACATCTAGTTTCGTGCAAATCGGTCAAAAATTAAAGATTTGTATAAAGGACATACATACAGAGAACGGCTTTTATATATATAGATTTTCAGGACTCAAATGCTAGAAAATCACCTCCAAACTGAAGTTATTGCTATATAAAATATTCAAATATATTTTCACAATTTATTTATTTATTTATTTTTAATTCCACCATTACATTTCTGGATGTCAAACCTGTTAATGTTAACAAAAGATTCTAAAACCCTTTACTATTTAATCTAATGAATCTAATATTACTATGCCGCACTTTGAAATTAGAATGGGATCATCGGATATTTAAGAGGAGGATCATTAGCGGTATCCAACAAGTCGTTGTTGTGTTAATTAAAGCAACCGAACTGCTGTGTATAAAGTTAGACTCCACTTCAACGAATGAAATTTAATGCTAGAAGTTGAAGATTATGCATAAGTTTCAATTTATATGATGGTTTGAATAACATGTTTAAAGGAGATGATCACTTAAAAACTGAAGTTATCTACCCCATATATATAAAATCCTAATTAAACGAATTTATGAAACGGATAAAATGAAACGAATTTATGAAACGATTCTATGAAACGACTGATTAAACAACTGATTATGTTTCACGGCGATTTCTCCTAAAATACGGAGTACTTTGTAGTGAAATTAACACCAAAAATCCTTATTGATCCGCAGATCTCAAAACTGCTATTAGAATTTTTAAATTCGAATTAGTTTTTGAAATATTAATTTTTTTCTAATTTTATATACTTTTCTCTAATGATTAGCAACTCAAATTTTAATCATAACAGAATGTTTTTTTTCATATTTTAGAAAAGGTTATTATTTTAAACTAATTTGGCGACCAGTTTGGCCTTCCTTAAATGTATGCTAAGAAATGTATCATGTTACTTTTATTCATAATTCAATTTGTATTTCATCATCATTTTATTTAATAAAAACTTTCATTTAAAACTGAAACATTTAAAATAAATGGCTTTCACTGCATACGAAACAAAAACAAAAATATTAGGCACAGATGTCATATGCGCAACGCTGTACCTAATTGGCGCCAAAATGACGTTATTTTGTCTGACACGGTAACCCGGCTATTGTTGCTTATTTATTAATAAATATTTATTTGAATTTATTTTCTTTTTATTTACAAAAAATGTTATAAATTGGTTTGTTCTATAGTTATTAATTAAACTTTTTTTTATTATTATTTCATCTTAAAAATAACAGAAAATAATTTAAAAATACATATGTAACTGGTATTTAAAAACGAGGCTTTCGCCAAATTGTCGTAAAAAAAAAATTCACGCCAATACAACAATACAACAAATCATGACATTTAATTTCAACTTCAAAGCAATGTTTTAATGGTACTACTTCTCCCGTCGACCAATTTCGCCAAATTATATAAATCGCTAAACTACTCGCCAAATTATACAAATTGACACAATTTTTTATTTTAAATAACGAAAGAACAAATAAATTGGTATAACATTAGTAAATATACAAATAAAACGTCGAAATAAAAATCACTTGATGGAGTAAACACATGTAACTTCCTTAAAGTCAAGTGAATGTAACATTTGCAATCAACCATTATTGGCATTTAATCTTATAGTTTGGCGACAGATTTTAGGTATAACAAGCAGCAGATTGTGAATCAAACACAAAAACAACCATTGGATGTCTTAACAGCAACTGATTCTGCCTTAAATTTTTGCAATCAAAGTGAATTGAATGGAAACCCGTTTACAGTGAGATCGCTACAGGTTTTTTCAGTAATAATTCAATATTCTCTAATCTTTTTAAAAGCGATCATATTAGCGTGCTTTTAGATTCTGCACTTAAAAACTGAAGTTATTGCTATATAAAATGTTCAAATAAAATTTTACCCTCTATAAGTTATTTTAACCATTACATCTCTTAATATTAAACATTTTTATTTTAACAAAAGATTCTAAACCCCAATCTATTCACTCTAATTAATCTAATACTCTTATCCGCAGTTTGAAATTAGAATGGGGTCATTGTATATTTAAGAGGAGGATCAATAGCGATTTCCAACAAGACGTTGTTGTGTTAATTAAAGCAACCGAATTGCTGTGTATGAACTTAAAATCCATTCCTGCGGCAGAGATTGAATGCTAGAAATTGAGGATTATACATAAGTTTTAATATATGATGATTTGAATAACATGTTTAAAAGGTATGATTACTTAAAAACTGAAGTTATTGCTATATAAAATGTTCAAGTATGATTTTACCGTCTATATTTTTTTTTAACCATTGCATTTCTTAATATTAAATATTCTTATTTTAACAAAATATTCTAAACCCCCAATCTATTAGCTCTAATTAATCTAATACTCTTATCTGCAGTTTAAAATTAGAATGGGGTCATCGGATATTTAAGAGGAGGATCAATAGCGATTTTCAACAAGTCGTTGTTGTGTTAATTAAAGCAACCGAACTGCTGTGTATAAACTTAGAATCTACTCCTGCTACAGAAATTTAATGCTAGAAATTGAGGATTATACATAAGTTTTAATATCTGATGATTTGGGTAACATGTCTAATCTGAATAACTGTTATTCGTTCTATTCCATGTGGAAGAAATTGGAAAAGTATTAACTATTTCACATTTGTTACAACCCGTGTGACATTTATTACATCCAACATTCATTGCAGCCAGTTAATTTTCCATTATATTGTATTATAAAATGTTCTCACATATTTTTACAATGTATGATTTTTTTTCAACCATTATAATCCTCAATATTAAGCCTGATAAAGTTAGCAAAATATTCTAAAACACCTCTCTAATCGCTCTAATTAATTTAATACTCTTCATCCGAAGTTTGAAATTAAAATTGGGTCATCGCATATTTAAGAGGAGGATCATTCCCACATAGCCTTTTTAGTTTGCAAAAAAATTGCAGAAGTCTTGCTTTGAATAGCTGCAAAGTTTCAGCAAGCTCAGCATGACAAAACTGAAATTTCATAACAAAACTGCAGCAAGATAATGCAAACGCCGAAGTCGCCACACTTTGAACTTGCAGCTAACTTGTACAAGTTAAATTCATGCTGTATCAAATTTATTGCAAATTAACGGCAAACATGTAATCAAATTGTTCAATTAAATCATTGTAATAAAAAATACTGCAAACTTACTGCAAAGTAGTAATGTTTCCATGCCACATTAACTCTTTACAACTGTTAAACTATAAGTTTAACCCCCTTCGAATGAGCCCATAGACCTGATCAGGTTTATTGATGTATACGCACCGTTAAGATGCATGCATCGTTTTACCACCATAAACAGGTTAGGGTAAAATATTTGTTCTTTTCAATTCGAGCATTTTTTGGTATTTGAAAAGTGTAGCCTTTAAAAAAGCAGTGCAAACCGAATAAAATTTCTGCAATTTCTGCGTATCTGCAGATAGTATATTCTTTCAAAAGAGGGATTTTTTGCTTTCGTCACTTTCGTGAAGACAGTCTTGCCAATTTCACAACAAACTATTCATGCAAGTGGGTGATGGTATACCTTTCGGGAGATTTTCTGCGTTTTTCTAAATTCAAATTTGTCACGGCAAGACAATATCAGAAAATATCAAACTTTCTGCTAATGTTCATGCTGTTTGGGTTAGCGGTATCAAACAAGTCGTTGCTGTGTTAATTAAAGCAACTGAACTGCTGTGTATAAACTTAGACTCCACTCCGACGAATGAAATTTAATGCTAGATAGTCCAGGCAATAAAGACCGTATACGGGCTCTACCTAGAAAAATTCATGGTAGTTCTGGAAAAAGGCTTACTATATGTTTTTTGGGTCGCTGAATCCGAATTTTTAACTTCCCACCAAAATTTCCCCCGGCAACCCCCCCCCCCAATTTTTGGTAAAATGCCCCCTAAAAATGTTTTTTATAAAAAAAATCAATTTTTTTATTGTTTTAGGGGGAAAGAAATTCAGAAGGTAGAGAAAAATTGCAACAAATTAGATATATGGCGTTATGACTTAGGATGAAGGGGAAGGGGGATCTGCCTCGTAACATGCGCGCGATGCTGCGTGAACTAAGTTGCGAAATTCCACTTAACCACTCACACGTTTATATTCGCCCTCCCATCTCCCCTCCGAACTTTCCTTATAAGGTTTACTTTAAGTTTTTTGGGTCGCTGAATCCGAATTTTTAACTTCCTCCCAAAATCCCCCCTCCTCGAAACCCCCCCCCCCCCAAATAGTTGTTTTTAACTTAAATTTCTTATTGTTTTAGGGGAAAAGCATTACGAAATTCAGAAACTAGACAAAATTTGCAAGAAATAGGATATATGGCATTATGACGTAGGATGAACGGGGAGGGGGAGGGTTGCCTCCGTACATGCACTGCGGCGCTACGTGCACTAAGTTATGAAGTCCAGGCAATAGGGATTTTACCTGGAAAATTAATACTAGTTCTGGATTGCGACTCAGTTTATGTTTTTTGGGTCGCTGAATCCAAATTTGTAACTTCCCATCAAAATTTCACCCGGCAACCCCCCAAAAAATTGATTTTTTGAAAAAATTTGGTTTTTCAGAAAAGCTCGCGGGGAATGTTCCGATGCAGCCCCCTCTCTCCCCGTTTATCCTACGTCATAATGTCATATATTCTATTTGTTGCAAATTTTGCCTAGTTTCTGAATTTCGTAATACTTTTCCCCTAAAACAATAAGAAATTTAAGTTAATAACAACTATTTTGGGGGGTTTTCGGGGAGGAGAAATTTTGGGGGTAAGTTAAAAATTCGGATTCAGCGACCCAAAAAACTTAAAGTAAACCTTATAAGGAAAGTTCGGAGGGGAGATGGGAGAGCGAATGTAAACGTGTGAGTGGTTAAGTGGAATTGCGCAACTTAGTTCACACAGCACCGCGCGCATGTTCCGAGGCAGATCCCCACTTCCCTTTCATCCTAAGTCATAATGTCATATATCTAATTTTGTCTACTTTCTGAATTTCTAGATACTTTTCCCCTAAAACCATAAATTGATTTTTTTTTTAATAAAACCCTTTTTGGGGGGGCTTTTTACCAAAATTTGGGGGGTTGCCAGGGGAAATTTTGGTGGGAAGTTACAAATTCGGATTCAGCGACCCAAAAAACATAAAATAAGCCGATTTCCAGAAGTACCATTAATTTTGCTAGTTAAAATTCCCTATTGCCTGGACTATAGAAGTTGAGGATTATACATAAGTTTTAATATATATGATAAATTGAATAGGGTCAGGTGGGGTAAAATGGGTCACTTTTTAGCTATTTTCACATTCAAAGTCTTGTAGCAATTAAATCATAAAACTTTCCTGTTTTTTCTCAATAGCATCTTGACATTACATTCCTTCAGGTCATTTTTATGTAATTTTAACATTTATATTTTAATTATAAGTTAATTAAACTTAGCTTGAATATCTTCGACTCATTTTACTCAATTCTGGGGTAAAATGGGTCACCTATGGGATAAAATGGATTATAATGCAAAATGATGCTTAAAGAATATATTTATTAGTAAATACATTAAACAAAAAGGTGATCTGTTACATATTATGTTAAACAATATAATATTCAAATTTTAAAGTAGTATTGTTCATGGTTATTGCAAAGTGGTTCTTCTAAAACTTTTACAACATCGTTTTTTCTACTATATCAATGTCCTGTTTTTCAGGGAATACATAATCCCCTATTCTGGAATTGATTACATACTTCATATGTATATCATCACCTTCAATATTTGTGATTTGACCAACAAATCTTTTCGTAGCTATTTTCCCTTTATTCAATAACTATCCATTTTCCAGGAAAAAGTTTACTTATATTCTTGACCATCTTGCAAACAGATCGATCTGTTGTGGAGTGAGATCTTTTCTGTTTATGTTTTAACTGTGGGGTTCAAATTTCATTTTTTTCTTTTTCATTCTTTCCAATACTTCTTCATGAAGAGGTTCAATTACATCGGGTTCTGTCATTATTTCTCCAGAGCTGTATTAGACTCTTTTCTTTGCTTTTTAGAATTAATAATAGCAGCTTTAGTGGCACTTGATTGTACAGGTGATAGATTTCTTAAGTTAGCACATTTTAAATCTTAAAATGGCGATGAAAATACATTAGGTCTTGAATTGTTTTGTCATTGCTTGAACAGGAAGGAAGTTCTGCCAGCATCTGAAGTAGATGGTGTAGACTTCTGTAATACTACCATGTTCACAGAAGTAGATGACACATCCATCTTTGAGTCAGTGCAATTGCAATAAATACTATGTTCCACTTTTGTTATGTTAGGAGGATACAACCCTGCACTTTTGAAGCCATTCACAGCATGATCTTTCTGTAAACTTTCAAATAGTTGTTCCAGAAGATGAGGAAAAACAGTTTTAAAAACCTTTTGCATCCTTGTTTCTCTTGTTGTTTAAACTTAACATTGTTTATGTAAGTAACAAATAAAATAATAAAAAAAATAAACATTGTTTAAATTTAATACTGTTTATATGTAAGTTTAAAATTAAATTTATTGTTTAAATTTAACAAAATTTGCTGCAGTAGACCTACACACATAGACACAAAACCTAAGCCTAACTATGACCCATTTTACCCCATCTAGAAAAAAATTAAATAAAAAAGAAAATATTTAATATTTTTTTTACCAGATTGGCTTGAAATGTTTTCCAAAGCTTCTTTTATGAGAAAATGCTTCAAATTTGCACTGCTTTTTATTAAAATACAGGGATTTTCAGAAGTTAATAAACCATGTGTTTTGCACACCACCATCCACAGCTTGTAAAGATTTTTTTTTCTGTTACCATATTCATGAAACTAACTTTTTTGAACATGATGAATGTTGCCAACATATTAATAAATATTATTACAAATGTTAGTTTAAAGAAATTGAATTTCAATTTTATTTACATTGAATTATTTATAAAGTGACCCATTTTACCCCATGACCCATTTTACCTCACCCTACCCTAACATGTTTAAAGGGCATGATCACTTAAAAACTGAAGTTATTGCTATATAAAATGTTCAAATATAATTTTACCGTCTATAATTTTTTTTAACCATTACATTTCTTAATATTAAACATTTTTATTTTAACAAAAGATTCTAAACCCCCAGTCTATTCACTCTAATTAATCTAACACTCTTATCCCGTAGTTGGAAATTAGAATGGGGTCATTGGATATTTAAGAGGAGAATCAATAGCGATAGCCAACAAGTCGTTGTTCTGCTGATAAAAGCAACCGAATCGCTGTGTATGAACTTAAAATCCATTCCTGCGGCAGAGATTTAATGCTAGAAATTGAGGATTATACATAAGTTTTAATATCTGATGATTTGAACAATTTGTTAAAAGTTGATGATCACTTCTAAACTGAAGTTATTGTTATATAAAATGTTCACATATAATTTTACTGTCTATAATTTTTTTAACTATTACATTTCTCAAAATTAAATCTTTTAAATGTTAACAAAAGATTCTAAACCTCCAATCTATTCACTCTAATTAATCTAATACTCTTATCTCGCAGTTTGAAATTAGAATGGGGCCATCGGATGTTTAAAAGGAGGGTGAATAGCGATTTCCAACAAGTCGTTGTTGTGTTAATTAAAGCAACCGAACTGCTGTGTATAAACTTAGAATCTACTCCTGCTACAGAAATTTAATGCTAAAAATTCAGGATTATGCATAAGTTTTAATATCTGTTGATTTGAATAACATATTTAAAGTGGATGATCACTTCCATACTGAAGTTACTGCTATGTAAAATGTTCATATATATTGTTACAATGCCTGATTTTTTTTCCAATTATTTTATTTCTCAGTGTTCAACCTTTTAATGTAAACAAAAGATTCTAAAACCCCTGTCTATTCTCTTTAGTTAATCTAATATTCTTATACGGCAGTTCGAAATAGAATGGGGTCATCAGATATTTAAGAAGAGGATGAATAGCAATATCCAACAAGTTGTTGTTGTATTAATTAAAGCAACCGAATTGCTGTGTATAAACATAGAATCCTTTCCTGCGACAGAATTTAATGCTAGGAGCACAGGATTATACACAAGTTTTAATATCTGATGACTTGGGTAACATGTCTAAACTGGATAGTTGTTATTCGCTCTATTCTACGTGGAAGAAATTGGGAAAGTACTATTTCGCTTATAACTCTTTTCCATGGGTTTTAGGAAATCTCTCACAAGGAAGGTCTCCATACTGGGCATACTCATAATATTTTGAAAAACAAAATACCAATTAAAGTACTTATGTATGTAATAAAGGATCAGTCAAATTTAGCGGCGGAATTACAGTAGAAAGTCTGTAAAAAAATAAAATACTTTCGAGTACTTGGCGCGAAAAGACGAAAGCGTCACGCAATTTGGCGAGCAGTACTTTTCCTCGGCAAAAGCAAACGATTTTAATGCATCTGAAAATTGTTTGTTAATTGATTTTTAGAATGCGTATAAAAAGTATTTAATGAATTTAAACATAAACAATGAGAGAGTTTAATAAATATATTTTTCGTATTACATATTTATGTTGCTTGTTACTTAATTTTATTACTTTAAAAACAATTTCATATATAAAAAATACTTTCATATATTTAAGCGTATTCCAAAATAAAGTCAAGATTCATTTAGCAGTTATTCATTTCAAACCAAGGAATTCGTCGTTTCCATAGCAACAAAATTGAACCGACAGCGCTCAATTGGACTTAATTTTGAGATATTGAAACAATTTTAATTTTGTTTTAATTAATCAAATTTCATATTTAACTTTCATTATAAATACATATATGACAAAACTATAGCTAAATCAAACTAAAACTGACAAAACTACAGTTATTTAAGTTAAATTTATTTAAACAAGTTCAGTATGAAATATTTTTATCTTAAAGAGTATTCGATATGAAAAAGTATTTTTCAAAATTTCATTTCATCGCCAACCGATGATAAATCGCCAAATAAACGAAAATTTCATTATTTTTTTACGAACGTTCTATCGGGGTTCCGCCAAAAAAAAATAATAATATAAATTATAATAATATAATTATAAACATATATATCCACATGAGACGAACACCCTGTATTTTTTTCAGATTTTTCTGAATATGCCCGTATGGAGACCTTCCTTGTCAGTATATTGTTTCATCAAATTCATGACTGATTTAAAACCTTTGTTATTCTTTTTAATTTCACTCAAATTGGTTATTGCATTTAAAGATGGAATTTTTTAATTTAACCACTTCCTGATAAGCTAAAATTATAAAAATTATGTATAGAGGTGTGTTTCCGACGACATTAAAACATTTTAATATGTTTAGAACTTGATTGTAAATTAATAACTTCAAATAGCCAAATTATTCGCCAAATATTCCCTGTGACTTGTACAATTGTATACGAGTTGAAAAAACAATTAATTTAATTATTCACCCTTACACGGTCGCCAAAATAGGTCAAACGGCTGTTTAAGTGCAACAATGAAACATTTTGAAGAATAAAAAGTACAAAATAAAATATATTTAAAAAAAATAAAGAATGTAATATTTAAAAAAATACGCTTTTATCAGTTAATAGCTCAATTTAATTAATTTAAGATTATAACCCTTTAAGACCTGAACTAAACAATTGTGGAGATGATTCTAAAGGAAAAGGTAAAAACATTTTTCCTTTTATATGCGATTTAAAGCCAAGGCTGTATACGATGAATTGCGTGGATACTCCCTTGGCATAACCTGACATCCGGTACTTTTTAAAATATGTTTTTTTTTCAATGAAATATGATCCTATTAATTAGGGGAAACAACAAACACTTTTCATTTCTATCAAAAATCCTCAGATGTTAAAGGGATAAGTTGAGAAATAAATTTAGAAATCCTAAAATAGGTAATTCAAATAATGTTTCATTTTTTCATTCCCGTTCCCCTATCTTAAACTAGTCGGAAGTGGCAAACCCAAAACATTCTTCTATCTCTTACATGTTACTATTTCCTGAAAAATGCAGCATAGCACCGGTTAGGTGATTTACACCAATATCTAATCAGCAAACACTTATGTCAACGTGTAACTTAATCTAAAGTTTGATGAAATCCGTGCATTAGTTTTTGAGATACAGCTATTACAGAAATTGTAAAAAATTCTGCATAACACCGTCACCTGTTGGGCGATCTGCACCAAAAACTAATGAGGACCAATTTATATTAGGAACTAACTGAATCTGAAGTTTGATAAAAATTTATGCATTAGTTCTTGAGGTAGAGCAATTGGGATAATCATGAATAATGCAGCATTGCAGTGCTACATGTTAGGTCATTTACACCAAAATTATGCACCAAGTTATATCATGGACAAACTGAATCTGAAGTTTTATGAAAAAAGCTGCATTAGTTCTTGAGATATAGTTATTGCGGAAATCGTGAAAAATGCAGCATAGCACCGTCACCAGTTGGGCGGCTTGCACCAAAAAGTAATCAGCATCAATTTTTATCCTGGACTACCTGAAGATAAATTTTTATTAAATTCCGTACATTAGTTCTTGAGATAGAAGGCCCACAAATTTTGTGTCACATACAGACAGACAGAATCACACACTCACAGACAGACATTTAATAAAAACATGTTTTTGGGGATCTCTGGCCACTAAAACGTGCAAATCCGTCGCAAACCTAAATTCGAAAATTTTCACGAATCCAATATACTTTCTTCTTGCAAAGATATAAGAAAGTAAAAAGTTATAGAGGGAAAACTGTGTAGTTTTTAACCCATATTGGACCTCTGTCCTATAAATAGGACAGCTAATAAAACATTTTTTAAAATAAAATTGGTAAGGATTTTTTGGATGCATTTTGTTATGACGTCTTTAAAATACATAAAAGTATAACATATAAACAAAAAAAACCAAGTAACCAATTACAATTTAATTGAAAAAAATCTATTTAAAAAATTCTTTAAGAATTGTGATCATTGTAAGAATTGTGTGTGTGTTATAATCAGGAATTTTGTCGTTATTATTATCTCTTTATTGGAGAAATCATAGGGTATTTTTGTACAACATAAACAGTATTTTTAAAGAAAAATAAAATATTTGCTCATAAAATCAGTTTATGTATGCATTTTATATACCCTTACTATGTGTCCTACTAATATGTCCTCTTTATAGGACAGCTAGTTACTTAAACAATTAAAAACTTTTTTTTCAAAATTTTGCTAGTATCTACTTAATTACACCATATTAATGATATAATTGAAGTTTCAAAAATTTACAAAAATATTTAATAGGTGTGGTCCAATATGGGTTAATAAATTCGCTTATTTGCACTTTCTACATGCGTAGAAAATTCAGTTGATTTTTACTTTCGCATAAGAAGAAAGTATATTGGATTCGTAAAACTGTTCGAATTCCGGTTGCCGACGAATTTACATGTATTAGGGGCCAGGGATTCCCAAAAGCATGTTTAAAAAAAAAAATGTCTGCCTGTGAGTCTGACTGTGACTGTGTCTGTCTGTATGTGACAATAATTCGTGGGCGCTCTATCTCAAGAACTAATGAAAGGAATTTAATATAACTTTAGATTCAGTTAGTCCCTGATACTAATTGGTGCTGAATACTTTTTGGTGTAAATCATCTTGCAGGTGACGCTGCTATGCTGCAATTCTGCCCGTTCAAGTATTACGTAAGCATATTTTTAGTCATTTTGTACCCCTCGCCCCCCTTGTAAGGAAAAATAAGCAAATGTTAGACCCCCCCCCCTTTCCCCCTTTGCTTACGTAAGATTTTATGACATTCTAACATCAACACTGTTTGACATAAAAAAATTACAGTTAGTGATAAATTACGTTATTAATTCAGGAAATTTACATAAATAGACAAATAGGGGTTGAGGTATCGAAGGAAAATAAAATCGGTTTAATATATTGTTACTTGTTGCATTAAAAAATTCATAGAATACAAAATTGTTTTTAATATATTATTATTTATCGCACTGAACAAAAACAACAACAACAAAATAAAAACTTTGAGAAATACAACAGGCCCTATCTTATTTAGACACATAACTAAAAATTTTAACAAGAGTCATAGGAATATTATGTGTTTGGCGTTCACATTTCTAGTCTGGTGTCCAAGATCTTTGAATCCATGTTTCTGCATTGTCTATTATTACGTTTTCAATGTAGTGGTGGGCCGGAATGTTCCTCCTTTACAGTCCTTGTTTACTCCATATCTTTCTATCTTTACAAGAAGAAAGTATTGGATTCATGAAAATTTTCGATTTTCGGTTTTCGACGGATTTACACGTTTTAGGGGTGAGAGATTCCAAAAAACATGTTTTTACGAAATGTCTGTCTGTGACTCTGTGAGTCTGTCTGTGTGTATGTGACACAAATTTTGTGGGCGCTCTATCTCAAGAACTAATGCACGGAATTTAATAAAAATTTATATTAAGTTAGTCCCTAACACAAATTGATGCTGATTAGTTTTTGGTGTAAATCGCTCAACAGGTGGCGCTGCTATGCTGCATTTCCCGCGATTTCTGCGCTAGCTCTATCTCAAGAACTTATGCTCGGGTTTTCAACAAACTTCAGATTCAGGTATACCTGGATATGAATTAGTTCTGTTTATGTTTTGCTGTAAATCGCTCAACAGGTGGCGCTGCTATGCAGCGTTTTTCTCGACTTCCACAATAGCTCAATGTCCAGAACTAATGCACGGATTTTCATCAAATTTCAGATTCAGTTAGTTCTTGACATGAATTGATGTTTTGTATCTTTTGGTGTAAATCGCTCAACAGGTGGCGCTGCTGTGCTGCATTTTTTGTGATTTCCACAGTAGCTTTAGCTCCAGAACTAATACACGGATTTTCATCCAACTTCAGATTCCGGTATACGAATTAGTACTGTTTGTGTTTTGGCGATTCCGGTTTACGATTCCGGTATATGAATTAGTACTGTTTGTGTTTTGGTGCAAATCGCTCAACAGGTGGCACTGCTATGCTACATTTTTCAAAATTTCTCCTACAGCTCTATTTCAATAACTAATGCACGAATTTTCATCAAATTTCAAATTCAGGTATACTTTTATATCAATAAATCGTTGTCATTTCTTGTACGATTTAATTGACGTGATTTATATAGAAGAAAGTTTTGTGATGGCCACAACATACTAGTTTCTCAAGTCGTTGAACATCCGCAGAACGTTCATCCAAATCATGCCCTTTTGCTTTTTGTTGTTAAACTATAGTTTCTTCGTTGTCTAATGCTTACGTAAGAATTCTCGCGACCCCCTCCCCCTTGTCAGTAAAATATAAGCAGACACTGGACCCCCTCTCCCCCCATTACTGCTTACGTAATACTTGAACGACCCCATTTCCGCAGTAACTATATCTCAAGAACTAATGCACGGATTTTCATACAACTTCAGATTCAATTAGTCGTTCATATAGTTTAGTGTAAATCGCCCAACAGGTGGTGCTGCTATGCTACATTTTCATGAATATCGCAGTAGATCTGTCTCAAGAACTAATGCATAAATTTTCATCA